>NMXI01000047.1:0-358246 GCA_002851675.1 Verticillium nubilum | reverse complement strand
ATCTTAATTCTACGCTAGACCTAATATCTATATCCGACGGTGGAATAAACTATCCGTCGGCCTAGTAGAAGACTCCGAGACCCCGAGGGAATCTTCTATATATACGTAGAATATCGTAATACTTTAGAATAGAAGGAATAAGCCTTACACACACAAACAATACAGACCTACCTTCTATCTATCTCTCTTACCTACCTATCCTCCCTCTTACTTACTTAGTTATTTAACTAAGTAGATCCTTCTACCTTCTACTTATCTATCTACCTTATAGGTATTCAGCTTCCACCCTTCTAACAGAGTCCTACTTTACTATTAAGAAGTTTATTCGATACTTTAAGGCCTCTATTAGTCTGCCTATCGTCTCTATAACCTATAATAGAGGTAGCGAATTTAATAACCTCGAGGTTAAGCTAATACTAGCTAACGAAGGCGTCGCCTTCCGACCCTCGGTACCGAATACTCCGGCCTAGAACGGCGCGGCGGAATGCGCCGGCCGTACTATTTCGGAGGGTACGCGTACTATTATTATCGCCGCAGGTCTCCCGGAGACTCTATAGCTATATACTATAAAAACTATAGTAGAAGTCATTAACCTACTGCCTATAGCCTCTAACCCCTATAGTAAAGCTCCTTAAAAGCGTCTTACTAAAGCTCTCGGCCTACCGTAGTCCTATTAAACCCTATTTATTTAATACCTCTATACTTATAGCTGCGTTACTTATATTTATAAGAAGGGTATTCTCCGCCCCCCCCGTACTAATAAGACTAAAGCACGCGCCTAGAAGGGCTTCCTTATAGGCTTCGATAGCCCTTACGGCTATATCTTTAACGTATACGTGCCGGAACGCGAAGCTATTATTCGCTATAGGGATATACGCTTCTTCGAGGGCTAACTCCCTCCCGTACGAGATCCTTCTATAGAAATCGTTAAGTACGACGCTATTTTCGCCGACTACGATATCTCTAAGTTTATTAAGATTCCCTTTAATAACTATACCCCTAAGTAGCTTCTTAAAGAGCTTGCGGATAGGGTTATAGCTAAGGTTACTAATTCCGAGACTATCGGGATTAGCTAATAAGAAGTTATACCTCTATTTAATAAGTTAATTCCCTCGATAACTTTAATTCCTTACCCTCTCTAAGAGAATAGCCTAGTAGCTTCTACTAACTTAGATACCTCGTACTCTAATAACTTTAAGGATGCTATTATAGAACCGGACGAAGTCCTCCCCCTAAACGTAACCCGTTCGGAGTCCCTAGACCCTCTTATAGAGGCTTCTCCTCCGTCCCCGGAGCCTCGCACTACTACGGCGCCTCCGATCCGCAGATCTAGCCGTAACGCCCCGTACGTTAGAGGGCAGTATACTACTACCCGCATTAACGATAGCTTCTTAAGTAGCCGGGCTCTCCTCTTAGTAGAGCAAGCCACCTATTGCGAAGAGGATCTCCTCGTACCTCCGTTAGAATAGCCTATTACCTATTCCGTTCTCTAGGCTACGGCTATCTCGTCGGATATTAACGCCCCGAAGACGATTAATACTATAAAGAATAGCCCTAACTAGTACCTCTAGAAGCCTACCTTTAATAAGCAGATTCAGAACCTTCTCGACCGTAAGACTTAGTCCCTAGTAAGTCCCCTAACTAGTATTAAGGTCCTTCCGGGCATATAGGTACTAGATATTAAGACCTCGCCTTAACGCCTGCGAGCTAGGTAGGTAGTATACGGAAACCGCTAATAGGGCGAATAGTCGGCTTAAGATCTCTACGCCGTAGTAGCTTACTCTATATCGGTACGCTTGTTCTTTGCCTTAGTAACACACCTAGGCCTTTACCTTATAGTCGTCGACTTTAATAGCGTATTCCTCGTAGCCCCTGCCCTTAAAGGTAGTCGTATTTACGTTTAATAGCCCCGTAGATATAAAGATAGAACTAATAGGGTTTACCTTCTTAATAGTACCCTCTATAGCCTCCGCGAAGCCCCCTTATAGTAGTTCTAGTTCCTATTTAGTAAGTTAGAGAACCTTAGGTATACTAGTATAGCTAGAAACCCGTACCTTCTACGTAACGAGTCTACTAACGTTATTCTTCTTATATACGTTAACGACGTCGCTATCGCTAGACCCTCTTCTATAGCTATTTATAGCGCTATAACGATACTAAAGACTATCTACGACCTTAAGGAAATGCCCTCTATTAATAAGTTTATCGGCATATACGTTATTTACGACTGCGCGGGAGGCTTTACTCTACTATACTAACGAGACTATACTTATAAGATCCTATAGCGTTTTAGCTTTAACTAGGCGAACGCCGTTAAGACTCCTTAGGCTATAAGTACTATACTACCTCTTCCTAATCCTACCTATAATACTAATAGTATAAAGAAGTATTAAGAGATAACCGGAGCCCTTAATTACCTTAGCTATAATAGCCGCCCTAATATTAGTTTTACGGTCTCGAAGCTCTACGAAGGTAATAGTAGACTAACTTACGAGCACCTTACGGCCGTTAAGCGTATATTTCAGTACTTTAAAGGCACTGCCTCGATAGGTATTAAGTATTATAAGGCTCCTAATATCGAGCTCTTTACTATAAGCGATACTTTATACGGAGACTACGCTAGAAGGGTTTCTACGGGAGGATACGTTATCTTCTTAGCTAGTGCCCCTATCGCCTAGAAGGCTCGTAAGCAGTAGTTCGTTACGCTTAGCACTTTAGAAGCTAAATTTATTAACCTTACTCCTATAGGCATTACCCTTAATTAGATTAGGGATACGATTTCGGCCTTTAAAGTAGTAATCCTAAAGCCTCTTATCCTCCTAACTAATAGCTAGAATACCCTCGTAATTACCCTTAATCTACTAAACGCGGCGCGCACTCGTTATATCGATATTCGGTATAAATAGGTATAGGAACGTATAGCGGCAGGCGATTTCGAGCTTCGCTACGTGCCCTCTACGGAAATGCCTGCCGACGGCCTCACTAAAGGCCTTGGAATTAATAAATACGTCGAATTCGTGCGATAGTTGCGCCTCGTCGCCGCGACCAGATAAGTCCGCCAGGGTTCGATTCCTATTACTATTATTTGTTTTTAAGTTTCCTGTTTTTATAGAGGAATCCTACGTTCTAATTAGTCGGGAGATAGTGTTTTTAGAGTACTAGAATTAGGGAAGTAGCCTATTATAAGGTGCCTACGGGAAGCCCTTACGGCTATTGTCAGCTAGTAGTTTTGCCTGTAGGGGGGTGTTAGTAGTCCGTGCCCCACGCCCTGGGGTCCGTGCGCCCCGTCGCCCACTAAGTCCGTAGTTCCAGGCCCACCTGCCTGCCTCTAGGGGAATACACACACATTACTAGTTCTGTCCCTTTTTGCCTCTATATAAGGTTGTTAAAAGGGTGGAAGCTGAATACCTATAAGGTAGATAGATAAGTAGAAGATAGAAGGATCTACTTAGTTAAATAACTAAGTAAGTAAGAGGGAGGATAGGTAGGTAAGAGAGATAGATAGAAGGTAGGTCTGTATTGCTTGTATGTATAAGGCTTATTCCTTCTATTCTAAAGTATTACGATATTCTACGTATATATAGAAGATTCCCTCGGGGTCTCGGAGTCTTCTACTAGGCCGACGGATAGTTTATTCTACCGTCGGATATAGATATTAGGTCTAGCGTAGAATTAAGATTCTAGCTAGTACCTCGTATTTAACTGCCGAAGCTCTTAGTATAGCGCTTATTCTATCGGCAGTTATTCTAGCCTATCGGCAGTTTATTATATTAGTAGTTATTGTATCGGCAGTTTCTTCTGCCGGTAGTTATTATATCGGCAGTTTCTTCTGCCAGTAGTTATTCTATCGGCAGTTCTTCTGCCGGTAGTTATTGTGTTAGAAGCTTCTAGAAGCTTCTACCCTAGACGTTCAGTTAGTAGACTTACCTACCTATATCCTAGGGTTTTAATATAGTATAGAATATAGTATAGTATAGTAGTAGTTTATTATTATAGTTAGTATTATTCTCTAATAGTAACTATTTTAAATAGCTTAGTCGGTATAGATAGGGTCGTATTTAATTCGTCTAGGTAGATAGATGAATATAGGGTAGTGAATTCGTAGGAGTCGTATTTAATTCGTCTAGGTAGATAGATGAATATAGGGTAGTGAATTCGTAGGAGTCGTATTTAATTCGTCTAGGTAGATAGACGGATATAGGGTAGTGAATTCGTAGGAGTCGTATTTAATTCATCTAGGTAGATAGACGGATATAGAGTAGTGAATTCGTAGGAGTCGTATAGAATTCGTCTAAGTAGATGGACGGATATCAGGTAAAGCTATAGTTAATATCTCTAAGACGTATAGAGTCTTACAGGTAGTTCAAAACAGCCGGGCTCATAACCTGTTAAAAGGGTAGAAGCTGAATACCTATAAGGTAGATAGATAAGTAGAAGGTAGAAGGATCTACTTAGTTAAATAACTAAGTAAGTAAGAGGGAGGATAGGTAGGTAAGAGAGATAGATAGAAGGTAGGTCTGTATTGTTTGTGTGTGTAAGGCTTATTCCTTCTATTCTAAAGTATTACGATATTCTACGTATATATAGAAGATTCCCTCGGGGTCTCGGAGTCTTCTACTAGGCCGACGGATAGTTTATTCTACCGTCGGATATAGATATTAGGTCTAGCGTAGAATTAAGATTCTAGCTAGTACCTCGTATTCAACTGCCGAAGCTCTTAGTATAGCGCTTATTCTATCGGCAGTTATTCTAGCCTATCGGCAGTTTATTATATTAGTAGATATTTTCTTCTATAATCTATAGGATAATTAGAGATATCTCTTAGCGACTAAGGCTAGTACTAAGAGTATATATAAGCGGGCCGAGGCTATTAAGTACTAGGGGAGCCCTAGCTAGATAGCTAGTATAGTAGAATAGCCCGTAAAGTAGAATAGCCCTCGGGCGGCTAATAGTTATTCTAGCCTAGAATAGGCCTTAGGCTAGGAGCTCCCTTCCTTAGACTAATATACTTCCTAGATAAGTAGATATCCTAGACGAGTAGATACTCTAACTATCTTAAATATATCTTTATTAGAGAATAATACTAATTATAATATAAACTACTACTATACTATACTATATTCTATATTATATTAAAAACCCTAGGATATAAGTAGGTAAGTATTAGAGAATAATACTAACTATAATATAAACTACTACTATACTATACTATATTCTATACTATATTAAAACCCTAGGATATAGGTAGGTAAGTCTACTAACTGAACGTCTAGGGTAGAAGCTTCTAGAAGCTTCTAAGACAATAACTACTAGCAGAAGAACTGCCGATACAATAACTACCGGCAGAAGAAACTGCCGATACAATAACTACCGGCAGAAGAAACTGCCGATACAATAACTAGATATAGAAAGACATAGCTATAAGCGTATATATAGTAAGTAGATAACTTAGTAGAAAGAAGTTCTAGGATATAGTTAGTAACTATAACTATTAATATAGTCCTAGAGTTACGTTAATAACTAAATATAGAATAATTATAATAATACTAGATCTACTTATCGTTTTTTACTATTAGCAGTACACGTACTATTATATAGCAGCAAGCTAGTAGTATTCAAGCCTTCATCCAAATTATTCAGTTAATTGAAACTTAAGACATAATATAAACCAGCTCCAGTTCCCCCACTCTCAAACATTTTTTCGATACCTTAAACATCACTAGTTACTAGTTGACTGACCCAAGGCGATCGTCTTCCAGTGATCACGCTCGGCCTCGAGCTTCCTGATCTTCTCCTCCAGATCCTCAAAGCGCTGCATCTTGCGCTCCCGAGACTTCCGCGCAGCAAGAGTGTTGCGGGCCCGCTTCATAGCAACTATATCATCAGGGTTGTCGACAACAATTGGTGGGAGAGGCTTGTCACGCTTCCTGGGGTTGACTCCTGCCACGGAAGAGTGCCGGCCCGAGGCTGGCGAACCGCTAGGCTTGCGACAGGGAGATGAAGTGACCACGTCATCCAAAGCTTGGTCCACAGGTGACTGCTCAGTGATCGAAGAGTCCATCGTTGAGTTCTGGTCGGGGAAAAGAGAGAACCACTGGCTGCTAGCGGCGTCAAACTCTCCTGAACCGCCGAAGTTGGGAGAGACGTCGTATCCTTCAACAAATTCGGGGGACTCAAATGGCGACGGCGACGTCAATGCCGTGAAAGCTGTCGAATTGGGCGCCGACATGTACGGATCCTGTATCAGGAGATCCTGAGGCGAGACCGTTCCCACGTGGTGAGACCCACCAGGCATGTCGAAGACAGAGGGTGCGCCAGGCGATGAAAACGCCGTCGAGGCACCGCCCTCGAACCCAGTGAAATCCTCGAGATCTGCGCTTGGGCGTGAGCAAATATTGACAGGTACGCCGGTGCGTTGTAAAGACTCACCGGCCATGTTCATATTGACAGCTGCTGCTCCTGGGACACCCGGAGTGCTCTGAGAGAACAGGGGAACCGGCGGGCGAAGGGGCCGCGTGACCTGGCTTGCGTTTACAGATGAAGTGGTGTCTGACCCGTATGTCGGCCTACTGTTGACAGGTAGGTGGCGGTGGAAGGACGTCTGGTTCGAGTATCCAGCGGCTGTGGAGCGTAGTGCAATTGTCGAGTGCACGGGGGTAGGTGAAAACACTGGTGAACTGTGATGGAGAGAAGAGTGACGGCGGTGTAGTTCGGCTGATCCCGACGAGTGTCGCAGGTCACGCTTAGGCAGGTTGTTGTGAGGTGGAGGCTGATCGAACAAGACGAAGTCCTGCTGATGAGGCTGACTGAATGTTTGATGCGCGGAATGTGCCGGCAGGCTGGGGGAACTGGAGGGAAGCCATGGTTTTGATGAATCCGTGGTGACTGGAAAATCCAGTGTAGAAATGGTGGAGGGGGAGAGAGAACTGCTGGAGCTAGAAGCTGCGTTGAAGTTCAGAACGACCTGTGAAGGAGGACCTGAAGTGTGCGAAGAGGAAGCTGAAGACTGTGGGGGAGCCGAGGTGGTGGTGGTTGATTACCGCATGGTGATAGTGGTGCTTCAGATATTGTCTTGTGTGGGATATGAGTTGATGGTGCGGAAGGTAGAGGAGTTCTTGAGGAGAGGAAAGCGAGTGGGTTGCTGCAGTTTTTGTATTTTTTTTTCCTAGGCAGCAGAGAAACTGACACAGCCGAGAGGGCGGGCAATTCCCGGTCATAGGCACAGACATTGTGGGCCTTGTTGAACCATTTAGCGATCAACGCTGTTGAAGTCTACATTCCTGTGTCATTTGTCGTGTACTTCGGCGCCTACGGGCATACAAGAGGTACTCTACTTCTCGGAAGCCGTCGTACCGTCTGACAGACCCACTAGACTCCACAGTACGAAAGCGCCAAACAAGTATTAACCAATCCCAACGATACTAGGTGTGACTCACACATATTAGCGCGAAACCACCCCTCGGCGTCCAGGAGCGGGATGGCCGTCCTGCCGCCTCTCCATCTGAAGCGAGCGGAGAGTCTCCCAACCTCTGCTTGCTTTTTTGATTTTTGTTCATCATAACCCCAACACGCACTTCGCACTTGTTTACCCCGTTGTGGAACGCGTCCGCTGTTGCCTGCATATCTTCGTCATTTCGCTTCTCCCCTCCCGGGTCCCAGATGGTGTCAGACAGCCCAACGGTCTGGTATTGGTATTTGTGGTCGCCCACCAGACTTTATCAATTGTACAGTCAGGTTCTAATGCGTGTCTTATCTCGAACGGAACAAAACCTAATCTAGCTGGCATGTTGAGATGGTTTGTCGTACAAGCCGACTTCCGGCCCAAACGTCCGGGTTATGTATTTGCTTGCCGGATCTCATTGTCAACGATGTCCTTCTGTCCATCGCGGAAGTCGCGCATCAGCAGTAGGAACTGTGATTGCTTCCACTTTTCGCCTTGTTCATGTTGGACAGTCTGAAGTAGCTGTCGTGCTGCCTCCGAGACCTCGGACTTTACTCCTGTAGTATCAGTCTTTTCGACCCCCTTGCCATTGTGACAAACCTCTCCCGACAAACCTCTAGCCCCCGCGTGATCCGTCAACTGGAGGCTGGTGATGTCAGGGATGGAGCTCACACTGCGATCGACTGTAGCGGTTGCCAACGTGCCAAGGTCTGAGGTATCGGCAAGCGACGCAGCTTGGTTATTGACCGACTTCATCCGGCTAAGTGCAGGCTTTGCAACTTCTGCGCGTTGTACGTCATCCAGTTCCCTTGCAAGCTCATCCATCACGGCATCGACTTGCTCCTCGACGCCGGTGTCTCCATTCGAAGTCATCCAATGTGTCATCGCCGTATCGAACTCAATGTCCCTTCCTTCTCGAATTTGAGCGTGCTGGTCGCTGAACGTGGTCGTTGGCCACCTCCCAACCATCGAAATTGGGGCTTGTGGTGCGATCATGGCCTGATTTGACGGCATGAAAGGGAAAGGCTGGCCATGTGGTTGATATGAGTGGCTGTGTTGGATTGATGTACACGGTACAAGAGGACCCTGAGCAGGGCTGGCGGTTTCGTGCCTGAACTGGTCAAAGTCCTGTGCCCAGTTGGCCACTTGCGGGACGTAAGGCGCAGCGTCGGGAGCAGCTGCGTGTACAACATGTCGCGAGCCGGTCTCGAAAGAAGTCAAGTGCGCTGGAAGGGGAAGGGCTCCGTATTCTGTTGAAGATGGCGTACGAACATATGGATCGTGGCCGCCTAGGTATGTGCTGTACGAATAGCTTGCGTCTCGTGAGGAGCTTGACTGGTTGGATCGAAAGGTCTGATTTTAATTCATTAGCTATAATGACTGAAGGAAGAAAAGGTAGGCTAGAGACGTACCAGCGGACCAGCAGCGGCGTGATGGGTACGGTCTTGTTGTAGACTTCGATCCCGAGCGCCTTGCTCTGCCAATGCCTTGAGCGGCGTTGAGCCGCCACAGAGATTGTCTGTCATAGTCGTGCGACAAGGACTCGGCGTACAGAAGAGGGAGAAAGTTCTTCTCGAAGCCAAAACCCCAAGAGAATGGACGGGGTACTTGCTCGTGATAGGGGGGGGGGGGGGGGGGGGGGGGGGGGGGGGGGGGGGGGTGTGATGAATATCAGAGTCTCTAGTTTCGAGTCAAGGAGCCGGAGTCATGAAGGATAGCGTATTTTCGTTGTCAGCGCACGCAGGATGTCCGTATAACAGGAGTGTTGACTGCCGGATGACTTTTCGTTCTTCCCGCGATGTGTTTGGAATGGATGAGTTGACCTGGGTAGCGTATGGCCAGAATATTCGCCTTGTGCTTCAAGCTGATTGTCAAACTGCCTCGGTAAAGGCGACAACGTTTGGGCGGCTCGGCATAAGCTCATGTACCTTACCTACCTTAGACACACTCCCCAGCCGCATACTGACAGGGTGGCGACGTGAGTGGGTAGGCGGGGAAAAGGCGCTGGGTGATAAGATAAGTAAGGCAGGCATTAGAGAGGCAGCTGTCTGGCGCCTTTCGCTCACTGTAGCGCACGGGCAACAAGTTGGGCAAGGTGGTTTCTAGAGGCACGCAAGCTACCACCAATCTCTTTCGAACATGCTGGCCGGTTCGCATTCTGGTACCATAACTCACCCAGACGCAGCTCATACGCAGTCAAGGCAGCCAGCAGAATCCAGACTGCCACAAGCAGCATTTATCGCCAGATTCAATCCGCAACCTGCTGCCACCTCATTGATACGCAATCCACGACGTTCTCACAACCAGAAGTGGCACGCATACGGCACGCCAGCTTCAAGCTTGCCTGCCCACATTCGACACCATGGTGAATCAGAGCATTGGAACAAACTTTGTCCAGCGTCGACAGCAGCTGACGATGTATCCAGGCTACCACCCAGACCATAGCCAACTCTGGCCATGATGACATGATTGTAAGTCAAAATCACTGTCCGTGTCGCTCTTTGTGAGCCCGGTGAGCTGGTTCTTCCAGTCTGGGATGCCTGAACTAACCTGAGCCACTACATCCAGCATGATGCCGTTCTCGATTATTATGGTCGCCGTCTCGCAACATGTTCCAGCGATCGCACAATCAAGATTTTTGAGCTTGAAGGCGAAAGCCAACGCCTCATTGAAACCCTCAAAGGGTACGGCCTACTTCCACAAGCGCTTCGGGCCACGGTTGAGCGCAACAACGTACTTAGCTGACCGAGTTTATTGCAGGCATGAGGGGGCAGTATGGTGTGTCGCCTGGGCGCATCCCAAGTACGGCAACATTCTAGCGTCGGCAGGTTACGACGGCAAGGTGCTCGTGTGGCGGGAACAAGGTGGCTGGCAAAAGATATTTGATTTCGCCTTGCACAAGGCATCCGTCAACATTGTGTCTTGGTCACCACACGAATCAGGCTGTCTGCTGGCATGCGCCTCTTCTGATGGCAATGTCAGCGTTCTTGAGTTCAGAGACAACAACTACGATCACAGCACTTTCCAGGCACACGGGCTCGGTGTCAATTCTGTCTCATGGGCTCCAGCCACGACGCCCGGGAGCATTGTCGGCAGCTCCCCGGGCCCCGGCTCCACTGGTGCCAGACGATTCGCTACTGGAGGTTGCGACAACCTTGTGAAGATCTGGTCATTCGACTCGGCGTCACAGACTTACAAGCTGGAAAGCGAGGCTCTGCATGGCCACACGGACTGGGTGCGCGACGTTGCCTGGTCTCCAACCGTGCTCCAGAAGTCATACATCGCATCCGCCTCCCAAGACAAAACGGCCCGTATCTGGACGTCCGATTCCTCCAGTCAGGGTCAGTGGGCATGCAAGGTTCTCAATTTCGACTCGGCTGTGTGGCGAGTGAGCTGGTCCCTAAGCGGAAATGTGCTGGCAGTGAGCGGCGGTGATAACAAGGTGACCCTATGGAAGGAGAACTTGAGAGGCGAATGGGAATGCGTAAAGAGCATTGAGGAGTGACAAGTGAATCGCGCAGGTGACTTGAGCAAGGCGTTGCGGCGCGCTCTGCTCGACCTGCTTTCTACGGCTGGGTTTTCGAGCGTGACAAGAGAACATACACTCCGATATATCAAGAATTGGTTCGGCGTACTCGACTCGACTCATCGGTGACCAACCACTTACACGCCCACGAGCCAGGATGCATCCAAGTCACATAAGATGTCTCGGCCTGCTTTCCTACGTGCATGAGAGAACCATATCAATTGCTCTCTCGAAAAGTAGTGGTCAGGGGTAGATGCCATGGAAGTGCTTGCAGAAGGACTGAGGGAGCCCTCGCCCGTCGTCGATGTGGTTCTTGTGATAAAAGATTTCGCCAGTGGAACCGGAAATCATGAACAACCTATTCGCCTTGTCCCAGGCCAGTCCAACTGGACGAAAACACTCGTCAGGGCAGTCATTGGGGCCCGCACTGCTCATGGTGTTAAAGGTTGCGCCCTTTTTATCCGCGGGCTCTTACGGTGAACCTTGGTCGAAGAGGATCCGGGAGAGAGCCTAACCAACTGCTCGATCTCGGTTCACTGCCACACCAGTCAGCAACCTATATGTTCCAATCCACCTGGTCATATGTTACAGCTGCCGTGGAACGTCACGAATGCCTCCAGACCATCTGGCGTGAAGACCATGTCCAGAGGCGCTGAGTGTGCTTGGAATGTCAGTCTTGAAACCGTGCATTGGGCCAACAAGCCATGTCATTCGTACTCCGGTCGCCGGAGCCAGCGAATTGGTCTGCTGTACTTATCTCACCCAGCCTCGGGATGTTTTCTAATGACCACGGGGCGAGGCACCTGGGGCAACCATTGCTTCCTTGGTCGTCACTTGAGCCGTTGAGGTAGCCGTGGAAATCCAGCTACGGAGTTTTCAACTGTCCAAATACCACCACCATCCGTAGGGTGTTTGGCCACGCCGATAGAGTTGCGAAGGCCCCGGCCCGGCATTCTGCCATCACGGGAGAAGTGATAAAGACTCCGCACCGTTGGCAAGTCCACTCACGGTAAATACACAAAGCTGTGGGTGACCGGACGCCTACGTCAGAGCCAGCGCATCCATATTGCTCTCAGATATTCGTGACGCAACCAACAAGCCTGGTGCCTTCTCGGACAGTAGAAGGTTACGGGACGTGCGGCCAGAATTGTGCATATCCGTGATCGCGGCCTTGTTGAGCTCACTGACGCTGCCCACAGCAGCGTCGTATAAGCACGAGAGCCCCTTATCCGATGTCGAGGCATGTAACATTGCCCCGTCATCGGACAATGTGATGCCGTGGTTGAGCTAGAGATCGACCGACTTGGGTCAATGACTACGTGTGCAACGATGCCTGTAGATACTGACCTCTGATGAGGTAACCACTGTTGTCTCCTCCTTGGGATAGACACATATACACCAAAGGTTTGATCCCGATACCGGAATCGACAACAAGAATTGCACAGTTCCCGTCATACAATCTGCTCCGGGCCTCTTGAGGTCTTTGGCAATGAGACGACATGACCAGCCATCAGCGGCGACGGGCCGACCTCGTGAACTTATCATATCGCTGCTGCTGCTCCGGGCATCGGCACATTGCGTTAACTGATTCACAACACCAGGAAGCATGATACGATATGAAGTGCTGAGATGCTGACGCGGATCCTTCACGGTACTTATAGACGTGTGTCGGAGGATCCATGACGTTGACCAGATTGACCAGATTCCTCTGCGCTGCTTAGGCTTCATCTATTGCAGACTTCGACTAGCATGGCCGGCTTTTCCACAGTCCTTGGCAGAGACTAGATAGGTTTCCGGAGCATCCAGATCACATGTCGGTTTTGCTTGAAGACGAAGAAAGAAGGGGAGGGAGGGCATGTTGATCGCCTGGTTCCTCGCTTGGACCTGCACAGAGTTCACTCGTCGTGGTGGAAGTTTAGTAAGGTATAGATATCAAGCTAGCTACCAACGAAATGGGCAATATCTGATTGAGCGAGACACGACAGGAACCCTCGGCTTGAAAACCCAAACCGGTTACGGGTAATAAGCTCTACAGGCTGTTGTTTGCGACACGGTAGCCTGCGCCCTGGGATTCGGACCAGCCTCCACGTTTACTCCCATACACATAATTATATCGAACGACATCTATTGTTCGCCCCCCCCCTTCTCTGTACGACAAGAAGAAAAGCGCTGATGACAAAGAAAAGAAACCAAGGCAGTTGCTTGAGGTGGTTGACCTCTACTGAGAGCCTACCGAAGACCGATGACACTCATCTCCAGGGTCCAGACGCGCCTAATCCATACCTTCAGTCTGCCTTCGACGCCTTCTACGTCCTCAAGCTCAACACCCTCCCACCAGCACCTCCTGGCCGGTTTTCGCCAAAAAAGCAACAATTTCTGAGCCATTCCAACCGCATTGCTGCCCATCTCGCTACCCCTGATATCGCTACGAAGGCGTGCCAAGGCAAGACTGCACACCACCGCTTTGTTGGGCTCTCCCGCTCGATGACCCCACGAATCATCATGATTGAAGCCACTAAAATGTCGTCAGCAAGAACATTGTCACAAGGCATCAAGTATGTCGAACATACCCAGCTGTCAACATCTCAATAAGGTGCGCCTCCGTTGTGCCCGGCTCATCGCTTCGCTTCAGTCCGGAGAATATGCCTCCCTGGCTCAACAGTGCCCTCGCGGCGGCTCTTTTGATCTCGATCATCTCCAGTTGTCCAACATCTGAGCGAGGGGGAATGACGTAGAAGTCGAGATCCTCCCGCAGGACTATGATACCTGCCCGTCGAGAAGCGTCGTCCCGAGACCCTAGCGGCTCAAGGGGAATGACGTCTCCATCCTGCGAAGCATTGGGCGACGATTCTGTCGGGATAGATTGCGCAACGTTGCGGAAGAAATCCAACATGTATTGTAAAGACACGGGATCGTACTGTGGCTCTGCGGTCAGCTGACCATATTTGTGCAAACAACGACGAGGAAATCAAATACGCCGGGTGGGGAGGTAAA
This sequence comes from Verticillium nubilum, assembly GCA_002851675.1. NCBI lineage: Eukaryota > Fungi > Ascomycota > Sordariomycetes > Glomerellales > Plectosphaerellaceae > Verticillium > Verticillium nubilum. Next base: position 344,285 of record NMXI01000047.1, on the reverse strand, counting down.
ACGCACGTCAACTTGGACAGCATCTCCATCCGAAAACCCACCCATCTGTCCTTCTGGAAAAAGTCCATTCGGGAACAAGGACAATAGGACGAATTCCGGTAAAGTCAAAAGCTCATCTCGCGACAAGACGAATCTCGTGCCTCTGGCGTATCGATCAGCCAAGAAAATCCTGACACGCAGGGGGAAGAACAGGACCTACCGGAGATCCATCGCGATGGTCTCATCTGCACCAACATCTATGCCCTGGTTAGCTATGTTTTCCCTAACCTTCCTGGTCGGCTCACCTCCGATGGCGTTGATCGGCGGGCCGCCCTGCTGCACCTGGGTAATGATACTCGAGGCACCCCCAGCGGTCGCCATTAGGAATGTGAAGGATGGCAGGGGACTGGGTCCCTCTGAGTAAGCGGGTGGTGGTTCGGTTTCTTCGTCCGGCGCGCAAGCGTCCCGTGGGTTGTCTGGTTGTAGTACGCGTTTAGCTGTCTCAGCGTGTGCCTCGTCCGAGAGGCGCTGGTGAATTTGACTGTCTGACGAACGCTGCCCTTGAGATATGTAGGCTGGAGCTGCTGAGAGGCTTTCGGTGAGACCTGTGCTGGTCGAGCTGCTAGGATACTCGAGAGCGTTGGGGTGCGAGTCGTTGATTCCACACGACGCGTAAATGGATGAAAAGGGGGGGGGTCGGGAGGACGACGACGCCGCAGGCACAGGATACTGCGGGGGAGGGGAATTTGTCGGACTGACTGATCGCTCCTCGGGATTATCCAGGTCGTCGTTTGGCTCGAGTGTAATGCTGCGATCAGCAGGCACGGGCTGTCCGATCCTTGCTACTTGCTTGTCAGGTGGAAGCGTGATAATGGCGATGCTCAGCGACGCGAACCACGATTTGACGTAGGTCGAGTATTGCAGCTGCCCGAATTGCAGAAGTAATCACTAACTTGCCGCAGTCGATCGATATCGAGGAATGTAGATTGTTTCACGCGCGCGGGCTTGTTCTGGACAGGAGTTAGCTCGAATGATAGTCGTGTGGCGCGCAGACGAGTTGTGGAGGTATTGCCTACACGTGAAAGAGGCAGAGGAGAGTCTTACATCGTACGAAATCGAATCCTTTGGGGTAGTGTCTCACAGTGTCTTCAGCGCAGGTGCCGAGTTGTGATGGGCAAGGTTGGAGTCTCAGCCCGGACAACAGTCGAGAGGACACGAGGTAGAGCAGGCAAGCTTCAGCGCATTTGGCGCTTGCAGTGCTGCCACCGCCGTCCAGGGCCCAAGCACCAAATGTGGACGGGGCAGCACACCGTGCCACCTGCAGAGTATACAGCAAGTGGGCGACGTTGACCGCCCAACCCCACCCAGTCGGCGGCTAATTAATACCGCCTAGCTTGCCTCCTCATTTAACCCCTGTCAGACCCACTAGCGAGGTATCTACGTGACCATGGCAAAACGAGTGCCGTAGTTCGCAACTGAACTTGCCCGCATACCTCACTGAAATAGAAGACCAAAGCAAGCACTCAAGGACATTCGGGATGCGAGAAGTTGCCAAGGGAGGCGTTCGACAGAAGAGCATGTCCCTCCTGCTTGAAACTCCAGGAGTGATCACTGGTCAAGTATCGCAGTCATACCCGAGGTACCTAATTAAAGCTACACTACACAACCCCTAGGACACTCTGGTGAAGTTACGGATACACCTCCGCTCGAACGAGCCTGCTACAGAGATCAACTTCGTCTCCTAAGAAATGTGGCGATTCAGTACGCACGTACGGATGGGGACAAAGCGAAGTCATCCAGGCGCGATCATGTAGCTCTGCGTAGAGATCGACGACTGCTTCGACCTTATTATTCATTATCACTGTCCTCGCCAAAAATGGCTCTGAAGACATCCTCACTTGGCTTCTTGTTTGCGGCATTGTTACTGGGAAATCGTGTCGAAGCCAGACGGCTACCTGTTTGCAGTGAAGTGCCCGTGTTGATGAGAGGTCCAGCCGGTGCCGGGGACGAAGAAGCCTCGATGTGCTCTACCCTTGGTGCGCGGTCATTACCGAGTTGCGCAGAACTCGGAGACTCATAATCGGCAGTAGACGAAATCGTGGTCGACGCCGAACCCACGGTAACGTGGTCTGGAGGCCGCACATTGAATCTTTTGCAAAGTAGCCTGGTAGGGAAGAATTCCTGCTCGGATCTCGTCACCTGCCCATACAGACCCAGGCGCGCTGCCTGTTCTACTGGGTCCTGCGGTTGGGAAACGTCTGATGATTTCCGTGTACCAGATTCGACCGTGTCCTTAAGAGTAGACGACAAATGGGTCCGAGTTGATGTCGTAAATCGAGTTGCCATTATGCCCGTCATCGGCTTGAAAAGGCGAGCACAACCGTAAAATTCCTCCTGCTCCCTGGCGAATTCACGCCAGTTCAGCGATTCGGGCTTTGTCGGATATTCCGGTGTCAAGCCAGCGGCATGTTCCAGATAAGCTCTGAATCGAGACTGTTTTGCTTCGTCGTCTGCATATGGCCCTAGTGCGCCCTTGCCTCTGCCAATGGCGATGATCGCAGTCTCCTTGTCCAACAACGGGAGCTTCTGATGCCCCCCCGACTCGCGGCCGTCATTGATACTTTGAACCTGTGGCACTTCACCACCAGCAGGTGGTAGATTTGTTCGACCAGAGGCTGCAACAAGGCGTTCACGGGCTGCAATAGATATGAAATCAAATATCGACTTCCCTGGTAATGGGGCTTCCCCGAGAGCAAGAGCACGAGACCGAGGGTCATGGCCTGTCGTCGCACTCGGCGGTACGGTGGGTGCGCTATCGGGAGCTTGTACAGCCTCAGAGAGACCGCGTCTTGATGATGTCCACCCTTGAGGGACAGATGGGGGATGGAAGGTTGTACTGAAACTGAAGGATTCTGAAGAATCTGATATTCTGGCCAAAACGAACCCTGGGAGTGGCACGGCACCATCTCGACAGAGTCGGCCGTCCCTCCGTCTTGATATCAAATGCTGTGATTTGAATGCTGGTTTAGAGCCAAGGGCCGGGTTCGCCGACACTGCACTCGACAGCTGCTTCTTCTTCTTCTTCTTTCTCGTCCCCGCTAAAGCCGTGGCAAAGGAAACTCTTGGCGCCATCTGGTATACGTCATCTTCGTCGGAGCCATTATCGTTGAGTATTCCCATGCCAATTCCGCCCTGGCTTCTCGTATTATCGGACTTGCCAGCCATTGGAAAGTGGCTAGCCCCCATGACCCTCGACGCAGCGGCGTCCAGCTTGTCGTCCTCCTTCATTCGACAGACAGGGCCTGCGGGTTCGTGGAATTGACGAGACGACATACTTTGATAACCGAGGCCATGTTGGTCGACTTTGCGAACAAAGCTCACTACGGCGACATCTTCTGGCGCAAACAGATGAGAGCCATGTACAAGGGATGTGACAGGTGTTTCCGTATCGTGTAATCGTGCTGGGCGACGCACCTTGGGCCCAATGCCTTGACCGTCTCTCCAGCCCATCCTTTTCAGCAGCCCGAGTCCCAATGAATCGTTGCCATAAGATATCAGACCGGGCAGTCCGTTGCCGGATGCCTCTGCGCCCCCTGTCGTACCGGCAATGAACGCATCGGAAATTTGTAATTTCTCGTCATCTAGTGCAGCTTGATGATCCTCGTCGTCCATGAAGTCCTCTGGGCGTTGTGCCTTGGCCTCAGGGTTGTTCTTGTGACGTGCGCTTCGACTCGAGACGAATGTACTAGGGGTCCATCCTTCCTTCGATCCGACCGTATTGTAGAATCCCGCGCTCCAGCCTCCAGTGAAGGCACCGTGGAGGCGCCGTCTACCTTGTTCGTCTCTGACCTCTTGCTTGTGTAAAGGGACGTATGAGCCATCATCGCGTAAGTAGTCGTCAGTCGGAGGAAGCGGCGTGCCGAAGACGACGAAGGGAGACCTTTCAGCAGGCAGGTCCGCTTCGTATGCTGCGCGAGACCTTTTGTGCGACATGAAGAATACGAAAACTTGGAGTCTCACGGGTCGCCGGAGACGAGGTCTAGCGTGGCGAGGCGGGTCAACGGCTTGAAGCGCGTTGCAGTGTTCTGAGAGGAAGACGGTTCGAGTTGAGGTTCGCAGCCTTGATAGCTTATCGATAAGGATGTGGTAAAGTTGCCTACCTTTGGCCAAGAATGACATCCAGAATCTCAATACCGTACGCCACAACCTGGTGTAGCGCAATCTCCCCAGCCGCCCTCACCCCCTTTCCTTCCTCCCTTACCTCCTTCTTGCAACCTGAGCACCAGAAGTTGGGGGGCACGTACGTAGGCAGCCAGTTTCCTTCCGACGCGAAGACACTCGAATCATGGTTGGGCGCAGCAGGTTGTGATACGCCTATGTAGCTTGATTCCCTTGAAATGCTGCCGGTTACCACACCAACATTAGTCGGATATAGAACTGGTTGTTCGTAAGGTACCTCAGGTGCTCGTTCGGTGCGCCCTGCGGCCCAATTTGGCAGGCTTGGTCCTGTGGGGTTCCGTTGAGTTTACTGTCTGTCTCCTGGCAAAGTGGTCAGCGCCTGAGTCCATCACCGCTCAACCTTATCACCATCCCCCATACTTAAAAAAACATTGAAAACCTGTACCTTTCCTACCAAGAGATCCCGCTAGACCTGGACAACAGGAGAACTTGGAGGCATCTTCCACCCTGTACTATTGGTGTACCTTGGTGGGGCGCGCTACTTTGACTGGATGTATCCCCCAGCCACACGTACTAAGCCAAGGGAAAGGGACCTAGTGTGCTACGACAACCAGTCTGCCCCTTCTCCATCCAACTTCTACCGCCCTCTTTCACTGCATGTCTGGCGTCTCTCTCGCGCTCTGATTGATATCGCGCTCTTTTGCATTGCGATGCAATCTCTCCGCCATGACATTTGAACTATCCCACACGACCAACGCGGAACCTTTTGCACAGCTGTCGCCTTCGAAAAGCCATCATCAGGCATCACGCTCGCACTCGACTCGCTCCCGACAGCCTCCCATTGTGCCTACCTCGAGCGGGTTGCCTTTGCAACGAGCTGCCTCGACCTCAACTTCGACCACCAGCCGCCACCAGCGTCATCCCAGCTCGCAGTCTCATTCTCGTCATCAATCAGCAACGCGGCCCATTCAAGACGTGCTTCCCAATCATGAGTTTGATCGTGAGACAACGAACATAGCCACGTATTCCAAGCGGAGCTCGATTAGAGACAGAGACAGGGACAGAGAACATACCCCGTCCGCTGCTCGAGGAGATTCCACGAGACCTCAGCGCCGAAGCAGCACGAAATCCACGAATAACAGTCGTCAGCAGACGCAGCACGAAATGGCCGCCAACACCACTGTCGCCAACTCAGGTGGTCCGACGCCTGTCGCCGACCCCAGAGCACCTGGTTCCTCAAGTACAAAGCAAGCAAGAGGCCGGACAACCATTCCTACATCATCAGGAAAATGGATTTTGGGAAAGACCATCGGGGCTGGTAGCATGGGCAAGGTCAAGTTGGCCCGCAAAGAAGATGGCCCTGAACAGGTTTGTCCGCTTGCACTGGCTTTCCAGCCCTAGGCCAAATGACAGTATAAGATGGGACGCTAATCCATGTGATTTTGCAGGTGGCTTGTAAGATCATCCCTCGTGGCTCAACTGAAGACGGCCATCACAGCCGCGCAGACAAAGAACGCGCAGACCAATCCAAGGAGATCCGCACGGCAAGGGAAGCTGCTATAGTCACCCTGCTGAACCACCCACATGTTTGCGGCATGCGTGACGTAGTCCGCACCAACTATCACTGGTACATGCTGTTTGAGTATGTCAACGGCGGCCAGATGCTCGACTACATTATATCTCACGGCAAGCTTAAAGAGAAGCAGGCACGCAAGTTCAGCCGGCAAATCGCTAGTGCTCTCGATTACTGCCACCGGAACAGTATTGTTCACCGAGACCTCAAGATTGAGAACATCCTGATCAGCAAGAATGGTGATATTAAGATCATCGACTTTGGCCTGAGCAACTTGTTCGCACCCAAGGGCCACCTCAAGACATTCTGTGGGAGCCTGTACTTTGCAGCCCCGGAGCTACTCCAGGCTCGGGCTTACACCGGACCTGAAGTGGACGTCTGGAGCTTTGGTATCGTTCTTTACGTTCTTGTCTGCGGTAAAGTCCCCTTTGACGACCAAAGTATGCCTGCGCTCCATGCAAAAATCAAGAAAGGACTAGTGGATTATCCGAACTGGTTATCCAGCGGTAAGCCTATACAGCCCCCAAACTGCCTCGCGCTACTGTGCTGACGCAATGCCCTCCATGCAGATTGTAAGCACCTCCTGTCGCGGATGCTTGTGACAGATCCCAAACAACGTGCGGCTATGCCTGAGGTCATGAGCCACCCGTGGATGCTCAAAGGTTACGGAAGTCAGCCTGACAATTACTTGCCCATGCGAGAGCCCCTGACGCTTCCTTTGGAGCCAGAGGTCATCACTGCCATGACAGGGTTCAACTTTGGGTCACCCGACAACATAAAGGCCCAACTTATCCGAACCATCGAGTCTGATGAGTATCAGCGAGCAGTACGAGCATATCAGCGCGAGAAGGACCTGCCACAACCCACTAAGGACGTAGAGAAGAGACGGGGTTTCGGTTTCGACTTCTACAAAAGACGGAACTCGGGCACAAGCCGGGATACACTCACTGCACCAAGCTCTGAGGGCCTCCCACTCGGCAGCGATCCTCTCAATGCCTTCAGTCCACTGATATCCATTTACCACCTTGTGCGGGAAAAACAAGAGCGCGATCGCATCGATCTTCACCCTGGACAGGCCAGTCAGCCTGCGCACCCACCTCTCAATCAGAAAGAGGGCAAGGAGAAGGAATCCACGAAGGACCAAACTCCTACCCAAATATCCCCTCCCCAAGAAGCCCACACCAATACTGCAGCTTACGAGATGCCTGGGGAGAGAGCGACCGGCGGCCGGTCTCGCCCTCGTGCACGAACACACGGAGAGGATGATGCGCCAGAAGCTGTGAAGCGTTCACAAATTTCGCCAACCGCTGCTCAGCCCCCCGAGGCTTACCCTGACGCACCACCCAAGAAGGAAAGCACAGCAGCAGGTATATTGAGGCGCTTCAGCACTCGTAGACGTAGGGAGCCGGAGCGCTTGGACAAGGACCGATCGCATCCTCCTATCGTGCAAGTTCGCTCGCCTTCAGAAGCGCCGTCAGCCCCACGAAAGAGCTTCAGCATACGAAGGAGTCGTCGAGACCACGATGAACCTAGTGATTCTGGTCTTCGGTCTGACGATAGCCAGCCACAACACAAGGACCTCCTAAGCCCTCCTCCGTCCGCTGGAGGGCAATTCGGCTCGCGTCGCAAAGGCTTGGGTCGATCAACCAGCGTGAACTCGGCAGACCTGCGACGTCGTGACTCGAGCCGCGCCTCAAAGGACCCACCACCCACCAGCGGATCAGACCGATCTGCAGCTGACGACAAACCACGATCAGGACAGAGATACGTCGGGCAATCTCGATCCGTTTCTATGAGAGCAAAATCACTGGGCCATGCCAGACGAGAAAGCATCCAGCAGCGTCGTCTTCGAAGGGAGGAGGCCCGTGAAGCGAACGTTCCAGAGGAGACCGACCAGGAGGCTGGAGACCATAGCGGTGTATCCACTGAAAGGCTGGACAGCTCCGATCTTGCCAAGCCCGTTTTCCTCAAAGGCCTGTTCAGTGTGTCCACGACATCGGGCAAGTCTGTCCCCGAAATCCGCACAGACATCAGAAGGGTCCTCAGGGGACTTGGTGTAGACTATACCGAGATCAAGGGCGGTTTTGCATGTCGGCATACTCCGAGCATCGACCTCAAGAAGGTACAGGACCCTCCTGGCAGTCCCGCCGCGCAGACACCAGGCCATCGAAGGCGTTTCAGTTTTGGTGGCATGATTGGGGGTGTTGATCGAGAGCGTGATGACTTCCGAGATGGGCCGGCAACACCCAGGACTCCTGGCAGGGCAGCGGATCACAGCTACTCTAACTCGGACGTTTCCGAAGACAGCGTGTCCAGAGAGCTTCCTGGCTCGTCCAGGCGCGCGCCCGGGGAGACAAGCACACATGTGCAGAGCGATCTTGGAGGCAACATGGTTCTCGAGTTTGAGATCTTCATCGTCAAGGTCCCCCTCTTGTCGCTTCATGGCATTCAGTTCAAGCGTCTTGTCGGCAACACATGGCAATACAAGAACATGGCGGATCAGATATTGAGAGAGCTTCGACTCTAAGCGTGCCCGGGAGTCTGGACGAGACAGGGCATGACAGCAGGGCGTGACATCGGTCTCAGGAGGGTCGCGGGGGGAAGGACTTTGGGGTTGTTTGCTCGTTTCTCACCCGTAGTATAATCAACCATTTAGCGTGTACTTCTTTAGCACCAACGTTGATAGCAGCATGCACACATCTGGCCCTTTGCTCGATCTTGGCCACGTGCGCGAACCATCATGTTGTGCACAGTGTAAATCTCTTCCCTGCGGATTCGGTCTCCTCATCAGATGGCCGTGTTATTGAACTTGCCGTTCTTTCCTCACCTCTTAGTGACCAAATGTCACGAAGGCTTCCACGGTGAAGCCGTACGGTGGAATGAGATGCTAGTCAGTATGCAAGGTGTTGCACAGCTTGGGCATGGTGTTGCCAGGAACTGCCTCGACAGCTTAGTAAGGCATGGACGAAGCTAGGGAAACAACTTCGAGGACTAGCAGTCAGCCAATCAAAATGTCGTACCACGTTCAAAGAGACGGACGGCTGGGCTGTCCGCCTTAGGTTTCCGCCCACTCCTGACTACCAACACCATCTTTCGAACCTCAACCGCCCGCAGCCTGGCCAACAAATCAAGCCTTCCTAGCCACGCCAACCACCAACAGCCTTCGCCGTGGTCCTTGGATCTTCATCACATTCATACATCTTCGTTGAGGAAAACATATACACCTGAAATTGCCTTCAAACAGCCAACGCGATACCCCACACCACGAAGCCTAATTCCCTTCAACCCGATCAAGGGTGCTGCCATCATCACATCACTTCCTGGCGACTGCAAGACTGAAAGCGCCGCATCCGTGCTGAGAGCTTTGTATTGTCTAGACTAGTTGCTCTGAAGCTCAGCATTGCCCAAATACTACCAGCGTGTACCGGCTAAGCGACTCAGACTTGCGACGTGTGTCAACATTACCTTCCTGGACGACACGAGAAGCAAATTCAGGTTATCGCGCATAGGTGGATTTCCCTCTGTCAACATTCAACACAGTTATCTTCGACAGAAAATGATGCCTGCGCCTCACGTTTACGGCCATCACCAATTCAACCCACAGGCCGACGCGTCGTGGATGCACCAGCCGCCAGGCCATCACCAACATGCCCAGCAGACTGCTGCCGCCGCAGCATCTGCAGCGCAACAACAACACTACAACCGCCTTGCTGGAGCACACAACAGTGTGGCCTCGCTGGCAAGCACGCATGGCCAGGATACGGGCCACGAGAATATCTCCGAGGACAACAGACGCACCATGGCGTACATCGCCGATCTACTGAACGAAAGCACTCGCGAGGCCGCTTTGCTGGAGCTGAGCAAGAAGCGGGAACAGGTTCCAGAGTTGGCGTTGATCCTCTGGCATTCTTTCGGTAAGTCAATGTGAAAACACCGCCCCTGATTCTTGGAACAAAACGTCCTAATCCAAACCGGTCACAGGTGTCATGACATCCCTGTTGCAAGAAATAATTTCAGTTTATACCCTCCTGAACCCATCCCAGCTCACTGCAGCTGCGTCGAATCGCGTTTGTAACGCCTTGGCACTGCTTCAGTGCGTCGCGTCTCATAATGATACTCGCAACCTCTTCCTTAGCGGTGAGCAGTACTTCCTCAAGGGGTGGTTTGGAGGCGAGTGCACCATGTACTGATTGCCGGCCATACAGCACATATTCCTCTTTTTCTCTATCCTTTCCTCAACACAACATCCAAATCTAGGCCTTTTGAGTACCTTCGGCTGACCTCGCTCGGTGTCATCGGCGCTCTCGTCAAGAACGATTCCTCCGAGGTCATAAACTTCCTGCTTACGACTGAAATAATCCCCCTTTGCCTTCGCATCATGGAGACGGGCTCGGAGCTCAGCAAAACAGTGGCCATATTCATTGTCCAGAAGATCCTCTTGGACGACAGCGGCCTGAATTACATATGCGCCACGTACGAACGCTTCTACGCAGTCGGCACTGTTCTGAGTAACATGGTCGCTCAACTCGTTGAGCAGCAGACAGCACGTCTGCTGAAACATGTCGTTAGGTGCTTTCTTCGGTATGTCATGATCAGTCTTCCAAGCAACGTCCACCCAGAGCCTCCTGCTAACTGAAAAATGCTAGACTGAGCGATAATGCTCGGGCTCGTGAGGCCCTTCGACAGTGTCTCCCAGAACCCCTTCGCGACGCAACATTCTCTAATGTCCTTCGTGACGATGCAGCTACTAAGAGATGTCTCGCCCAGTTGCTCATCAATCTCTCCGACAACGTTGTGGAGTCAAACGCGTCCAGCCATGTAGGGCTGTGACCAAACAGCCACGGCTTAGAAATTCATGTACAGTATATGCGGCGCACGCCGGGGTTCTGATTCGATGATTATGTGGCCGCTCCAGCTTTATGGTTCACCAACGTTGATGGCATTAGCTATCCTGAGCGTCGCCAAGTAGATGACGTTTGCTGGCAGGGATAAACCAAGAAGACAATGCGTGCCTCTCCGGCTGTCCAGCCTACGGTTGGCGTGTCTTGCTATGCCCTCACGGAGAAGGCGTGGTACAAATAATATACCCACGATTTTGGCGTTGAGGTTTGGGAAGGGGAACGGTCGTCTGGCTTTGTCCGGGGTTCTTCGTGTCGGGGGATGGACAGCAGGGCAAGAACTGCCAGGATCGAGAGAGAAGGAACATTGACCGCAGAGACGGACCACGATTGTATCATTGCACCTGTAGATCACACGCACCAAATGAAATGTAAGATGACAGCTCCGAAATTCAGCGAAGCCTGCTCCAATACTCGATGTATTTCGACATGCAGTTTTGAGTCCGGTCAGAGGAACATGATGATCCTGGATGCCTACCCTACACAGCCTTCCCTCCCACGAGGGGATAATGAGAGAATTAACGACAAGCAGGGGGGCTGCAGCCGGGTGGTGTGTCTGTAGTAAGAGCCTGCGGTCGCTTGTCCTACCCTAGATTGGGTTCCTGTCCACCACAACGAACCCCTGCCTCCGCCTTTTCGACACCTAAGCAACCCATCCGGCACCAAAAACTGGCGGTGGGAGCAGACATTAACCACACCAACAAGCGTGCAGGGCCCCGTGCCAAATGTCTCCGCCTATCAGTCGCACAGTTCGCCAATGGGCAGGCAGCAAGCGCGCCTCCATGCAACACCCTGTTCAGCCCTATCGGCAACCCCCTACCCCTTCTCCTTCGCTGTCACTCTCTCTCTCCCTCTCCCCCCCCTCTCGCGCCTCTCCCCCCTCCTCCTCTCTTTGCTCCTCCCCTCTTGCCATCGTCCTCTTCGCCCCCAATACTCCAATTCCGATCTCAAATACAACCCAAACCACAGGGCACAAATGTGCCAGGACTCCTTGAGGGTTAGTTAGCCGCACGGCGTCACCGAGTCATTTCGTGGCGGCCGCGGGACCAACGCTCTTCCTTTGAAAGTACGCCAACTATCACCCTGACCATGAGATAATGTTTTCGAGATCCGCGATCTAGCACGAGGAGAAAGAGGCCGAGCCAATCACACACACCAAGAAGGTCGAGACAGCAGGTGGGCTAGCCTGGCACTCGTCGGGCATATTGTGCTCCGGAGTCCAACGTCCTTCCTGCGAGTACTTCCATCGATAAGTCGTTGAAGCGTCCTCTCAGGCACATTCTAGGTGACTCTGATTATCAATCCGTACATAGAGTTTCAACGTCCAAGCCAGGCAGGCCAAGGCTAATCCATAGATGGTATCCCGTAGGAATCCCACATCTGGAGTAGCCCGCCAGGTCCATGCCCCGTTAGCTTTGAACTGGCGACTATATCCTCAGTTGGGCTAAAGTATTATCGACCTCGTCAACGAGGTGCCATCAAGCAAAATTCGCTTGCCCCTTGTTTTGAGCATCCTCTGCAGGTAGAATTGTCTTCTTTTAGCCGTCATTTCACCTGCTGGCACTGCGAAACGGCTGTGCTCTTCTCGCTTCGTTGTCGCCCCTCTCCCCCGCCCCAGCCCCCGCACGGCCCCCAATCTGGTCGGCCGCTAGGTCGTTAAAAACGGCTGACTGGCTGGGTTGGAATCCTTTGCCGTAGCGTGCCTTTCGTGTACAGTGCAAATGTGGATAGTCATACGCCAGCCCAGATTGAGGCCAATTCACCACGATTATCCGTCGCTGGGACTTGTGCCGCTTCTGCCACCCAGGCAGGCCAAGCACCACGGCCGTCCAGCAACCGCCTGGATTGACACGGTCGTGCTGATACAATCCATGAACCTGGGCAGCAAGATAAATGGGCGGTGTTGAAAAGACGAAACGGCGCCCTGCACTGATTCGGCTTGTGACGCCTCCGACTTCGACTCCTTACACCGCAAGCAGAGAGATTCGGGTCTTGCTTTGTTGTTAAGCCGCCGCCCGTCGTCGTTGTAAGCGAACGCGAACGCGCGTCCTGTTGATGCTCCCAGATCACTCACTTCGTGGTCAAGCTCGGTCATGAACTACGTCCGTCGAGCACACCCAGCACTGATATCAATAATAAACGTGTTGAATAACCATTGCCAAGCTTTTTGCGGCTCCATCTGTCGCATGTCAACAACAACAACCCTCCCCCTTGGGAACCCTGGCCCGGGCGGATCAGGGTCAAATGTATCGATGGTTCAGTATGCTCACCCCTGTGCTCTGTGTGGACGAGGAAGCGTTAGTAAGGATCGAGGCCCCTCGGCACTCCAGGCTGTGGACGGCGTGGCTCCAGGGCGTCAGAACCTTAAGGGCAGCATCAGCAAGGATCAAATGCACAGTTGACCCATGAGACTGGTTGACTGGAAAGCAGACTTCCGAATCTGCTGGCGTCCTAGAGAGGCAGTGTTGCTCGTTGGAGTTTAACGCCGGACCGTCGCTGTGTGAGTACTAGAGGGAGGTTCCATTAGAAGATACAAGCTGGGGTTGTACACAGTGCACACTATTTCGAGAGCGCACGGACAACAGTTGTCTATGGCTGTGAGATTGCCATCTGTCATCCTGCATTCACCTCCTTGCATACTGTGTGGCATGACAAGTCATGGAAGCCTCAAGCGGTGGCTTGCGAGTACTGCAGGTCATTGTCGACTGATGGGGTTGTGAAAACGCCGGGTAAGGCCGAAAATTGCAAATCCCGAGCGGAGCGGAGCTTGTTAACGCCGTTCGGTAGTCGCCTGGCAGACAGACGCGCCTTTCAGGAACATCGGGGGAGGTAAAGGAAGCTCGCTAGCCAGGTGGTCGCGATCGAAATATGCTCCTTCATGCACACCAGGTAGATCATCTCTGGACTGATAGCTAAAGGCTGAAGCTGGCATCTGTCACCTTGGAAATGAGCATGCGGCCGCTTGGCCCGTGCTTGATCGGCCATGTATCCAATCACCTCACTGAAGCGGCTTCTTCATCTCTGGACAAAAATAGTATCGTTACAAATCACTGAAATCACTGGGAAAATCCCGAAGGAGCCTGATTTGTAATTTTTTGGAGTAGGAGCGGTGGATTTGCCCTTCGGTTGACCTGGGTTGTTGGCGTTGAGGGATGAAGAAGCTTCGCCACTTCTGCACCAGGCGTGAGCCGTGGCGTGCTCTCTGTCCCCAAACTCCCTCGCCCTGTACATCTTGCTACTTACTATCTTACCTTACCTTACCTTGGCTTGCTTGGGTACGAAAGAGACACGCAGGCATGGCCATCACACTCGCATCCGCAGCGCCCGCGCCCGCACCCGCACCCACATCCACGTCGGTGGGTTTTGCTCGCCGGTCCCTATCACTGCCCCTCTCATACTGCCCGATTAGATCGATCCCTCAATATCCAGTCATGATCAGCTTGTTATGGCTCATGCGGGCGGTTTGTGCGCTGCCTGACTGTCTACTTGCCCACCATGGATGTGTTCAAGCCGCCCCGTTAACCTTGTGTGGCCTTCGTTCATCGCCCCCAAGTCAATAGACAGCGCGATTGATTGGTGGCCTCGCACTCGTGCTTGACAGTATCGGTACGGCAGCCCAGCGCACAGACCGGCATCCGCTTTTGCTTTTCTCTCCAGGCTGCCCTACTGAGCGCTGCCAGACAAGCCGCGTGCGCCTTCCATTCATTACTCATGGTCGTAGCGTGACGTACTGTGTACATTGGAGAAGAAGCCGAGAAAAGGGCCGGCCGGCTGAACACCTCGAGGTGGAGGGGAGGGCAGGAGAGTGGAGGACGAGACTGACGTCCTTATCCATTGGTGATGGCATCAGGCTGGCTACCTTCTGGACATTGGCTGGAGTTACGAGCTTCCCGCCGTGTAACGTGAGCTCGTACACAACGTCCAGAAGTCACTCTTCCTGCCCAGCGAATGTTACAAGTGCATGGATGGGGAGAGAGAGGGAGGTTGGGCGTATCGCACTCATGTGAAGAGGTTCTCTTCATCCGCCTAACGAATACTGACTCTGTAATAAGTCGACGCTTCTAGCTTCACTATCCTCTTGATAATTTTGCGACTGTCATATCCTATTCTGCCCCTTCACAGTTTACAGGTGAAAATTCTCTTCGTCTTCCCGAAAGCGATACCGCAGGTTGAATCGTTTTCAAATACTGTGGCCGTCGTCTTGGCTTTGGGGCACATGGCACGGGCTGAAGAAGCCTGAGGGCAAGCATTGGGAGCCGGGGGGTGGGGGTATTGGCGTGCCCTTGCTCGCCTCACAGTTGCATTAGCCTTTTTGGGAAGGGTTACCTACTCAAGCCTAGCTTGTTGCTGGGATCCGCGTATCGGACGAGGGAGGAGGAATCAGGCACAGCCCTGGGCTAAATTATGAACCATCTGAAAGATCCTAATTATCCCCTTACCATTGTGCCTCCCCACCTCCCGCCTTTCGATTTTTCTGGGTTCCAGGCAACCAGGCGCCAAGCAAGCCGGGATCTCCAAGCTCATCCGCGGATACTTCGATCTGACTGGCCAGCCCTACGAGGAATCGCTGTCGTGACGCAGAAGCATGGGCACAGCCATGTCCCATCTTTGCCCACCCCCGCACCTCGGGCGAGGAAGACAGGTCTCCTCATCCCGGTTCCCTGAGCCACTCGTCGCCGCTTTACTCGAACTCTGCCCGTCGGACGGCGGCCGCGGCGTATCTGAGTTGCGCTTGAGCGTTGTGCTCGAGCTAGATCATGCTGCAAGACATCGCCTCAGTGCTGGTATATGATGCACACTGCTTGTGCCTGGTATTCTTCCTCACTTGCACTGACCACCACGGGCTCTAACGTAGATTTTACCTTCCTGTCCGAAGTCCATTTCTTCTTTCTGTCTTGGGGGATTGCAGCCGGGTCATGCTCGCTGTGGTGCCGACCACTCCGCGATCTTCACCACTATGTCCCCAACGACTGGAGGGGAGGTGCAAAATTGTCCCGACTTGGGTGCGCTGGCGTCGGCGCCTGGGCCCTTTCGACCCTCTAGCCTCAGCTTCCGCATCCTCCCCATCCCCCCGACCCACCTCTGGGGACCCCTCCCATCCCGGCACGCGACGATGCTAAGTTACTCATTGCTTCGTAGGGCAGAACATAGTTGAGACTACCTACCTACTTACCTAGGCGGCGACGACGACGACGACGACGACGACGCTGCACACGCCCCCTCCCCACCCCCCCTCCCGATCCTTCACACCCCACCACCACCCTCAACATCCCCCGTATGGCATCGCAAGACCCAGGTACCTTGCCTATTTACCTTGTCAGGCTCCAAAGCAGGCCATGTTGCCTATCCGGGCGCAGTGGTGGTCCCTTGCCCTTCCTATTGCCTTTGCCGTCTCGGGGCCTCTTACATATGTGGCATGCCTCTTGCCCTCGGTCATTATTTAACACTTCCGCCCCCTCGTTCATCACCGGATTCCCAAATTTACCTGCTCTCAGCTTGGCTTCCACCCATTTTCGACGTAACCCGTTAACTTTGCCCGCCCACCCATGAACATCGAATCGCCCATCGTCTACGTTCAACCTCTCGCACCCCCATCAGCTACATTATTGATGTACGCCATGCCTCAGTCCCAGTACGCCTACGCGGCTGCCTCTCCCCAGCCAAGGCAATATTCTGGCCACGGCACCAGCAGTGCCTTCAGCAGCTCAGCCAACCCTGACGAGGATTGGACCAAGATTTCCGACCTCGCGGAGCGTCGCCGGATACAGAACCGCATCGCCCAACGTAATTATCGTACGTTTCTCTCGCCGTCTGGCTCCGCGTCAGCCGTCGAATGTACAAAGAGAATCGCGACTAATCTGTATGTGTCACAGGCAAAAAACTCAAGAGGCGTCTGGAAGATCTCGAAAGGCGTGCTGGGGAGGAGGGCAACTCTGGTTCAGACAAGACGACGCAGCCCAAGAGCACCGCCTCCAAGCGCTCGCAGTGCACCTCAAGTAAACCACAGAAGACTGCGCCTGAAAGGCAGCTCAACCAGGGGCAATTCACGCCGCCTATGAACCACGACGATGAACTCCTTTTCCCCCCCTTCGACGACGACCGTGAGAGATCACACACACCACCTCTCTTCCCATACTCCTCCTACCCACCTCCTGAAGAGCTGATACTGGCGCCATCATACTCTGTGGGACAGTCCTATCCCCCGCCCGTCCCCACCACTGAGGTGTACTCTAACTACATGCCTGCGTCGGTTCCCGTTACCTTGCCGCCCATGAATCACTTCAACGACGCCGTTAAGCGAGAGTCCTACCCTAGCGACGATGGCTACTCATACATAAATTATGGTTACATCCCGGGAATCGAGATGACTCCCGCCCATTCGTACGACCAGACCAACCCTCATGTGAGTTAGACGCGACAACACTTGTTCTTGTACGGCTCCAAGTTGCTGACGAGTTGATGAGCAGACGCCGCCTCTCTCACACTCGTTTGATCACTCCGCCAACTGTTCTGAATCCGGGTACGAGTACCCTACGACTCCACTGTCAATGCCAGGTTCTCCCAGCATGGTCCACCAGCAATGAGCCTGTACGCGGAATTGTGGTGTACAGGCATTTTGATTTTCATTGGGAAGGCTTCTTGGCCCTGAAAACGGAGTTTATGGTTCTGGTTAGCAGGATGATTTATACTGCGGGTTTGGTTTTAGTTGGCGTACTCCGGGGTAGGCGCCAATAGTCGAAGCGCTCGACTAAGCGCCCACGGGTCATGACGTGATGGAAAACACAATCGCATAGGGAAGCAACCATGGCCGGCTGAGCTAGTCAGATATATATTGCCGAAGAAGAAAATCAGCTCTCCAGTCTACAGTAGAACAACAAGCATGCATTTCGCACAGTCATGCTCACAGTGTCCCTTGCTGATAAACGAGCATTATATGATGTTTCAATTGTCCGATCGTCTCATGGGGAACCATCACCACGCACAGTATTATCAGACATTCGATATAAATTCACACTGTGTCTCACGTCGCTCCTGGTCAACAAAGCAACAGCACAGGATGACGCCACCCTTTGTGTCGCCACGGATACCGAAGGTTCAGCAATACACCTACACAATGACTGAAAGGCAACTCTCGTACCTTTTTGGTGGCGACCGGTAAGCAATATTTTCTGAGCTTCAAGGCTCTTACTCAATTGTACTGACCGATGTCGACCAGACCATGGACAACCAGCGCCTGGACCGCTTCCGACGATCGTGTGCGAGGAGGTCGCAGCCAATCCTACCTGCGATGCCACTCCGACAAGCCAGCTGTATTCTATGGACACCTCGATATTAAAGCGCTTGGCGGTGCTGGGTTTGCATCGCAAAGGACGTTTGAAACTCTTGACCTGGACTTATCCAGCTACGAAGGGCTCTGCATAAGCATCGATCAGAGTGACGGCAAGAAGTATACCCTAACTCTCAAGGACGAGATCTTGCCGCAGCGACCCGATGGACGCGAGCAAAGTACTGTCAGCTGGGAGTACGACTTCGGCCCTGCGACTGCTGGCGAACTGTTCGTTAAGTGGAGTGATTTCAAGCCGACGTATCGTGGGAAGCCGAAGCCGAACACAGCTCCGCTGAATCTTGCTCGCATACAGAGAATCAGTTTCATGATGCGAAGGTAGACTGGTCTCCCATGTTCAGTCGAATTGGGCGAATGCTGACACAATACATAGCTTCTTCGGCGAACAGCAGGGGGAGTTCAAGTTGGCCATCAAACATGTTGCAGCATTCGGTCCACGACCTTCATGTGCGTCGTCGTCGTCGTCATCCTCATCAGATATTTCGGGCGTTGGCAAGCTCAATGATACAGAAGCAACCCCATCAGGCTATCGTAAGACTCCATGGAAACAATGGTTGTGTGGGTGGGTATGATGAAGGGTAAGAAAAGATTGGCTTTCATTGAGTGTGGCAATTTTTGTAGAGCTGGGAAGCACACTCTGGGTGATGTGCGACATAGTTTCTTGCCAACGGCAAGCCCCATCATTGTATCAGGATCGCGTTCATGCGATTTGAGCCAAAACCTTGAGCAGATCGCCAGTAACCCCCATGGCTGTGACCTCGCCCCCCGCTCCTGCACCCTGAATGATGAGTGGGTTGTTTCCGTATCTCTCGGTATAGAAGCTGATGATGTTGTCGCTGCCCTTGAGCGCCGCGATCGGATGCGAGGCATCAAATTTCTCAAGACCAACCTTGACCTGCTTTGACGATACATCAATGCTACCAACAAACCTCACCACCTTGCCCTCCTTCTCAGCAGACACCTTCGTCTGTTCCATTTCCAAATCAAAGTTGGGGAGCTTTTCCATGAACTCATCGCCGCTGGAGCAGCTCTCGAGCTCCTTTGGGATCAAGCTCTGGACAGGGAAAGATGCAGGTGACTCCACGGGTAGGCCAGCCAGTCTCGCAAGAATAGTCAACTTGCGGGCGACATCGAGGCCGTTCAAATCATCGCGCGGGTCAGGTTCGGTATATCCAAGCTCCTTCGCCTTCTTCACCTCAGCGGACCATTTGCCGCCGGCACCCGAGGTCGGAGCAAAGCTATTGAACAGGAAAGACATCGTGCCGCTGAAAACACCTTCAATCTTGGTTATGCGATCGCCCGTTTCCACCAGCTCCTTCAGGGTAGAAATGACGGGGAGTCCAGCACCAACGGATGATTCGTGAAAGACACTGGCGCCACCACTGGAAGCGGAAGAGAATATATCCTGCCACAGAGTATATGAGCCGGAGAAGGCCTTCTTGTTTGGGGTGATGATGTTGACACCGCGGCTCAAGAAAATTGGGTACGCATTGGCGATGTCCTCGGAGCTCGTGTTGTCCACCAACACGACTTTGGCGGGGGCGGCAGCAAGATAGTCGACAATCTGAGTGATCGATGGCGCCCCCTGCGAAGAAGTGGCGAGAGCATCGATGGCCTTCTTGGGGTCGATCGGTGTGTAGTCGCTATTGTAGAGAGCCTTCTTGCTAGTGGAGATAAAACAAAGACTCAGTTTAAGCAAAGGCCGGTGAGCAGCCAGTGTCGCAAGTTGCGACAAGAAGCATTTGCCAACACCACCGGCGCCTTAACAGAGCAAAAGTCAGTGGCAGGGCATCGAGAGCGCTGGGCTAGCTTCGAACTATTTCCGGATACTAACCAATGATGGCAACGAAGACTTGCTGGTTCGTGGGCGCCATTTCTTCACGAGCTTTAATGTCGTGACTGTGTGTGTTGGTGTGTGTTGTTTTGAAAACGATGTAGCGCAATCGGAGGTTGGATGTTCCAGTCAACGACTTAATGGGAGGGGTCAGGTTGATAGGGCGGGGCACGCCTTCCACACACACCTCTGCCCTCACCCAGGCACCTCGCTTGAACCAGGTACCAAGGCGCGCTCCTAAGCTCAGGTAAGCTGAATACTTAATGATGATGCTGAATGCCTTGGCGGCGCGATCATAAAATGGAGTCCAACGATATCTTGCACTTGCTGGTCCATCATCCTCGATACATCCCGCCTGGACATATATGCGTAACTGGCAATAAGCTGTCTCCAGAATGAGGGGCAAGGGCCGGGCCCCGGTCTCGGTCATAGCTCCGAGCTGCATTCGAAGCACCACCCGCACCTTTTAGTCATGTCGTCATCCATTTGTTCGAGCATCGGCGGTCTTCGTTATATCTTCGCGTGCTTCTGAGCTGAGAAGCGCCATCAACGCAGTCGGCCCATAGATCTTTTGACCCAGCACAGAACTCGGCAAGATGACTTTATTTCAATCCCTCCTCCGCATGACGGCTTTCCGCAACCCTCTGCTGCGGACACTGGTACCATCCGTATCCACCGCCTTTGCGATCCAAGCAGCATTCGCCATCCCTTCTATTGCCTGCCAAAGCGAGCGTTTCTATGACTTTTCTGGGTCATTAACCTTCCTCTCCGTGACGGCTCTCAGCCTCTACCTCCCTTCGTTGCGGGTCAACAATGTGTCCGCGCCCCAACCAGGCCTGCCCAGCCTACTGGCCCCGTTCACATCTCCCGGAGGTCTTGGGGCTCTTAATTGGCGTCAAGTTGCGCTTTCAGGTGCTGTTGTCTTTTGGGCTTTAAGATGTAAGCCTCTCGCGCCGAGCTTACACTCATCGAAGAGCAGCATGAGTTGACTTAACCAGTGGGATCCTACCTATTTCAGCGCGTCTTATCGGACGGCAAAGATTCTCGTTTTGACGAAATCAAGCGCAGCCCCGCCAGATTCACTGTCGCGTTCGTAGCTCAGGCGACTTGGGTATCCCTCTGCCTTTTGCCGGTCATAGCTCTCAACGCGGTTCCCGCTGCCGCCTTTGCATCCATCCCAGCGATCCAAGCGACGGATGTGCTCGGGCTTCTCCTCTATTCCGGGGGCTTCGCCTTCGAAATCATTGCAGATCGGCAGAAAAGCAAATGGGCGTCGGAGAAGAAGGCCAAGGTCCACGACGAGGAATTCTTGACGCGTGGGCTCTGGAGTCGAAGGTAAGCAGCCCTCCTGAAAAAAAAATGGCGGAAGTTTCCCTCACCATGGAATGCTGACGTCTATTATAGCCAATTTCCGAACTACTTCGGGGAGATGTCACTCTGGACAGGCATCGCCACCACAGCTTTCGGAGTCATCGCATCACGCCCGATCCGTGCCGGGCTTGGTCTACCGCTAAGCTTTGCAGGCCCCATGCTCGCTTTGGGCATGTCTTACATCAGCCCAGCATTCGTCAGCTTTCTTCTGCTGAAGATATCAGGTGTTCCACTGAGTGAGAAAAAGTACAATGAGCGATATGGACACAGAAGGGACTACCAGGAGTGGAAACAGAACACGCCGAAGCTCCTTCCTAAATTGTTCTAAGGACGGATGGCCTGACGCCAGCTAAAAGACATGCATCAGAACAAAACTGCATTTCGTTTTATGTAAATGAGAAATCCTGTACGCCGTTCCGATCACTCGCTATCTAGCTGTGGAAGGACTTGATCTTCTCAACCTCGTCATAACTACCCATGAAGATACCCGCCCTGTCGTGAATGTGTTCTGGCACAAGTTCCAGCAGGCGAGTCATATTACTATCAACAGCTTGGCCACCAGCTAAGCAGTGGCAAGTTAGCGCATGTTCGTTGGTTGTGCACGGCAGGATAGCTTGACATACCATTCTCGAAGATCAGCGCCATGGGCGCACACTCGTAGAGAATGCGAAGCTTGCCCTTGGGGCTCTTCTTGTCCGCGGGGTAAGCAAAAACACCGCCATAAAGCAGGGTTCGGTAGGCGTCGGCAACCATGCTGCCGATATATCTGGCGCTGTAGGGCTTGCCATTGGCCTGCAGCTCTTTGAGAGAGTTGAAATAGTTCTTCGTCTTGTCTTCCCAGTAAAGTGAGTTACCCTCGTTGACAGAGTAGATGGCGCGGGATTTGGGCAGGCGCATGTCGGGGTGGGTCAGTATGAACTCGCCTACGCCATTGTCAAGGGTGAAACCGTTGACGCTGCCGCCCTTCATGGTGATGACAAGCTGAGCGGAAGCACCGTACATTGTGAAACCGGCAGCCAGCAGCTCGGTGCCAGGCTTGAGGATGTCCTCCTTGGTACCGGAGGAACCATCGGGCAGCTTGTGAATGGCAAAGATGGTGCCAACAGAAACACCAGCATCGAGGTTGGAGCTGCCGTCGATGGGATCACAGGCAACGGCGTAGCGGGCGCCAGTAGCGTCCCTGAAGAATATGACATCCTCCTCTTCCTCGGAAACGAGCAGGGCACACTTGCCCGACGATCTCATAGCCTCGATGAAGAGGTCATTGGAGATAACGTCCAGCTTCTTCTGGTCGTCACCGGTGGTGTTGGAGGATCCAGCCAGACCAGTGAGGTTGACAAGTGTGGCTCGGCGAATGTAATAGGCGATGGACTTGAAGGAGAATTGCAGGGCGTGGCAAAGAAGGCTGTTGGGTACGTCAAAAAGCTGGAGGATGGAGTAGGGAATGAGTTGATGCCTACGTGAAATCTCCGGTGGCCTCCTTGTGTTTCGCCTGCTCTTCCGTCAGGAACCGGGTGAGGGTTACGATGTTAGTGTTGATCTTTTCCGTCTCTCCGCCGCCAGTGTTGGTCGTGTAGGCCGACATTGTGGGTGGTTAACTTGAAGTGATGGGGATGAGTGACTGCGCAAAACGTATCGAGGGCGGAAGCGTGCAATGCGAATGGATGATTGCGATAGTCAAGCGTGATCTTGGGTCGCGTGGTGGGGCTCGAGATTCACGATGCGGCAATGGAGGGGCAATGGAGGGGCAGGGAACTGCAGATCCGGAAGTAAAGAGAGGTGGACGGGTGATCGGTTATAACCGACTCGGACAGGAGAGGGTAGCGGAGGAGTTGGTGTCTTGAAGGACGGTAGAGAAGACGAGAAAACTAAGGATGGACGAGAAGAGAGAGAAGGGGACGGACGGACAAAAGACTTCTACTTCAAGCCCCAGACGGAATTACAGTACGAGTAACGAGCGGGAACGATTGACGAGACGGAAGAACATGCGGCATCGAGTTGTTGCGAGGCGCCGGGGAGACCCGACGAAGTCCCCATGGCCCCGTTCCCTCCAGGGTTCCACGGTTTGGTAGGCGGCTATCCAAGGCTGTCGGTGCAATGATTGACATGGCCTCCTTGGTCACTGGTGGACGTGACGTGAGCACGATGCTGTTCCACGCCTTTGTCTTGTTCCCGGCCGAGGGGAACCCGAGACTGGAGATGCGGGGCAGAGCGCGGCGAGCAGGCCGGACGAGTCGCGAGGATTTCTCGGAAACCTTCGCTATGCGTCGCGCCGAGCAACACACAGGCAGGGCAGGAACCTGCCGCCCACCTCTTCTGCCCCTCGCCCGGCAGCTGTCTCCTCAGGGGCAGGCCTTCGTTATGTAATAAGTCTTCTACCATGCCATCTTGTTTTCTACAAAACATTTCCCCGTGACACCAAGGCGAGATGCGATGGACGATTTGTGGCTGATCTGATGTGGCGGGGTAGACCATCACGTGGTCGGTCCGTATCGGCTGTCAAGCACGTGATGGTCCCCGAGACCGGTACAATGTAGGTGATGGTCATCACGTCCTTTGCATCTGGGGTACGTGCCCACTTGGGCCCACTGGTAATGTGTGTGGACCTCGGCATGTGCTGTTGCATTGTGACGAACATACTAACTCGGCCCTTCCCAAGCTTGCCTGCCAATCCAGCGTTCCGCATCTCCTCCTCGTGACTGGACACTTCTCTGACCGAAGCGGCTATTCTTCATTCACGACGCTGACCCAAAAGCCGACACTGTCACCTTGCCGCGACAGAGTACAAACACCCAGCCAAGCACCATACATACCGCGCACCATGGTCGCCGACGCTCTCATCTATCATCCCTCCGTGGCCCATTACCTGCGCTTCGTCGCGACCACTGTCGGGCGTGACAAGCTCCTGCGCACCCTCCAATACTTCGCCCGTTTTTACGCCTGGTATCTCCTCCGCACCAATGGCATCGCCACCCAAATCGCTCCCTGGGATGTTATCAAGAAGCAGTTCGGCCTGACACGCAAGCTGATGCGCGTCGGTAAGAACGTCGAGCACTTCAAGGCGGCGGCCGCAGCTTCCGACGCCAAGACCATGGACCCCGTCCTGCGCTACGCTGCCGTCGGTCGCCAGCTCGGCTACGCCGGATACCTGTCCTTCGACATGGCCACCGTCCTCGACGCCGTGGGCATCCGCAAGTCACCCCGCGCAAAGACTCTCCAGCGGGAAGCTTACCGCTTCTGGGCCATGGGCATTGCCTGCAGCATCATCGCCCAGGTCTACACGCTGTACCGCCTTCGGCAGCGCGAGGCCAGAGTTGATAATAAGGATGGTGAAGGCGTGGTCGAGGGAAAGAGGATAGCCCTGTATGCCAGCTCCAGACCGCGCCACGATGCGCGCTTCTTTCCGATCACAGACAACTTGTGCTAATTATCAACAGGGAACGAGCTACCAGCCGGCTTCAACTTCTGTCTGACGCATGTGATCTGTCCGTGCCGACCACAGCCCTTGGCTGGGTTGCTGTCGATGACGGCGTGGTCGGTCTCGCTGGAACCCTTAGCAGTCTCATCGGTGTGTATACACAGTGGAAGAAGACAGCATAACTGCAATCATCCATGTGTCCCACGTGTCCGTCCCTTCATCTTTGCGCTGTGTCTAGTCGACCATTGTACATATATCAAGTTGGGTAGTGGGAGCAATTTCAATCTGTTCGGAAGTCATGGTCGTTATCGTACAAGAAACATCGTTGCATCCCGGCCTCGTCCAGCCTTTTTTGAACCTCAATAACAAAACCGAGCTATTCGTCATACCGTGGAAACAGGTATGCCACATCATCGTAATTCGACTGCACATGAGATACACGAAACATGAGCTTCGAGGGACTGACTGGTGTCCCGGCTTCCGCAGCAGGAGACAATCTGTAGTGCGCCACCAGCCGGCTGCGTGCTACTTTGCTACCATTGAGAATCGGACACTGTTTGCCTGTGAATACTACAGTAAAACAAATTGATGCACAGCAGCGGGGCCCCAAGCGGCACAGGATCTAGCAGAAACCCGTCAGAAAGAATTTCCTGGAAAAGACTGGTTCATTGCGATCATTTACCAGTAGCGGCCGCCGCGCTCATACTCGCGGGGAGGGTAGGGATCGCGGGGATATCCAGGGTCGCGAGGGGGTGGGAAGTCGCGAGGCCCAG
Source organism: Verticillium nubilum (assembly GCA_002851675.1). NCBI lineage: Eukaryota > Fungi > Ascomycota > Sordariomycetes > Glomerellales > Plectosphaerellaceae > Verticillium > Verticillium nubilum. The sequence continues at coordinate 318,915 of NMXI01000047.1, read as the reverse complement.
GCCGCTCGTATGGCGGCCTGCCGTTGGCGTATGGGTCCGGAGGGGGAGGGGGGTAGTCCCGGCGATAGGGATCGTCGTAGCGAGCACGAGGAGGAGGGGGGGGATAATCCTCCATGGGGCGCCGGGGAGGCGACCGGTATCTGGCCCTTTCATCGTAGTACTCTCTACGAGGGCTCCTGTCACGATAGCCGTCACGGTAGCCCCGCGGACTGTAGCCACGAGGTGGCCCACGTCGATCGTAGTCGTCCATCGGAGGCGGATGAGGGCGACGGCCATTGGGCGAGCGAGAACGACCTCGGTTATCACGGGGAGGCACATCGGGCTGGGTCTACCCTCGTGTCAGTCGCCCGCGTGTCATTCAAAAGTGCTTCTTGTAAACGACTTACGTCGGCGATGCAGTTCACCGGCTTGCCTTTGAACTCTCGACCATCCAATTTCTCCACGGCGGTTCTGAGGTCGGCCGCAGTTTCAAACTCAACAAAGCTGACAGAACCGTTAGCCGTTGCTGACACGCACAGATCGGAGCGAGGTGATTACTTACCCGCGCCCATTGCCGTCACGGCCTGTCTCAGAGTAGACGACGTCGAGGCTGGACTGCCGAGCGAAGTCTTTCAGGTCCTATTCCAGAAATCCAAGTAAGTCGATGTCCAGGACGCTGGTGTCATGTGTCGGTAGGGGATGTTGTCCAAGCCAAAACAGAACTCCGATGGGGGAAACCAGATGGATGGGAGGGAACCAGAAGTCGACATCCGTCAGGGGAAGCGGCGGGCAGAATCCGACAAGGCTCAACGGCTTGGAGAGGAAGTGGGATGGCGACCTGGGCATTGAGCAACAGAGCCTAGCTTCGCCGCCGAAGACAGATGCCAAAGTGGGCCCACAGGACATGTCCGGGACATGGAGCGCGGGGCCAGCAAACGGGAAAGGGGTGGCAATCCGGGGATCCAGCTTATGAGAATGGGAGAAATCAACAGACCTGCCAACTGGTATCGGTGGGTAGTCCCGTGATCTGCATCCGGTGCTGAGTGCGACGTGGTCGGGGTGCAGCCCGCTCGTTATTGTGAGTGTTGTTGTTGTTGTTAAACCCACCAGGGGCGGTGCCACCGTCGCGGTGGCGGGTGCCGCGGGCGAATTGAACGGTTAGGCGTTCGCCCATGAAGTCAGATCCATCTTATGACGTTTGATTAGCAATGTTCCAGGGTCTTGACGTATGATCGATGGGCAAAGCTGTAGGCTTACGAAAGGCTGCGATGTTAAGTTAGCAATCGTAACGTGGAGATGGGGAGGCCTGATTGAATCGTCGACATACCGGGAACAACATCGCGGGCATCCATGGCATCCTTATATTCAATGAAGCCGAAGCCGTTCATGAGCTTGATCTCGGTGATCTCGCCAGTGCCATGGGTAGCAAAGTGCCCCTCGACTTCGGCTTTGGTGACTAGTCGCGAGCAATTTGTCAGTCGATGTCATATGGCCAGAAGCTTCATGTTCGCTGAGCAGCTTCCGGGGGCTCACCATTGCGCGGGAGGTTACCCAGGTAGAGCCTGGTGGACGAAACCTCGGTCATGTCGGCGTGTTCAGGAGCTCAAATGGGGAAGCTGATGCGACTATCCTTGAAGGGTACAACGTGTCGGCCTACGCGCTCGGACGACTGGTTGCAGTGATGATGAGGTGTTCAGGCTGGAAATACCAAGGCGTGAGTAAGCGGGCGACGAGCTGATGTCGGGAGAAGGAGCTGTTCAGGCTGGCGCACAGGAAGCTCCGTGTCCGACGAGAAGTCAGTAGGGCTTACGCCTGAAATCAGAGGCTCAAAAACGTGGAGAAGGAAAATGAAGTGCTGGACACCAATACAGTGGGCCGCGTCTGATGGGATTGGCGCCGAAGAACAACAGCGCAGTGACACCGATGGCGGTGGAGGTAGCGGTTATGGCTTGCTACGGACCATGTAGGTGTGCAATTTCAGGTGTCGGAGCTGTTGTGAGGATGACGGGAGGAAAGGCAGACAATGCGCTGAGCGGCTAAATCATGGTCAACAGGATGCAAGCACGGGGTCAGAGCTACAGAAGAGCTATAGACCGCTTGCTTGGGGTGTGCCAGGTGGGGGAGGCACGCAAAAGGTGGCAGGGGCAGGGGCCAAGGGTGGATTTGGTGGAGCAGGAGCAAGCGGTGTCGCCTGTGCGGACAGGCTGTGCAAGTCACGGTACAGAGCTGTCGGGTCACTTCAGCCCCCGCCACACAACACTGCCAAGAGCTTGTAGGTAGAGGTGGAGGCTCCCTCACGCGAATGACAAGAAATCATGGGGGCACAGTTGCCGATGTTCGCATAGACCAATTCAAGTTTTGAGCTTTAATGAGCCCAGCTGTTGCTATTTCGTACTACTAAGCAACGCAAGTTAGCTTACCTCCCTGACAGCTTGACATCCGTCCATCGGGTTCTATCAACGCTTGCTGTCGCTTCAAACGCCGAGGTGTCAGCCAACCTCATCCGAACAGTATGTCTATCAACTCATCCACCAGAGTGAAAGCCAGATGAGCACTATGTAATTTTTAGTACGTGTTGCCTGGAAAAAGGGCGGTATACGTACTTGAGCCTCGAATTGTTGAGGGTGGCAAAGATCCGCCTGCTGGCTGCCTGAGCATTGGCCCTTCCCACTACACTCCCAGCGACATCAGGGACGAGCGTTGCCAGCATCAAACTAGCCTCCGTACGGCTCCTTTTCTTTTCAGACGCAGTCCGAGCCTGTCGGTCTTTTCGTATCTGCCCGCCTGGCCACATACTGTCGCGGACGAGTCCGATATAGCGGAGCAACGCTTCCTCCTGCACGAGCGATTTGACGTTGTCTCTTACCTTCCTCTCAATGGTGCCTCCCAGGAGCTGCTGTAAGACCACAACGACTGCCCGGCCCCGAAGCCAGTTGTTGCCCTTGTTCAATTCAAAAACTTCAAGGAAAATGTCGCATATCGGTTTGATGAAGGGCTCCAACTCCTTGTTCTCAAAGGCATTAAGCTCTGCCTCGGCCTCAGCCGCGCTGATGCCATCCTCAGCGACACCCAAGGGCATCGCGTTCAGCTGGCTGGTGGCAGCCGCGATGAGGTTCTGTCCCGCCAGCGATAGCTGGTCGAGCACTGGGATGTTACCCAGGATGTCTTCCATGCCGTCTGTTACTGAGTCGTAGAGACGAGTGATCATATCCTTCTGATACTCTCGATCAACTAGGTCTTGTCCCTCGGCGATGGTGCTCTGCGACAAGAATGCACGCAGATCGCGGCTACGACAAACCTCCGGCAACAGAAGTAGTTCGCGCAGATACGTCTCCAGAGCTGCTCGCCGCTTACGGAGAAACTCGCTCTGAAACTTCATCATCACCCGTCGTCTCGGGAAATCGAGATTCCTGACGGACGGTACGCTTGAACGAAGCTTCTGGTGGAGTTCGTGAAACTCGCTGTAACGCCTTGTGACCATCCATGTGGCTGCTGGCATCTTTTCGCCAGCGTTCCTCTGTACCTCGATCACATACAAGGCGAACTCTCTCCCGTCATCTTCTCGTCCCACCTGAATTGACTTGATCCTTACGGTGGACCGTCCATATAAGCTGTTGTCGCTTTCTTGCACCACATATTGCTGTCTCTGAAGTTCCTTGCGCCGTATCTCTCGCTGCAGGCTCGCTTTGGACTTCCTCAAGATACGTAGCTCGGCCGTATTGTTTGTCAGTTCCGCCTTTCGTGTAAGAGATTCCACAATCGCATCTTGGGCAGCTAGACGTTCAATATCGTTGGTTAACGCCGTGATAGCTTCTGCTAATCCCAAGTCACCAGGAGCAGCCTCATGCACTTCATCCTCATCATCCGCTCGTGACTCGTCGCCTAGGTCATCCTGCTCCTCGGGAAGGTACCTGTCCTCATCACCAAACAGATCGTCGTCCACAAAAACGCCGATGCGTGATGCAGCGCTGACAAGGCCTAAGGACGACAAACTCGGTCTCTCGCCGTCCTTTGCTACTGCCGTATTTTTCATGGCATCTACTGAGCCTCGGACCGAGTCATTATCGCCGGAGAAGAGGCTGGCTGGCCGCATCTCGTCCGGTCCGAACAGAGAAGCTCTGAATTCCTCTGCTGTCTTAGGTCGGTCACCGTCCTCCATGATGTTGTTGAGTGCTTCTTCCATGGCCTGAACAACAGTTGTGTCTGGCAGGTGTCGGTCAACATCTTGATCTAGGCTCTGTACGGAGTCCATCATAGCGTCGCCGTCGGCTTCGTCGTCGTCGAACAGGCGGTTGGTTGACTCGTCGTCTAAAGAGTGCCGGGAATTGGCCAGCTGATCAATGTCCGCGCTAATAGCCTCCACCGATCTTAAATCCGTTGCGGAGCCGCCTCGTTTGGTGTGCAAATGAGCAAGACGAGGGGTTGGCCGTGCGGCAGACTTCGACTTGTTTTGGTATGACTGAGAAGCCCTATAAGTTGATGGGTGTGCTGGGCCGGCAGCTGAGGGCTCATGCGAGGGCTCAGCATGTGAGGGCTGCGCGAGAGGAATATGTGTCGATGAGGCTTCCTGTGACGCGAGACATTTGTAGAACAGATCCGACTTCTTGAAGCTTTGAAAGTACCGTCCCTGCATAGTTTCCAACACGGCCGACTGCGCCCCGAGTATGGCCCGCCTGGCCCTATAGTACTGTTCAGGGTTTGCTGTTTTGCCGGCACGCAGGAAGGCTCGAACCTCACTCCTGGCGGCCTGCGATACGTTGAGTTCAGCATTGGTCATGTATGCTTGCTCGATCTGCGCTAGATCAAGTCGATCAGATTCACTCCACATAGGGAGCTGGGTAGGCATCTGCTCATCGCCAGCTTCCTCCTCCTCCAGTGGATTGCGATAGCCGTCAACGACGAGCCAGAACTGCACCAGCGGCAAGACGTGATGTCTGTCCATGAACTCCATGAAATACGACAATCCGGATGAGTCTCGCAAGAGGTCAACGAGCGATGCGTTCTCCAACTTGGAAGTTCTCGGCGCTGGAGTAGTCATAGATGCAACGGGCGCGGCGGCCTTGCGATCTCCGCCAACGGCGAGAATCTGTACCTTTTGGTCCAGCAAGCGTTTGCCCATTTCTAGACGGCGAAGATACACCTGATCCTGGTTCTCTTGCGAAGAATCACGTTTATAGAGACTAGCGATTTCACTTCGAAGTCGACGAGCGTCCGAGAGATTGTTGACTTTGCGGATAGCGCGAATGAACTTCTCAAACTTGCGTTCGCTGTCACCCGGGACAAGGCGAGGTATAATCGCAGCCTTGCCCGGCCTAGGCGCTGGAGAAGCATGTTGGTCCAAAGCTGCTCTCAGTTTCCGTACGGTTGAGCGGTCCTGGAGCATGGATCGCCCATAGTTCTCCATGATTTGGTTCCAAGTATCGGGTTCGGCAAGTAGTTGTAACACTGGGAAGAGGATCGCACAAGCCACAATTTCGCGAATGATAACGGATACGGCGCGGCTGGCGAGGAGATTCGGCGGCAGCAACTTGGGGAGAATTCGAGCAACAGTTTTCCGCAGGTAGTCTTGTTGCACGATCTTCGTGTCGGGAAAAGACAAAGAGGCCGCGGGGTGTAGCTTGCCCTCCTTGTACTTGGACGCTATGGCGAGATCCAGTTCTTCAGACTCTGTAACAGAACGGTTCAACTTCTTCCCTCGAACCGAGCGTTCCGCATCGCAGAAATCTTTGAAGTGTGCGGTCAATACAGGGACAAGCCTGCTCGTGACTATTTCGGCGAGGTCGAGTTCCAGCAGGTGGTCCCGAAGGTTGGCGAGCGCAGCACGCACCGCCTTGTCGACCTCGTCTGGAAAGGTGGGGTTGCGGCTGATATTGGAGTACCAGGACGAAACGAAATCGCGGATAACGAGTCCAAGGAGGCTGTCGAGGGCGTTCGAGACGGTGGATAGACTGGCGGACAGTGATGTCTTCGAGTAGGCCTGTCGAGTTCGTAAGCTGGCGGAATCGGCCGCCCATGCCAAGGGCTTTTGGAAAATGACCCCGTTTGGACGACGGGACCGGTGTCGTATCGTGGTTCGTGAACCTCTGGAGGTGAATAGAACGACTGTGAGAATGGCTAGCAGGGTAGAGGCGATGCCGCCGACAAAGGCGTACCCTGACCATCGCAGGGTAGGAGCCCAGCTGACAGCGTAACCCCAGCCGACAAAGCATGCGATGCCGGAGAAAATCAGGTCTCTTCTTGAGAGGGCCATAATCCAGCAAGCCTAGTAGCAAAGATCGTCACCTCATGATTCGCTGCAGTGATCATGCTGTCGTTGCGGTTCACCTTCTACGTCACGTCACAGAAGACTGTTCCGGGCGTGCGTGGTGGGAGTGCGTACCAGGACATCCAAGAGAGCTGGTGCCTGCTGTCCCTGATTGGCAGGCGGTGAGGTCTGATAGATAAGATACAGCTTCTCCCCATTGCCGGGGTGGTGTTCCACTGCATTTCTTTTGGCGGACAAGCCAGAAAGGCGTTGACATAAAGCTTCATCTGATCTACGAGATTTTTCAGGCGCTGTCGCTGTTCTGAGATGCGGCTTGAGCCATTCATTCATCGTTTGCCTGGCTGTCGCCGACAAGCGCGCTCAGCACCGTGTCTGAGTAGGACGGCTGGCTAAAACTGAAGGATCGCATACAAGGTAGGTTGGTGGGTACCTAGGCAAGCTAAGGTATTGCTAGAAGTATCCATTGCTGCCAAGTCAGCAATGTAACGAAGCCATCTGTAGCGGCGATTGTGCAAGTTACACCGAACTTCCGATCATCAGACGTAGATTGATCGGGTCGGTATCATGACCCAAGCACTTCTGGCGCAGGTGACCGGCGCATGGCTGTTATGAAGTCCTAACTGCACTTCAATGATTCTGGCGCAATACTTTTCGTTATTCTTGCGGACTTCAAACCTCTGAGTTGGCGACCAACCTGTTTTACCTTGATCAAACTGACGCCTCTCGCGTGAGGACATACTGTAGAACACCATCACCAGTCGGGGTCATCGAGCCTGCGGAAGATGGCCACAAACTTGTGGCCGCTGTTCCGCTCCACCTTCTTGCCTTCTTCCGTCTCAGACTTCATGACCTTGACACACTCGTCTGCAGCTTCTTCCTCGGCTGCCACTCTTTCGAAAGATGGGTGGGCTTCCAGGTGCTCCACCATCCATTGGTGTAAAGCTTCCACATCTGTGATGGTGTACAGGATACCCCCTGGTCGCAGTGCGTACGCATATTCCGAGTTCAATGTTGTCGACACAATCCTAGCCTTGTGTTTCCGAGTCTTGAAGTGTGGGTCGGGAAAGCAAATAAAGATCTTGGACAATTGTCCCTTGGTGAAAAAGTTGGGAAGAAACTTCATGGTGTTGGCCCTCAGGCAGGCGATGTTTTGGTAATAGGCCCTGTCGACATTCTGGGCTCGCAAGGCTCGTATGCGTTCTTGCACGAATTCAGATACTTGTGCTCGGATTTCGAGGCCTGTTTAGGCAAGAGTTAGTACTAGGACTGACAGCAGGAAATGCATGATTGTGCTGACCGAGAATGAGTTTACTGGACAGCAAAGGTGCCAGTGCCACGAGCAGGCCGCCAAACCCACATCCGATGTCCACAACCTCAACATCTTGGGTGAGGGCCTTGACAGCGGCGAGCGCATCCCCGGCAGGATCTGACTGCATATTGGTACTGCCTGTATCTGCAACGAAGCCTGGGAAGTAGGCTGACCAGTCCATGCAGTCTGGGCTGGTAGGGCTTCGAACGAAATTGTCAGTAACTTGATGTTTGCAAGGGAGTTTGGGTTGCCAACTATGCCAGACGGTGGTCGGAGAATGGGTTCGCATGTGCTCGTTGCCGGTAGAATTTCTTTCTGGGCATGTCTGTGGCATCCTGGTCGCGAGTATTGCGCCAGCTATCGCGCTGTTCGGCTCGGCTTTTCGCTCGACCCATGATGTGGAGAGGAAAGAAGGCAAGACCTGTTTTATGCTATTGCAAGGCTTGACTGTCGCAAGATTCGCTATGGGTTGCGGACGAGAGAAATAGCAGTCTAGGCGGTTCGACGACTGAAGCATGCCCACTGAAGAATCCCATCGTGGGGCACTTGGATGGTGGAGTCTGTCAGGAAGGCACACTGCTTATAGGAGGGGCAGTCAAGAGTACCCCTGTCAGCAGCTTTTGTGAACCCCCTGCCCTACCTTAAAACATGCGACCGTGTGAACACCCCAAGAGCAAGAGTATCCCATGAGGTGGTCCTCAGTGCACCGCCCCCTTGTAGACGTACTGTCAACTGGCAGCATGCCGAATCCCAGGCAGCGTCAACGATACCCCATCTCATCGCCAACATATTAGAACCTGGTACGCCATTTCATCGCCATTCAATAGCCATCCACGGTGCATTTACCTTTCCAACCTGTCTTCGCAGTTTCAGATGTGAGTGACCCGATCACCTCTGGACTTACTCCATCACTGCACATCAAGTCTGAGTGCGACAAACAACCTCGCCGAGGTATGGCAATACGAAACATTTTCGATTGTCCGAAGGCCGGAAATTAGTCAATAATCTTTCAGTACTGCGACTCTCACTTTCTCAAGGAGCGTCTGGACCTTGGCTTCTGAACATACCACCGCCTCTCCTGAGCGACAAGTACTGCGCTGGATCAACGGTTTTACAATGTCCGGTGGGGATCGGGAGTCGATTTCCTCTTCCTGGACTCGGATACTAATGGACTCGTCTATGCTGTCATCTGCCTATCCTCTTCTGGTCAGATACATCTCAGGCGCTTGCGTATGTTGCTGCCCATTCACGCCTATACTGTAACAAAGGTGCCACTGCTGACTTCGTCCAATAAGATTGTCCTGGGTCTATTCTTCCTACTCCCGGCTGTCGTGTTAATCCTACTGGACCTGATCATTTGGGTCTGCCGTCTCTTCTCTGGTCATGCGCCAGCGCCCCCCGAGACTGCTGCTCGACATGCCCCCAGCGAGACGACCCATGGAGCGAGCTACAGTGACCATCAACGGGGCCAGCATGCCACTTCAGGACGAATTCCAGGCGCAAGTAGCCTTCGATCCCGGCAAAGTGGAGAAGGATCCAATAAATCAAATGAAGGGCCATCATGAGCAGTCAAAACTCCGGGGTTCCTGCTGAGATCTGAGAGCAGGGAAGAAGGGGGTTTTTTTGGTGTCATGGTGTGCTTGATGTTGTAGCTACCTGATGGACCATGAGCATCCGCCAGCAAATGCACAATGCGGACTGTTGGGCACAGTCCCGAGGTTTTAGAAAGAACGGCGTTGATCTTGTCATTTCTCCTGATCTTCGACGGCAGGCACAATCATTGCGAGTGAATTGCGAGTAAACGTCTTCGTACTGCACGCGGCCGAAGCGTCATAGCATATTTTTGTCAGAGGAAACAAACACGCTGGCTTTTAGAAAATCCAGCCAAGACTCCTGGCCGCAACGGTAACGGTTCAAGGCTGAGAAACCTTGATTCGACAGCGTCTTCACTTCAACGAGTCCGGACCCAACAACGCACCGGCGGCTAAGCATGCCATCAACGGATTATGGAATATGCAGTTAAGAAGTAGATCGGATACTGGGGCAGAATGCTGACGATATACAAATTGTTGACCGACGCGTTCGTGTAGCACGTGGTGGAAAGGTGGTGGGTCACAGACTGTACGTCAATTATCCTTTCCTATTAGAACGCATCTATCTGGGTTTGAGTTACAAGTATCTTAAACTTATTAGTATGGGGTAGAATTAACCCCCCTCCACATGACGGGCGGCCGTGCTTATCAAGGCCTATCTACCCTTCATGTATTGCCTTCACACAGGGACCTAGGCACCTGTTACCCCAAACATTGAATCCAATATCCATACCCACGAGTGCTACTCAAACTCAACCTGGCATATCCCCAGGCCGAAAGCGCCAGAGCGTAATCGCTTTTCGCAACGTAAGGCGCCCTCCTCCACGACCTGTCATTGCCGACCATGCCCCAAGATCCCAATCTCTACGGCCAGCCCGCGCTGAAGAGGCGAAAGAACAACTCCGCCCCGACGGGCTCCCTGGACTTCACGGCACAGCTGACCTCACTACTGAATGGCTCCGCTGCGTCGACGACCTCCGCCGCCGCCAAGCCACGTCGGGGTCTCCCGAAAGCCAAGGATCATGCAGCTGACAGCTCGATGACGAAGTCGCGAAAGCCGGGGCGGGAAAGGCGCGACAACAAACTCTCTCTCAAGGACGCGCCCGGACAGGCCGATGCACAGATGCTGGCTAGCACGCGGCGCAAGATGCAGGAGAAAGCTCGGCTCTACGCCGCCATGAAGCGTGGCGACTACGTCCCCAAGGAGAATGAGGCCGCGCCCCTGGTCGACTTTGATCGCAAATGGGCAGAGGCACAGGACCAGCGCCAAGGCGACAACGACTCCAGCTCAGGATCAGACGACGATCCTGGCGACGACGACGACAAACCGGGCCTACTAAAGGACAAAACCGACGACGAGTTGCTTGAATACGAAGACGAATTCGGTCGATTAAGACGTGGCACCAGGGCCGAAATCGACCGCCTTGAGCGCCAGCGCCGGCGCGGGGTCCTCGGCGCAGAGGCACTGGAGAGCATGGCGGCTCGACCCAAGGCGCCGGCAAATGTCATCTACGGCGACACAATACAAACGCTCGCCTTTGTGCCTGAAGACGCGGACAAGATGGAGGCGCTGGCGCGCAAGCGTGACAGGAGCCCGACACCACCAGATGCCAAACATTACGACGCAGACAGCGAGATTAGAACAAAAGGAGCGGGGTTCTACAAGTTTAGCAGGGATGAGGAGACGCGGTCGGCAGAAATGCAGAATCTGGAGAAGGAGAGACAGAGAACAGAAGAAAAGAGGCGGGCGCTGGAAGAGCAAAAGCAGGCCAGGAGGCGACAAATAGAGGAGAGGAGAAGAGAGCTTGAGGGCAGGAGAGCCAAGAAGATGGCGGACAGTTTCCTGGATGACCTGGCTGCAGATTACGGGAGTCACGAGACAGAATGACGAGCACACATTCCAAACATACACTCTCACTGAGATTCGCTCCGTCGGAACAGCTAAGGGCCAGTTGCCTGAGCTCACGACCGGGAATGATCAAGCACATGATCGATTATTCTATCTATACGTCCATGGGCTGAACGTAACCAGGCATCCCAGGCTATAACTAATGAGATGCTCCATATATCCCATATAAATAAGAAGAGAGAAAAAAGATTCAACCGCCACGACCCGAGAGGCCATGGCCAAGTGTATAGGCGTCGGCCATCCTTCCCAGTACTCAAGATGCGTACGCGCTCATCACCTCGACGCCTTTGAAGACCACGGTATGTAGAGTAAATCCAGCACCATACTTGGGCTGCTGCTGATGGGGCACAGCCCAAGCAAAATATAAATGTTCCGACTCCTCAATAAACCAGAACGCCGTCTCGTGTGTCAGGATACTGATATCTCCTGTCGCCGAATGCTTGATACAGTTTAAACATAAATCCATCATTCCCTTCGCTTGTCATCTGTGTTCATGTGAACCACCACATACACCCGCACTCACTCAACTGGCTATAAGGCTGGCTATTCCTCAACTTCAACGGGCTGTCTTTCACGGAGCGCTTCGATTCCTCAAAGTGATACGCGACCAGGCGTTGGTTTTCGACAATGATGACCTCAATCGGGTCCCCATCATTGCCAATCACTGGAACCGAGGTGTAACCGTCGTCGCAGATTTCGACCTGTTGGCACACAGCAGCACGCGCATCGTCATCAGAAACCCGACTTTCTTCGATCTTCATAATCTTGGGATAGGGTGGTGCTGGCGGCTTTGGCGTCCTAGTAGTGGTCGTTGGCGGCGCACCTGGCGTGTCCACCAGTTGTTCATCGGGCGACGAAGTGGGTGCCGATGGTGTTGGGGCCACGCTCGACGGGCTGCTGCTCAGGGAAGATGAGCCAGGGGAGCTGCTGAAGCTATTGTTTTCAGAGGGATAGATGAAGACTTCGAGCAGAGTTCCGGGCCACGTGCATATCCATGGCCTGTCTCCGGGATTGGTACCGATGACGCCCTTGCCCCTGAGGTGCTTGGTGGTATCTTGGCTCCAACCCCGCTTTACTGTCCTCAACTTGGCTGAGGACGGCCCAACATTAGGAAATCTGTCTTCAGCAATGATGACCGTCTTGTTGTAGGCAACCTGTCCAAACCAAGCGGGTCCCAATTCCGGAGCGTCGGTGTCCTTGACAAGCCTCATACGGATGGGATCGTCGATAGTAGGTGGCTGCGTGCCCCAATTGTACAGCGCAGAGAAGGTGGAGCTATTGGAGAGGGTCAACTGAAGAGTGTAGTCCGAGATGGGCGTCCCGTTGGGTAGTTTCGTGACCGCCATGGCGTAGATTGTGAACGGAATGTTGCAGGTCCAAGCTTGAGCCTGAGCGGTGTCGTTGAAACAAGTTGTAGGAGCTTGGCTGGAAACCAGCGGAGGCAGACTGAAGGTGCCTGTGTCGAGGGGAGGCAGATCAGCGGGCTTAGTTGGTAGAGGGAGCGTGTCCAGTGTTTGCGTGGTGTATGTGATTGGTATGGCGCTCTCATCTGGCTTTTGACCTGGCTTATTGGACTCCTCCTTCGCAAATAGGGTGCCGATGACGGCACCAAGAATGATACCCCTGCACAACCGTTAGTCTGCGATACATACCTGACCAATATTGAGTGAGACTCACATGACAAGAAGAGCGACTGCAACTAGGCAGACGGCCCAATACGGCACTACGCCCCACATGCGTTTCTTTGCACGCTTTTGCCAACGGTGGTCGTCCTTCTCGTTGAATGTTTGGGCGGCTGTGTTGATTTCGTGTTGACTGACAGCGTCCGATGTGACACTTCTCGTGGAAAGGCGTGACTGCGGCGTGTCAAGATCATCCCGCGACTCAAATTCGGGATTTCGGGTCGCGAGCCCGATACCTCCTGCTCCGGGGATGGGTTGTCGAGGAGATTGCTGTTGAGGGGTTACGTCGGCGTCCGTCTCTGAGTCGTCGCTCACCGCAGTTTTTCTGGTGTATGCCTCATCTGGGTATCTGCTGTATGGTGGCAGCTCCTCGGTATGGCCAAGAGGGCCAATCATGTCGGCGATCTCCTCGCCATCGGGCCCTATACGTCTTCGATAATTATCTGGTCTTCCGAAGCCCACTGGGATGCCCGAATCGTGGGGTGTATCGACGGGCGCGGTCGTTTGCGTGTAGAGGCCGTAGGGATGTGTGGGGCGCTGAGGGCCGGCATACGATCTTTCCGAGATGGGCATGGTGGATGATGTGGCAACGCTGAAGGTTCGTTGAGGGTAAGCATGTTGAGCAGAAGAAGAGCCGGAAGAGTCGTTGACTGTGCTTTCGGAATACTCGGAGGGAATGGCCGTTGAGCTGCTGGGGGTTCTTGACATGCTTTCAGCATTGAGATGTCCCAGAGCGCCATCGTGGCGAAGAGCAAAAGGATCTTGAGTTCGAGATGGTTTGGCGATACTGGACGGTCGAGCGGATGGCGGGGCGGAAGTAGTGTCCAGCATGTGTGTGGACGCAGACGAGGAGGACGAGGAGGTAAGGCGGGGGGACGAGTTGCTTTCGCGGCACAGCGGGGCAGTTGGCGCTTGTGTTGGTATGCTGGTGGGCTGCGAGGGTCTGAAGCCATCTGCGATGACCAAGGCACTGAGGTCATAATCGTCGTCGTCGTCGTCGAGGCGGCTGGAAATGGAGTTCCTAATTGAAGTGGTGACCGCATCGGCAGGCCCAGCGCCGGATTGTCTTCGAATTGAATGATCCATTGTCGAGCAAAAGAAATCGATCGTCTCGATGGAGAGGGATAACTTCAGCTTCGATATATCGAGGTGGACTGAGGTGGACAGGGACAAATCAAAACGACATGAGTTGTCAGAGGTTTGACCCCCGCCCCCGAGAGGCCGCTAGATGGCGGCGAAAAGCGGCCGGCGGTCAGGAGGGAGAATAATCGAACGATCGAAGAGATTCAACAGCAAGCAACAGATAGTCTCTGTACAACGAGATGGAAACGGTGGCGCGAAACGATTGTAATTGTGTGGGTGATGCGTTGAACAGGTGGGCGTTGGGATTGGAGGCGCGATGGTGTGTGCAGGTAGTGAAGAACGAATGTCGAGAGTCCACGCCCAGGCATAGAGGACTCATCTGGCTGGAACTGAGACTGGAATTTGCCAGGTGGGAAGGAAAGGGAAAGGCCCTGCAGACTTGGGTGATGAGCCGAACGTGGAGACAGAGGCGGCTGGCGGGTAGGCACGCACTGGGCTGGCGGCGGGCGGACTGGGCTGAGCAGAATGTAGCGCAGGTGCTAAGCAGCCCGTGTGGCCAATAAGCAGTATGCACAGTGCGGACAAGGACCCAGGGTGGGACTTTCCTGGGGCATACGGCCACATGCTTGGCTTACTGCCAAGCATGATGGAGACTGTTTAGAGCGGGATGTGAGTTGGGAGGACGTCATTGGTGGAGGTACCGTGCGAATTTCAAGGCACAGCCCAGCAAGTTCAACAGCTCCAGCGTCATCCCAGCCCCTGACGGCGGGGCCGTCTGGTGTGGAGAAGCCCCTAAACACTCGGACTCGAACAGTCCACTCACGGGACAATTTGCGTACTTTATTCTTATTATTAGGGGCTTTTTGTTCGTGCTTGCTCGTAGGTGACTGCCGTTGGTGCGAGGTCGTAGCCTTGGTGACTCAATTCCCGTCTTGTGAACAGCATCGGGATTGCGCAGCGAAAGCAGAACATGTACGCCCTATGCTACCTTGCGCGTCCGTATTTAGGCGTAGGTAGTAGAGACGGGCAAGTTCACGGTTGCAGGTGACGGGCACTCGAACGGCGGCCTCCCAAAACCAAAACCTTGGGCATCATCGTCCGCGGTCAGTCTGGGTGTGGTGCAGTTGAAACAACCTAACGAGACAAGGTGCAACTCCTCCACAAAGACAGTGAACGATGAGCGCCCGCTGGCCACTGAGCTCACACGTATCCACGGATCGATTTGACCCCGGAGTAATCCAATCAATGGGCTATTAGCTGCGAGTCAGTGGAGGACTTTCCCGTCTTCCTCCCGAGGACGCTCTCTTCGGCTTGATTGATTGTCATGTTTTAAGACCTCCAAACAGCAGAATACTCAGATGAACAAGATTAAGTGTGGCGTCTCCTTGTCGAATTCCATCCCTTTGTCGGATGTTAGTACCCTCGTCATCAGGCCAACTCGACCGCAAACAAGGCGATAGGCAGCAGGATGGAGAACGAGGCAACTGACGTGAAGAGGCCTGACTCGACCCCTTCCACACCATTCCTTTCCTCATCATGTTCACATTACCTAGCATGTCAGCGCTCGATATGCAGGTCGCCGCGACCAGGCAATCGACCAATACTCGCACTCAACTGCACCTCTGACCTGCACGTTCATGCTCGCCTTCACATTCGCTGCCTCATGGCCAGTCACTCTCACTCACTCACCGAAACAGCCTCATCTTCGACAATCATCCGCGGACCACCCCCCTCTATCCACCCCCGCATCTTCCGGGCGGCACTCGCACTTTGTTTAAAAAAAATATCCCCTTCGCTCAGCCTCATTCTACGCTCCACACCCATTTTCGGGTTATTTCTTCAGGTAATGAGCCCACGCCGCTGTTCCTCACCAATGGCTTCGTTGTCTCACTTGGCCTCATTTGTGCCAAAGGTATGTCAACGTTCGGTTGACGAACCCCCCCCCATCGTCTCGAAGTGGTGTGCGGCGCCAGTCGTCTCCTCCCCCCCCCTCCCCCAACTTGACAGCTGGGAGGGAAGGCGCGTCGTCTCAAATGCGCATGGGCTGCTTGAAACCTACCCCTGATGGATGCGGAACGCATGGGGGCCCTAGTATCGCCAGGCAGAGGTCAGTACTTCATTAGGAACGTTCCAGTGCCATCCACGATGGCCCCGACCTTTTGTCTACTGACATGTCAGCGGGAGGGGTGGGATGGATGGTGGATGAAGCAGGGCGAACTGTGGCTTTCTGCTGTATCACATTGCCAGCGCGCAACAGTGCACCGCAGCCTTGTTCGTGCCCGTCGCCGCAATGTCACTGGTTCAATCTCAGGCCTACCCCCTCCCTCTTCCTCTGCCCTTTCCTGGCTCGGTCTGCCTTCTGCCCTTTTGACGTTGTCCGCTGGCAGATGGGTAGGCTCTCGTTGCCTTCATCTTGCATATGCAGCTCCCTTCTCAAGCTACAGTCGTCCGCTGTGCCCGAGCGCGCGGGGTAGACTGATGTGACCTTCAGCCTGCTCGGGAGACTAGATGTGCACTTGCTCTCGGGCCCAGACGTGTTTGCCATTAGGTGAAGGCTGCAGAGTATTTGACCCAGGAGGATCCCGTCCGTGACCCCCGTCCTCCTTGTCTTGCTCTTGTTCTCGGTGTGCGGATCTGCAACATTAAGGAGCTTTACCTTCAACTTCGCCTCCGTTCTCGTCTTTGCCTTCTTCACTTCTCACCTTCTCGACCGCTTGACGCTTCAATTGTCGCCTCGTCCTGCCTCCTTTGTTGGACCACGCTGCTTCTCGAGTCAGCCTAGTCTGTCTTCCCGGACAGCATCACTTCTTCGCCTTGTTCACTACTCAAAGCCCCCATTTGCCCTGCCTCACCTTACCATGTCTCGACGGTCCTCCTCCACCTCATCGAGCTCGTCGGGTTCGTCGGGTTCGTCGGGTTCGTCGGGTTCGTCGGGTTCGTCAGGTTCGTCGAGCTACACGAACACAGTCCGTCCCTCCTACGCCAGGTCGTCCCGGTCATCCGTGACGACGATTACACCCTTCGAATCAGATAACTTGGCGCTCAATTGGATGAAATGGTTCTCCGGTGGTCACCCTTTCAAGCCACAAGCACTGCAAAAGACGAGGGCCAACTACGGAGACGACTTCTCCTGGGTGAGTCCCAATTTCGACGACGACAGCATCTCCGTGCGGGCAGCCTCCAAGCGCAGCGGCAAGAGCAGCCGAAGCTCGAGAGACCGACACGGACCTTCCCGCCAGAGAAACGGGCCTCCCGTACCACCCGTCCGCTGCTTCCAGGTACCGCCTCGGCCGATGCCGCCCACGTATGGACAACCACAGCCAAGCCCGATGAGCCATATGCCCATGGCTGCTGGTGTTGACGACGGCTTCTTCGACTTAAATGTGCAACAACCCCCGATGCACATGGATCCGAGTCCCGCCTTCTACAATGTCGGGCCATCTCCGCCTCCTCATCCGGCCGGAGAGGCACCCGCCTTCTTCAATGTGGGCAATGGTGGGGGGGGGAACCGAAAGTACGAAGACTGGAGCGACTGAGGGGGACTATATCGGGGAATGGCAACAAAGGGTCGATCACTGCTTGTGACGGCTGCCGTTATGGCGCCTGCGAACCCCTTTCCCCCCTTTTTCTCTCATCTCTTGTTTTTTTATCTCTCTCATGAAGCGCCCTGTCGAGACAGGCTGGTCTGCCGATTGATTTGACGTCCCTTTAAAGGGACTTGGACACTAACACGGAACGGAGTATCAGCTGGCGCAAACTGTACATGCCATGGCCAAAATACCCCAAACCCCAGGAGGGCAAACAGGACCTCCGCGTGGCAGGGCTTATTATGTCGGTTGTGTTTTTACTTACTTGAGCTACCAATGTGGTTCCCCCTTGCTGTACCTGTCTGTACTTGACAATGTATGAACGATCTACTGGCTACCTAAATTCGCCTTACCAAATGACCTACCTTGATACCTGTTGTGTCATGTAGATTCTCGTCCACAGTCTCTCCACGGTGTGCTCGCTTGCTATTGACCTAGGCATGTCGCTGGGAGCGAGGGCATGGTAAACGGGTGCGATGACGGAGAAGGGAGAAAGAGGCCAGTCACAGACGAAATGCCAGTACCACAGAAAGTGCCTCCTACGTCACCAACGAGACGTTGCGTGCAACTGGACGTGCCTTCCAATCGATCCCGGCCTGTTTCAACGACGACGCTCGAGGCGACATGATGCTAGAACTGGCAATGCGACAAGTGTCGTCGTCAATTCGTCTTGTCAAGGGGCACTAATGGAGGCTATAACGAAGAGTCCTCAGTCGGAGGAGAGGAGTCACCGGCGGCGACGCGGTTCACATGTAAGGTACTGTACCTGAACAAGAACCGACGTCATCCAGGGGACCCTCCCTCCCATCTTCGTCCCTCCACAGCCTGTTCAGCCCTGGGACCGTAGTGCATTTTTCTGGTTTCCGGTCGCGCACCCATGCAGAACGGCAGTCCCGAACCACCTCAGGTGGCAGTGTACCAGCCGGTCACGGGGCCGCCGTTTGGTTCCCATCCGGGACTGGTGCTGGATACCAATGCCGCTGACTGGTTCATGGCTAGACGCATTAGGTTAGGTATGAGGTATGCTGACAGGATGAATCCCATCGAATCAGTTCAGCAGTCAGCTAATGGGGCCTAAATGCAATGCACTGCAGTTCACCACTGCTGACGAAAATGCATTTGATCGCCTGTCCCTGGTCCGCAACGGGGTCGGTAAAGCCAGGCGTCACATCAGCTGCAGAGATGGTGGGGATGGATGCCTACTACATGGGAAGACACGATCCCTCCTCTTCGCATTTCTTTCACTACAAGTACCTTAGGCAAATGGCGACGCGTGAGTCAACAGGACCCATCGTTGTGCCCAGTACGGCCATCGGTCCACGTCCAATCAGCCCCCGTTCTTAAGTGAACAGCGCCAGTGCGCAGGCATCACTCACGGTAAGGTACCTTAGGGTAAGGTAGGTATCTTAAGGTAGACATCACTGTAGCACCACAGCATGCGGTCCCACGCTGCCTTGGGAGGACTCCACACCCCTTCCCACGTCCCAAGTGAGGCCTCATCCATCGGATCAGGCCGGCCTGCATTCACACTCAGACCGGCCAGTCAACTGATGCCCTGGCCTGGGCTGTTCACCTAGGGAGGAACAGATCATGTGTGAAGGTATATAACGTCGCTGGTTCATCGCTTGCGTCAATACATGGATGACAACGCTTTTCTTTACCATTCATCTGCAACAATCACCATCCCCTCGAAGCCAAAAAAGTGGCAAAACCCGCCTAGACATTCATACAAAACGTCTCCAGTCGCCTTTCCGAGACGACCCCTGCTGGCATGGATACACAATCACATCCTTCCTGCACAACAACAGCAACGGAGGCCTCGTCCTTCGACGCTCCACAGGCGCAACCATCGCAGGCCATCCTCGACTTCTTCTTTCCCGGCTTCAGCATCCTGACAGCCGCGTTTCAGAGATATCTGGGCATTGACCTCAATGTCTACATCCCCTTGATCATTCTGTGCGGCGGCGCCACGTTTGCCTGGCAGTATATGAGCGACTATGTCTGGGGCCTAGTCGAATCCCATCTCATGTCATCCGTCGAGGTACGGACCGACGATGAGATATACGTGAGTTACCTTGACGACTTGCACCTGTAGATGGCGCTTTAGGCCCTGACAACCCCACCAGAACATCCTCATGGCATGGGTTGCGACGCAGCGCTTCGCCAAGAAATCCCGGCGCTTCATAGCCAATACCAATCTCAACTCGCGAGCCTGGTTCCTCATGCGTTGGTCCTATGACGAGGACGAAGAGGACGACGATGAAG
Organism: Verticillium nubilum; assembly: GCA_002851675.1. Lineage (NCBI taxonomy): Eukaryota > Fungi > Ascomycota > Sordariomycetes > Glomerellales > Plectosphaerellaceae > Verticillium > Verticillium nubilum. Next base: position 299,244 of record NMXI01000047.1, on the reverse strand, counting down.
ACACCTCACCAACGACGGCCAGCGAAACCGGACACAAGAAGAAGGGCCTGGCCTACACGCCAAGCTTCGGGAACCACGTCTTCTGGTACAAAGGTCGCCTTCTGCGATTCAAGCGAAGCCAGAATCAGCAGCAGGGGTCTTACCTGACCGTCAGTGAGCGGGAGGAGATCAGCATCTCCTGTTTCGGACGGTCTCCCTGGATCCTGAAGCAGCTCCTCCTTGAAGCCCGTCTGGACTACCTGAAGAAGGACACGAAGAAGACCATGATCTACCGCGGAGGAATGCGTGCGGGCGCCACTGAGCCCACCTGGCAGAGGTGCATGGCCCGGACGTCGCGGCCCTTTTCGACGGTCATCCTCAACGAGAAGACGAAGAAGGAACTCGTCGACGACGTCTCTGACTACCTTTCGCCTGCCACACGGAACTGGTACTCTAACCGCGGGATCCCTTGGCGTCGAGGCTACCTGTACGAGGGCCCTCCCGGGTGCGGCAAGAGCTCGCTCGCCTTGGCACTGGCTGGTTACTTCAAGCTGAGGATCTATATTGTCAGTCTCAGCTCCATAGTGGCCAATGAAGAGACGCTCGCCACTCTCTTCTCCGATCTGCCCCGTCGGTGCGTTGTCCTCCTGGAGGACATCGACACGGCGGGTCTCACTCACACGCGGGAGACCAACGACGTGACCTCCGACGATGCTGGCAAGAGCGATGCCACCGCCACCGCCACCGCCATGGTCCCAGGCCAGCTGACCACGGGTATTCTCAACGCCGCGGCCGCCAGCAGCTCGTCGAGGCTCTCGTTGTCAGGTCTCCTCAACATCCTGGATGGAGTGGCCAGCCAGGAAGGCCGCGTCCTCATCATGACGACGAACCACGTGGAGAAGCTCGACAGGGCACTGATTCGACCCGGCCGCGTTGACATGATTGTCAAATTTTCGCAGGCTGACGCTGAGATCATTGGCGCCATTTTCCGTGCCATCTACGCGCCGCTTGAAGGTGATGAGGGGGATCAGAACGATGCAGCCGGCCACGACGGGGCGGGGCTCGACGCGGACGCCGAGAAGGTGGCGGCGGGAAAGGCGCAGGCGCGGATGGCTGAGACGATCGCGCACGTCGAGGCTCTGTCGCACGAGTTTGTGGCGCGAGTCCCGGCGCACGAGTTTAGTCCGGCGGAGATTCAGGGGTTCCTGATGAGGCACAAGCGGAGTCCGGACGCGGCGATCGAGCATACCGCGGAGTGGGTGGTCGACACTCGGAAGCAAAAGAAGGAAAAGGAGATCCGGGCGGCCGAGGAGAGGCGAGCGCAGGAGCAGAAGCAGAAGGAGGAACTGAAGCAGAAGGAGGAGCAGAAGCAGAAGGATGAAGAGAAGAAAGAACAGGCGAAAGGGACAACCATCAGCACGGAAGACTGCAAAGAAGCAGACGAGAAGAAGAAGAAGTCGGGCGAGGGAGATCAGCAACGGCCTGGTTCTGATTCTGGATATGCTACTTCGGTCGAGTCATAGGACGACCATAGTCAGAAAACGTCTGGATCCTGAGTGTACAAACAGGGAGGGGAGAAGAGAGAACGGGAGCACTGGGAAGGTGCCAGCGACGAGACATTGGAAACCGCGGGCGGCATCGTCAATGAGCGCAGGGCTACGATGCGACGGGAAGTTCGCGCTTAAGCTGGCGGTTCCCCCCTGGGTTGATTCCAAGTCCAACAGGGCTGGCTGTCTGTCGGGGGGTATTGCGGTTCAGGGTGGCTGAGCATTTGGTGTGTTGGCGTCGTACTGTACATGATTCCCATCTCGATTGATAATCCAAGAAGCACATGTTGCTGGAAATTGAGACCACGGACATTCTCCTTTGGAGATGGCCGGACCAGATCGGGGATTGTAATGCGAGGATTGGTGATGCGACGTGGAATGCTCTTATGCTTAGCCACGCCGAGATACGAGTATCATGACGCGGCCGGCACAGACAAAGGCAGCCGAGCTGGTAGCTGAGAGTGACGTTGACTATGGCGGTAGGCGGGGCGGGGAGTTGTTTCGTTGACCTGTTGCGTCTGCTGGGTTTGGAGATGACGAAGCGTGAGTTGTGTCTGTGTAATAAGACGTTGAACGAGGTTTGTGGGATTGCGATTGTGACGGAGGGGCGACGCGCTGTGGCTGTGCCGGGGGAGAGAGAGGCCTGCCTGTCTTGACCCACTAGTAGGTTCACCAGATTTGATGGCGATGGGCGATGGGAAATGGAGGAGAAAGGGCAATGAACTAAGCCTGTCGGGGGTTAGTTTGACCAAAATGGCCTGATTGGCCGCGCAAGGCTCGACAGTTGCGTGTGTTTCAGACCCATTCGGGATTCCGTTGGGCCTGCTAAGCTACTGCCGTACTGGGCCTTCTAGGTCGTACGTACCTCTCCACCGAAGGCGCGGCACCTCACACGACAACCTCGAAGAGGCAGACAGCACAGCACGCGTGCGGCAAGGTGCAAGGAAATTGCAAGACAAGGTGCAGGGTTTGTTTGTTGGATCGAGGGCACGAGACAGGCGCGGAAACTGCTGCACTGCAGGCACAGACATGGGTGGCACCGGCGACAGACGGGACGAATGAGCCCAACCTTTCCTGATCAGGCCTCGCGGGCGGTTGCTTCACTGTGATCTGGTGGAGAACAATATTAAAGTCGCGGGTTCATCGTCCCCTATTCTTCTGTCTAACTAGATACCCAGGGCCAAGGCGACGAAGCAGACGAAGACAAGCAAAGCAGATAAAAGATAAAGAGAACGGAGTTATCGTTGCCTTGTTGCGCATCCCTCGGAATCACGCACCATCATCTCGGATGATTATATCAACTTCGGGCCTGCTTCGACACATCTCTTCGGCTCGCCCTTGTCCTACACCGAGCTTGCAAACCAAAAATCCGAGGTGAGTTCTTCATGCGCCGAGACCCTGCATCACTTTTTTTTTCTGGTCTCGCGCGGGCAGCGGTTACAGTTGGGTACCTGTACCTTACCTACCTCTTTGGAGGGGGAGGGGCCCGCCGAGGGGTGCGAGGGGCAATTCCCGCCAGTGACCACCACATCGACAAGTGCCCTTTTCGCTTCAGTTCATTTTATGCTCTCCCGCCCCCCCCCCCCTTCTCCGAGCGGCGGGCGCGCGGGGCACTGACCAAAACAGCGGTGAAATCTCCTTCAAAATCATACCTCTCTGGCTGACGTTTTTGTCTTCTAGACAATCTCCCCCCCTCCCACCTCCCAACCCTCATTTCTCGTTCTCGAAGCCATTCCACAACCTCCCGTCACAGTCAAAATGGCCTCCCGTCCTCAGAACATCGGCATTAAGGCCATTGAGGTCTACTTCCCTAGCCAGGTAAGATTTGGAGCTGTCTGAAGAAACTCCCCCCCCCCCCCCTTTTCCCTCCTGCGGCGTCGACCGCTTCTATAAATTTACAACACGCTTGAAAATTCCACGCTCATCCCCGTGCGCACGTGCGCACGCGCATTCGCATTCGCCTTCAAATGCTGACCGCGAGTTTCTCCTCTAGTACGTCGAGCAGTCTGAACTCGAGAAGCACGATGGCGCCAGCACAGGCAAGTACACCATTGGCCTTGGCCAGACTAAGATGGCCTTCTGCGATGATCGCGAGGATATTTACTCCTTCTCGTTGACCGTCGTGAGCAATCTGCTCAAGAAGTACAACATTGACACCAACTCCATCGGCCGCCTTGAGGTCGGCACCGAGACCATCCTCGACAAGTCCAAATCTGTCAAGACTGTCCTGATGCAGCTCTTCGGCGACAACACCAACATCGAGGGCGTCGACACCCTCAACGCGTGCTACGGCGGCACCAACGCCCTTTTCAACACCATCAACTGGATCGAGTCCTCCGCCTGGGACGGCCGCGACGCCATTGTCGTCGCCGGTGACATTGCCCTCTACGCGAAGGGCAACGCCCGCCCCACCGGCGGTGCCGGTGCCGTCGCCCTCCTCGTCGGCCCCAACGCACCCATCGTCGCCGAGCCCGGCCTGCGCGGCACCTACATGCAGCACGCCTACGACTTCTACAAGCCCGACCTGACGAGCGAGTACCCCTACGTCGACGGCCACTTCTCCAACAAGTGCTACACCAAGGCCCTCGATGCGGCTTATCGTGACTACAACAAGCGAGCGGCCAAGGCCGCCAACGGCCACTCAAACGGCGATGCCGCTAAGCTGTCCCTCGACCGCTTCGACTACCTCGCCTTCCACGCCCCCAACTGCAAGCTCGTCCAGAAGTCCTACGCCCGCCTGCTGTACCACGACTACCTCGCTAACGCCGACAACGCCGCCTTCGCCGAGGTCGCCCCCGAGCTGCGCGACATGGAGTACGAGACGTCCCTGACCGACAAGGTCGTCGAGAAGACCTTCATGGGACTCACCAAGAAGAAGTTCCAGGAGAGGGTCAACCCCAGCATCCAGGTCGCCACCCTCTGCGGCAACATGTACTGCGCCAGCGTCTGGGGCGGTCTTGCCAGTTTGATCCACCACGTTGACGACGCGGCCCTTGTCGGCAAGCGCGTCGGCCTCTTCAGCTACGGATCTGGTCTTGCATCTAGCTTCATGTCCTTCCGTATCGAGAGCAGCGTCGCCAACATCCAGAAGGTTCTCGACATCCGCTCACGACTCGAGGCCCGCAGGGCACTCAGCCCCGTGGACTACGAGGCAGTAAGTCCAGCCCTCCTGCCATGTCCATGATTTTCCTTCGGACTAATGTGTTTCCAGATGTGCGACCTTCGCAAGAAGGCCCACCTTCAGAAGGACTTCAAGCCCGAGGGTGATGTCTCCACCATCTCCTCAGGCACGTACTACCTAGAGAAGGTCGACGACATGTTCAGGCGCGAGTACTCGATCAAGGCATAGAGAAGGGCAAAGGAGAATGGCGGAAGAGACGATTGCGGCGTGCGGGAGGTACTGCTGAATGGGGAAAACCACTTGGTTCGGCCCCTGGCACTTATAGAGGTGCATTAGATGGCTGACGCTAGAGCGGACAGGCATGGTTGCTTTGACGTCGATTTTTTTTTTAAAGAGGCATATAGATGCACAAATGGCTGCGCTAGAGCGGGCGAGACCGTCGTATGGCTCTGCCCAGCGGACGCTGGCTTTTAATGATTGACGGTTACAGTTCAGGGCGTTGCTCAGGCTTTCCCCGTGTACTTGTGCATACTTGGAAAGATGAACTCAGTGATGGGGTTGAATGTCTAGGATATAAGTCTATGCAAGTGGTAGTACAGTAATGTAAAGCCGGCGCCCGGTAGGCCGGCGTGATATGAGGGCAAGGTTGCCCAGTCTAGATCATCTGCTCGCCTCCTTCATGTGCGAGTATCCTGTCAGGTTCCCGTTGGGCCACCTTACGATTCCTTCTCCTCCTTGAACTTCCACTTGGCGTCCCGATGCAGCCTGTAGTCCTTGCTCTTGATCGACTTCCAAATGCCCCAGAGCCCAGCGAGCGGCCACGTGGCCTTGAGCCTCTGCCGCCACTGCTTCAGCTCCTCGACGCGCGCGTTGACGTCGACCTTGACCTTGTCGTACACGGTCGGCAGCGTGTCGGCGCCGTACTTGGCGCGCAGGGCGTCGTACCAGGTCCGGTCGTACGTGTGCCAAAAGTCCTCGCGCGACTGGTACAGGTGCGCGTAGAGCCACTTCATGCCGCCGAGCTCGTGGAGCTTGTCCTCGAGGGCGCGGTTCTGCGCCACGAAGGCCGCGGGCTCCTTGGCGCCGAAGCCCCAGAGGCCAATGTTGAGCATCGGCCTGCCCTTGGGCGGGGGGAGCTCGCTCGCCGGCAGCGCGGGCGGGGCGCCGGGCGCCGGTTTGTCCGTGTGCGGGTGGAAGGTAGGCGCGGGGGTCTGCTGGAGGGGGCACAGCCAGAGCGGCCAGATGCCCGTGTGCTCAGTCGTGTAGTCGATGAACTTTTCGGCGTTCTCGTAAGGCAGGGCGAGGTCCTGGACCATGAAGCGGGCCGACTCGCCGCTGCCGTGGAGGGCGCGATAGAGCATGCGCGTGTGGAGGAAGTCGTCGAGGAACCAGCGGAAAAAGCGGTTGAAGGGCACGGGACGGAAATAATCAAAGGCGGCGGCGCCGACCCAGAAGCCGCCGCGGTCGTAGCGGAATAGGTACTCCGCCAGCGGGATGAAGTCGACGGCAGGGGCGGACACATCGGTGGTGCCGGCGGCCTTGGTGCGCTCCTCTACGTGGAGGTAATACCAGGGGTCCCAGGCGCCGCTGAAGGTCTGTGGCTTCGCCTCCGCTGGCTTCTCGTCGGTCAGGGTGCCGGTGACGACGACGCCGTGGCTCTTGGAGAAGACGATGCCGTCGACGTAGTCGTTTTCCAGGTTGAGAGTCTCGGCCTTGACGAGCTCGACAGCCTCGGCCACGGTGCGAGTGCGGTGATAGGTTGTCTTAACATACTTCTTGGCGTCGATGAGCTGCAGCTCGATGAGGGTCGTGATGCCGAGGGTGCCGACGGCGCCAGCAGCTCCACGGAAGAGATCCGCCCGTTCCTTGGGGCTCGCCTTGACGACGTCACCGTTGGCCAGCACCATTTCGACCTCATTGATCGTGTCGTCGAAGAAACCATGCTTGAAGCTTGAGCTCTCACCGGCCGTGCCCGCGTAGCCGCCGCCAGCAGTGATGCCAGGGAACTCCATGACAACAGGAGGGATCAGGCCATGACGCAGGGTGTTCTCGACGAGGCGGTCCATGGGGACATTGGGCTCGACGAGGGCGATGCGGCGGGCCTTGTTGACCTCGAGAACATTGTTCAGGGCACTGATGTCAACGAAGCGATCGCGGCGGAAGGGACGAGTGCTGTTGGTCGAGCCATGGAAGATGCGGTAGGGCTCCTTGCGGTCGAAGAAGGCCCGGACCGAGGAGGCGATCCTGGTCACGGCCTGCTTGTGGCGTTCCATCGAAGCAGTAGATGTGATGAGGATAGGCCAGGGCGAGCGAGAGGGCGACGCAGATAAGAGTCGTCGTGTTCAGGTGCTCAAGAGCTCGAGACACGGAGAATTATTCAAGGGGCTCATCGACACTTGAGCGGGGACCCACGCGTTCGGATCCATGTTTGTACCTGTTACGTGTGCTTGCCCACAAAGGGTACATGTCCGAGCTCCCCTTCAATTGTTCGGGCGGCGAGCTTAAATCTGTAGTACTCCAACTGCAGCGCAGGGTTCCTTCATCTTTGATGGTGTCACTGAAATCATAACTGATTGATTTATACGCTCGATTTTTCATGTTGCTAACACTGAAGAAGGGCTGGTATATACGTCTCACATCCAAGGCAGGCCCTACAGTCTGGCCGAAGCCTCTGGCGGCGCGGGGACATAATCCGCAATCTGCTTCAACACACGGCTTCTGATCTCTTCTTCAGAGAACTCGCTCAAACTCTCAAAGCTGAGCTCCGTCTCCTCCAGAGTCTTCGCCTTGACGCTGATGGCCCTCGACTCGATCCCAGCAAATGTGCCCACGACCGACTTCATGAACCCCGTCCATCCCTCGAAGCACCGGCGCGCGTTCGGCATGTCCGGCAGCACCAGCACGAAGCAATGCGGCATACCCTCGTACTCCTCAAACACGACATGAACGCCCTGGCTGCGTAGGTGCTTCGCAATGTACCTGTCCTCGTCCGCCAACAGCTCCCATCCCGTGCATACGTACACCGGCGGCGCCCCTGACCAGTCTCTCGCCATGAGCAGCGTCGCCAGGGGGTGCGCGAGCAGGGCGTCGTCGGCGTACATGCTCTTGCGCGGGGGGCTCGCCGGCCACACTTCGCAGGGAGGGATGGCGACAGTTCGGTGCCGCTTCGGCGTCGGCAGGTAGTCGAAGGCCGCGTTCGCCTCCCAGCTCGGCGAGCTTTGTGTCAGGTCCATCCACGGTGAACAGACAGCCACGCCCGCGGGAAGAGGCACCTCTCGCTCCTCGCCGAACCAGGTGATGGTGCGCTTCTGTCTGCGAAGCTCGAGGAGGGTCTGCAGTAAGGCCAAGCTCAGGTTACCACCAGCACTGGACATGTACCGTTAATACTCTCACTTCGCCGTCACAGGTGACGCACCGGATGTTACTGACCTGTCGCCTGTGAGCACAATGTGTTGAGGTTCGACGGCTTCGTGGTAGGCGTCTGGCGGGGGATACAGAAGCGCCAGGTAGGAGGACAATGCGTCCAGCAGCGCAGCCGGAAACGGGTTCTGCGGCGCAAGCCGGTAGCGCACCGAATAACACCGGCCGCCTGTCATCTTAGCAGCTTCTTCGTGACTGTCCTGTAGACGCAGGGGTCACCCAGATAGTAGGCACCGCCATGGAGGTAAAGGATGGTGATGGGGTTCGTGACCTCCTTCTGCATCTCGTCGAACCTCTCTCGCTCCGAAATCGCCGGCGGCAGGGCGTCCTTGGTCGCGGCAGCGCGATAGCCAGTCCACTCGGCCTCGACCGCTACCACATCGGGCAGCCGCACGGGAGCTTTGGTGGACGGCGTCGCCTCCTGGTCCCGCAGCGCCTCGATGGCGGCAGTGACCGCGTCACGGACTCCAGTTTCCGGCGGCGCGGGCGCGGCGTAGTTGGCGATCCATATCCTTCCCTTGACCCCAGGATCTCGACCCACAAGCCTCTGCGTTGACGAGACGCTGCGCGGGTTGGTCGTCTGCAAAAAGGAACGGAGGACGGCGACGATCAATTCGCCGCGAAGGTCGAGGTGCCTGGCGGGTTCGGACAGACGCAGAACGTGGAGCAGGGCCGTTTGAACGATCAGCGGGACTTTGGGAAGGATCTCGAGGAGGAGCTTGGCTTGCTGCTTGATGGTCAAGGATGAATTTGCCTCAGAAGGGGCTCGAGTCGCTGGTGAGGCCGTCATGGCGGGCAACGATGGATGGAGGATGAGTCCGGATGATGGAGGCGCGGAATGTCTGGCACGCAGGCAGAAGGAAGAAAATGTCTAACAGATACCACAGTAAAACAGTAAACAGTAAACAGTAAAACAATAAAACAGCATAACAAGGTGTGGCGACAATCAGTGGCAAGTTCAGTTCATCCCACCTCCATGCAATCGAAGCTTTGCCGCAATCGCCAGCTAAATCGAAGGACATCCATGACGAGCGGGCCTCGGTTCAGCGTCCTTGGTCCTGAGTCCTGAGTAATGGTACTGGGTCCCTCCACTCCCTTGCTGCTAGGACCTGTGCCTGGGTGTCGCCCCCCGTGAACCGTGTGCAATGCCACGCTAGTGATGCTCGAACGGGGCGAAATGAACGATGGTCCCTGTACCGGTCTGTTCCAGTGTGTATGCAAGAGTAGTCGGAATAGAGATGCCTTGCGAGATGTGCCAGCCAACGGACGGGGTTCGATGGCTCCTCGGTCGAGGCGGTCCCAATGCGGAAATCCTTGCGGTCAGGAGACCAGCCATCTGCGCCAGGGATGGATGCATGAACAATTGGGAACAAAGCTGCCACACCCAGACTGACCGCTGTATGATCCTCGAACTGAGGTGCATACCTCAGCTATTGTGGAAGCCACTTGCTGTACGCGCTTCAGGGACAAGCCTCTCACAGATGCGCTTGTTTTTATAACGTGTGTACATGCTTGACGAGGGCACGTAAATTACACGATGAGCAATCCATTTCAAGTTTGAATCTCACCGGACATGTCGCTCCGTAATCCATTTACTATCCGACCTTGACTTTCCCAAACGCGCAAGACCCGCAACCCATAGATCCAACCAGTGCACGCCATTCAACTAACTACCTGCACCGTACGTACTGTACAAGCCCACTCTCTTCAGCGCGGGCCCCGTCTTGCTCAAGCAGAGCCGCCAGCCTCAGCCTGCGAGCTGCCCGCCGCGTCCCCGCTGCTGGCAGTCGAAGGAGTGTTAGCCGGCTTGTTTGCCATGGCCATCTGCCACGCAGGGATCGAGGCCTTCGCACCCGAGCCGCCGAGGGTAAGGCTCTTGCCGGCGCTGCTGAAGTTGGTCGTCTTGACCGGCTCGGTGCTCGAAGGCGTCGTTGGCTCGGTTGCGGGCTTCTCGTCCGCCACAGATGCCGACCTGTTAATGCTAGGGCTCGCGGGCGCTCCGCTCGTGCTGCTCGGTCGGAGGTAGCCGTTCACCGGCGTGGGCGACGCCGAGGGAGCGGTCATGCGTTGCGAGATCAGCGTCTTCAGGCTCGTGAGCTCCGCGTTGATCTCGCGCAGCCTCTGATCCGTCAGGTCCTTCTGTGTCTCCAAAGCCTTAGGGATGGCGTCCTTGAGGTTGTACACGTCGTCGCGGATGCGCTGCGCCTCGTCGTCACGACGCTTATTCGCCGACTTGAGCTCGTTGACGACACTCTCGAAATCAGAAAGCGCCGTGTCCAGTCGCTCGGTTCGCTCATGTTCCGCCGCCTTGAGCGCCTCCGTGTCCTTGGCCAGCTGCTCAACCAAGGCGAACGCCCCGTCAAACTGCTCCTCAATCGTCTTTTTGTCCTGCTCCAAGCGTTCGGGGGTTGGTGGTGCAATCAGGGGGTACACGTATCGCTGTGTCCGTTAGCGAATGTTCATCACCGCATCTACGGCTCGTTGCCACCGTATTGCATCGATCGGTCTTACCTTGGTCAACTCATAGACTCCGTAGCTGACGCCGCCGACCACCGTCGCCATGATGAACCAGTCCCTCCAGTCCCTCTTTGGTGGCGGAGGCGGCGGTTGCCAGGCGGCATGTTGTGGAGGGTACGGCTGGCTGTAATACTGCTGCGGGGTGGTCTGGTACGGGCTGCCCATGGCAGATGGTGATGAGACCGCTGCCGGCGACTGCACGCCCACCCGGGAGAGAGCCACATCGATTTCCTCTTGGGTGAGGTTCTTGGTTCGTAGGAAGGAGACGCGATTTTCGACTGATGAGTTTGCGACACTCGGGTCAAGGAGAACTAGATTTCTGTTAGATCAAGCCGCTGGAGAATTGCCAGCCGTCGTCTGCCGACCGACCGACCGGTGGGTTGGAAGACTGACATTGTGCCTAGACGATATTAGCTGTTTCCTTCGTTGTTGTAGAACGACCTTGGGAGACAGGTGAAGGGAAAGGTCTTGACATACCGCCGAAGCAACGAGCTCTTCTCGTATCGCCATGTTCGAACAGACAGCAGGTCAGTGTCTGACTTGCATGCCCCTCGTCGGGTTTTGATGGGAAACACGACAAAGTTGTAGAAGTCCACTGAGGCGGGACTGCATGTGCACTCGACAGGTCGAAAAGAGGGTGGTCGGCTCTGGGCCGAGGCTTCGGTGCTGTCATGCCGTCGGCTGGAGCACTGGAGCTGATGGGGCCACTGGGGGTGGGTCCCGGCGCTTTTGCAAGGATCGTACATGGCTTAGGTAATGCAAGGGGCTCAAAATTGTCACGTGTCCGACTTAACCCCATTGCCCATGTGGGATTTGTTGTCTTCTGTAAATGCGCGCCCAATCAGCACGTTCGGAGCCTTTTGTTTACATTCAGGTTCCCCCACCCCTGGGCAACACACTTTATCGACCCCCCCTCCCCCCCTCCCCCATCGTCAGCTTCAGATTAGTTCAAGTGTCGACGGCCAAATTCATACTTGCGCAAGACGACTGATTCGACTCAGTGTGAATTTGCTTCGCATCGGCCCCCCATCAACCATCGTAACACCCTCCAACAATAATGTCGCAGGACACAGGCTTGTGGAGTGTTCGCAGGCCACGAGAGGTGAGGAACCGTCCCGCGCTACCTGAGTCCAATGCCTCTTTGCGCCGCTCCATCTTTGCGACGCTGCGTACACTTTTTGCGCAGGTGAGCTTGACTGACGCCTCATGCAGACTCTTGGAAACCTCAACCACAACTCCGCCCTCCCTCAGCCCGCATCCGCCATGAAACGATCCAACTCGAGTGCCGCCGCGCCCTTCTCCAACAGCCATGTGCGATCCATGTCAGGATCTAGGCAGTCCCTGGCACTCTCACGACCGAGCCAGCCCAAGTTCCAGCGCTCCTCCTCCGGGACCAATCTTGCCGACCTGGGCTTCTCCTCCATCAAGCGTTCCTCCTTCCGAGATCCGAAGTCCTTCGCTCCCAGCGCGGCCGCGGGTCGCGCCTCGACTGACGCCGACCGACGGAGCAGTGTCTATCGCTCGCGACCCTCCACCAACGGACCCATGAGCCACCAGAGCTTCTTCCAGCAAGCACCACAACCTGCCGGCGTGCCACGCGACCCTCGCCCTCTGAGGGACAGATCCTACCAGGCGAAGATAGCGCAGGAGCTCCTCGACTACCTCGCGCAGAATAACTTCGAGATGCAGATGAAGCACACCCTATCGCAAAACATCATCAAGTCGCCAACACAGAAGGACTTTAATTACATGTTTCAATGGCTCTACCACCGCATCGACCCCAGCTATCGCTTCCAGAAAAACATCGACCAGGAGGTGCCTCCGATCCTCAAGCAGCTGCGCTACCCGTACGAGCGGAGCATCACCAAGAGCCAAATTGCCGCTGTTGGCGGCCAGAACTGGAGCACATTCCTCGGCGTGCTACACTGGATGATGCAGCTGGCGCAGATGTTGGACGGCTACTCTGCCAACAGCTACGACGACGCATGCATAGAGAGCGGCATCGACGTCAGCGGCGATCATGTGATCTTCGATTTCCTGAGCAAGGCATATAGGGATTGGCTTTCCATGGATGAAGATGCGGGTGACGAGGAGGCCGACAGAGTGCTCGCGCCGCACGTTGAGCTGATGGCGGAGGCATTCGAGCATGCCAACTCCAAGTATTCGTCAGAGCTCGAGATGCTAGAAGCGGAGAACAGCCGGCTGTTGCGGGAGATCGACGACCTCGAAAAATCGACACCAGATCCCGCTTTGCTCGACAACCACTTCAAGATCATGGAAGAGGACAAGGTCAAGTTCGAGGAATACAATGAGCTCGCGATACAGAGAACGGACAAGTACGAGAACCGAGGCCGGGTTTTGAAGGAAGAACTCGACAAGCTCATGGAAGAGCTCAAGGAGGCCGAGGATGAGCGCCGCGGGTTGCAAAAGGTGGTGGATGATCAGGGCATCAGCATGCAGGATATCGACCGTATGACCTCTGAGCAGGACCGCCTTCAGAAGGGTATCGAACTCGCCAGCCAAAGACTAGAGGACGTCAAAAAGAAGGTGGCGGACCGGGAGATGGAGGCAAGCCACAAGCTCGACGATTTGGAACGCATGGTCGACAACTACAACACGGTTGCCTACCAGATTGGTCTCATTCCAGCCACGGCAGTCAACGCCAAGGGCAAAGACTACGAGCTGCAGGTGACCGTCAACGATGGTCTCGACTTTGGCTCCTCTCAATTCAAGGGCTCCAGCGGCTCCGGTTCGACGGACAGGCTGCTCGCAGATCCGACAACGGGCTATCAACCGGCTCACATTCTCAATCTAGACCTGCGCGGCCAGGTCAAAAATAGCTTCCTCGCTCTACGAAAGGAGATCTCGGAGAGGAGGAGCATCGCCATGGACATGATGATGAAGGACCACGATCTGCTGGACGGGATCAAGGAGGCCATTGAGGACAAACGGAACGAGGTCGAGGCCTTGGAGCACCGCGTACGCGCAGCTGAGGAAGAATACGAAAAGACCAAGGAGGTGAGCGGCCATCGGCAGCAGCGTAGTCATAGAGTGAGCACTAACGGGAGGCCAGGTTACGACGACACAGAAGATGGCATCCGACGCGCAGATTGAGAAGATGGAGAAAGAACTCGCCAAGATGCGCGGTTCGCTGTCCGAGTCTGTCCAGCTGATGGAACAGCGAGAGATGAACACGAGCATCGAGTAAGTGTCTGACTGACCTAGACAGGAGTTCCCCATGCTGACAGCCATCCAGGTACGAGCAGCTTGTCCTGCGGGCCAACTCGTTGCGGGAAGAGCTTCACACGGAGATTGACCGCATGCTCAACGACGTGATTAAGTTCAAGATCCACGTGCAGAAGAACCTGGACGACTACGAAGGCTTTGTGGCCGACGAACTGGAAAAGGAGCTGGGCAGTGACGAGATGAAAGAAGATACCCGTGGATTTGATATGTGATTGGGCGTGAGGCGACCACTCCTCGTTTATGATTCTGTATTTTGGGCGCTGTGGCTTGGATGGGCACATGGTATTTTAGGGGCTGGAGGTTTTGTTTCCTGAGCGTTTGATGCTGGTCTTGGCTGACCTGTAATGATGAACGAAGTTCGAATGTTTTTAAGCTTTGGGGAAACCAAGAGTTCTGTCCAGCGTGACGAGTAGGTGGGTGGCCTCGACATATGCCGAGGTCTATTACAACAGAGTGTGGAGGTATCGGAGATGGCTCACAGAAACTCATATATAAGATCACAGCGTCGTGGAGGCGCAAAACCCTCTAGTTCTGCACCAGCAATACCTTTACACGAGACAGAGATTTGAATAAGAAAAATTGCAAGATGTCTTGTAACACAACCGTAGCATGTGAGAGGCGCCCAACGTCATGGATGACGCAGCACAAGGAAAAGACCTGGAGTCTGCTCGACCAGAAGACGCATCGCCTGCACAATGGGTGTTCCGCCACGGCGCCGTGGCAGATACAGGGTATGATGGCAGAGAAGCGAACCCCTGGTGATGCTCTGAATGTCATGCAAGATTCCCTTGACCGGTGCCGTACCCTTTCGATGGGTAGGTCGGGAGATGCTCTTCAAGCGAGTCTGCACAGCAAGATCATGAGATCCTGTAAGGCCGAGATCATCTGTTTACAGCAGGGGCTTATTACCCGGCGGCCGAGGTATACGTCCATCCAGAGCGACTTGAGAAGGTTAGAAATTCTCATGGGAGCGGCGCAGTCTCTGAAGCAGCATGGAGAGGACGTCTTGGTAGGCATGGAGGAAGCTGAAGCTGTCCAAAGAGAGAGGTGTCTGTGTGTCGCAGAAGACCAAGTCACGGGAACTCTATGTTCTGAAGATACAGACCCCGAACAAATCCAGATGGAACAGCGCCTGGAATTTGCAATGCGGTATAAGGGTATTGTCAATCTCGACCAGGCCAAGAGAAGGTATCTCAGGGCGATGGACGAGCAAGAGTGGGAGAAGTAACCGCGTGCCGCTATAGAAGCACGGCGAGCTGTACAAGAGGCTGTCGGCTGATCGAGGGGGGATTGAGTCTATGGCGGCGGTGATGGCATTTCTATTTTCGTCATCTACGCTGTCAGCGGCATTGACCTGTCACTGTCAGCCTGCACCAGGGAGGGGCGGGATAGGAGTATGGCACTGTGCCAGGCGGAGATAGTGGGTGGGCCTCCCCAAAGTCCCCCAACCCCGCGCTAAAGAATCAGTGGGGCCCCCTGCTGGAGCATCATACGGCAGCCCATTAATACATCGTTGCCTGAGGTACCTACCTTACTTGGCAATATTGCCAATGTAGGTGGTACTCTTGAACTAAAGTCCGAGTCCGATCAAGTCCACAACGGCTTTCGTCACTTTTTGCTGCCGGATGCGAGTGCGACGGTGCACAGCTTCCCTTGAGGTGTACCTACATGGTGGTATGATTAGCGCGCGCTCTGCTGACCATTTAGCTACCTACCTAGGTAGGTACCCTGGTCCCCTTGCTACGGTGGATCGTGACCGTAATGGATGAATGCGTAGCACTCTTTTGCCTGCCTCTTCATCGCGAAGAGGCATGCATGCGGGAAAAGGCATGTATGACTGACAACTATATCTTCTTCCGTCCCTCCCACAACTCGTGCAAACCCCGCCGCCCCCTTTTCTTCGCATCATGTCTATCGGCAAGCTGCGAAGCCTCTTTCGCTCGTTCAAAGCCCAATCCACCCCTCAAGGCCTTATCCGCTCCTCAGCTCCAATGGCTGCCGTGGCCCTGGCCGTGGCCTCGTACACGTCCTCCATCACCAAGCTGCCTGAATTTACCGACACTCCCAAGGATGCGCTCACCAAGCCTCACCACGTCGTGAAGAACGGATCTTTCGTGCGCTTCCAGAACCCCCACCCCTCATATCACAAGTTGAATCCCGTCAGAGACATCGTTTGGTGAGCATAATAATGCTAATTCCTGCATTGATCAAGCTGCTCATCATATTCAAAAGGCCGACTCTCAAGGGCGATCTCAAATCGCCCGACACTTCTCCACCCACTGTCAATGTAGTCCCACCAGAGTTTCTCCCAACGCGGCACGCATCAGACAAGCTGCGCGCCACATGGCTTGGCCACGCTTGCTACTATGTCGAGTTCCCCTCTGGTCTGCGCGTCCTCTTTGATCCCGTCTTCGAGGATCGATGCTCGCCCTTCTCATTTCTCGGCCCCAAGCGCTTTACCCCGAAGCCTTGCGAACTCGGCGACATTCCCTTCGTCGACGCCGTGGTCATCAGCCACAGCCACTACGATCATCTTTCTCACACATCCGTCCTAGAGATCCAGAAGCACAACCCCAAAGCCCACTTCTTTGTCGGCCTCGGATTGGAATCCTGGTTCAAGTCAGCCGGCCTCAAGAATGTCACCGAACTCGATTGGTGGGACAGCGCCGACCTGACCCTGACCCTCGACAAGACCAACGAGAAGACGGACAGCCCCGAAACCATCAGCGCCTCCATTTCCTGCCTTCCCTGTCAGCACACCTCAGCCCGCTCCCTCTGGGACACCGACACCACCCTCTGGTGCTCCTGGGCCGTCAAGTCCGGCGGTCGCTCCCTCTGGTTTGGTGGTGACACGGGCTACCGCATGGTACCCCGGGACGACATGGACCTCGACAGCCCCGAGTTCAAGGCCCTGCCGACCTGCCCGCAGTTCAAGCAGATTGGCCAGCACCGAGGGCCCTTTGACCTCGGGCTGATCCCCATCGGCGCCTATTACCCGCGCGTCGCCTTCTCGAGCATGCACGCGAACCCCTACGACTCGGTCGAGATCTTCCGTGACACGCGCTGCCAGCGCGCCATGGGCATCCACTGGGGCACCTGGGCCTTGACCACGGAGGAAGTCCTCGAGCCGCCCAAGCTACTTCAGAAGGCCATGGAGTGGCAGGGGCTTCCTGCCAAAGGCGTCTTTGACGTGTGCGACATTGGCGAGAGCCGGGAATTCTGACCTCCCCTTCATCATACTGTATTGGCAACTCGGGCTTCCTTCCATCTGTACACATACCTTGCGGAGTCAGAGCAGGCGAATTTTTCATGTAGGATACATGGCGTTTGAAGAAGGGAGTGGCTGGCTTCGGCGGCAATATTGATCACATATTAGATTCAACATAGGCGATGAGCCTTCACAGAGTGTGCGAACCGGTCGCTGTCTTGCTTGAAGGGTTGTATCATATGCAGAATGCTCGCTAAATACAGACAGTGGCATCAGCCCCTATTCCGGGGTCCCTTCTTTCTTGAACAACCAGTACGCCTTACTCCGATCCGAGGGGAGATGTGATCATGAAACCTCAAACCTCATAGTGGGACCGACCGTATACCCCTATAAACGAACGCCATTTCATCATTTCTCAAACATAGCAGCCGACACGCACTCAGGGCCAGACGGCAACATTGATGCCCCCGTTCGCCATGCCATCGAAAAGCTTCACCAGCCCCATGGCCGCGCCAGCCGCCGCTCCACCGACAAGAACCATCTCGACACCCCCCTTGACAGCCTCCCACACGCACCGTCCACCGTGCCATCCGCTGACGGCACAAGTCTTGACATAACCAAACGCGAACAGCGCAACGGCCATGACGAGCACAGATATCCACAGCGCGAGGTCGACCTGGCCCTCGTCAACGAAGAAGTAAGGGAACAGTGGGATGAGGCCGCCAAGGAGGTATCCAGCGGCGATGGTCAGGGCGGAAATGGCAGCGCGGTTAGAGGCGGGCTCCTGCTCGCAGTGCTGGAACTGCATAAGGAAGTCGACCTGGCGGGGTGAGCGGGCGAGGTGGGCGGAAATGTCGTCGAGCGTCTGAGCGGGCAGGTTGAAGGGCTCAAAGACTTCAAGCACGGCGGAGTGAACGTGCTCTGGGTTGTGCTCGATGCTGCGAACGCACTCGGCCCGGGTTTCCTTGTAAGAGGCACTATATGGCTTGGTTAGTCGCATGTCTTGGATGAGTCAATGGGCAGAGAGAGCCTGGGGACGTACGCTTCGCTCTTCGCTCCTAGATAGCCGCCGAGGCCCATGGAGATGGCGCCGGCAATAAGCTCAGCGAGGCCGCCGTAGATGACGACCTTGGTCTGGCCGAGGGCTGAGAGGCCGGCCGTCAGAGCAAAGGGGACGGTGAGCCCGTCTGAGAGGCCAATGGTGGCATCTGAGATGACCCGAGCATCTAGGCGGAAGGGACGCGTGGGCTCCTGCTCGATGGATGAAGATTTGGATTTGATGGTTGTGAGGAGTGGTTGGCGCTCGGGGTCGGTATTGTCAACAGCGGTATCGTCGGACGCGGCGCTGCTAGAGCCACGACGCGTCGAGCGGCCGAAGATGATATTCTTTAAACCTACGATCGACATGATGTGTGAAGAATGCTGAGAAGGGAACGAGATGTAGTAAGGGAGGAAGAGTGATAGAGACGTGTTCGTGTACTTGTCTCGTCAGTGTAGTTGGAGTGAGATTGTGTGTCGAAATCAGATGATGATGAAGGTTCCCAGAAGCTTTATAAAATCATTAAATGATTGAAAACCTATTCAAGAGGGCCCATCCTCAGTTTATTGACCTAGCTCCTCTTGCTTCACGAAAAGTATAGCAAGACGTGGGTGTCAGTGTTGCGAGATAGGTCAAAGACGGTAATCAGCTTTCAACGAGTTCTAATTGGTCAATGGCCGCCGAAACTGGAAACGGGCGCGCTGACTTCCATCGTCTCGCCCTGGCAACCCGGCTCAACACTTTTGGGGTCCAGCGTGCGGGTTCAAGAGGTCCACGAGGCTCCATTTAGTTCGCCCCTCTTATTACCTCCAACAAGGTCGCCACCGAATTGAAGCTCTACGACCTTCTGCGTATTGCCATGACCGCCATTCGCAAATTACAAAAGACGCCTCCACCGGCCCATGGATACTGACTTTATCCCTCCAGCTTCAAACAAACGAGAACACACATTCTCAAGAGGGGAAGAAACAAGCAACATCGACATTCCTTCATCACTTTCATCATGGGACTGCAACTAAGCGACACATTGGTCAAGGCCTCCAAGTCGAGCTCCACTGACAACTCGCGCACTGCTGCTGCTGGTCTGCACACAACTTCCACTGCGTCAGGAGCCGGGGCTAATACCGGCGCCGGAACGACCCGCCCCAAGACCGACGCCGAGAAGGAGGCCGATCTGCTTTACGAGGAGGCCATGGAAGAAGAGTACGCCAAGCGCGAGGGTGGTGCTTAAAACACGCCTTACTGCATTTCACGATCCCATACCAACGCCGCTCCTGCAGTTTCACTGGGTCTGCTGGACTGACTCGATGAGTATGCCATACTGTATAATACTGTTCACTGCCAAACACCATTGCTTTTCCTACCGTGAGCGACCATCGAGGGATGTGCATGGTACAATGGCCGCCTCATCCGAAGCGATCCGTTCGCCGGCTAGAAGAAGCGCTGACAAGTCGGCTCACATACGAAGCCCTCTCCGTCGTGTTTGCAGGGCGACCTGACGGGATGGCCCTCCGTGTTGTAGATCCACCGGGATGAATTGTGCTTGTCCGCCTGCACTTGGACCTCAAACCAGTCATCAGCCTGGATGAGGTAGCTGTACTTGATTGTCTCCGCCAACCAGAAGCTCTCTTGGGAATCGTGAAAGCTCGCACCCGCCACGTCATTGACGTCGGATATTCCTGCGTATCCGCTGCCGGCACTGCACGTCCTGTTGATTGCTTCGAAAGCTTCCCAAGCCCATTCCTGATACTTGGGGTTGCCTGTCGCTCGGTAGGCGTAGTAGTAGCTTTCAATAACCTCGGGGCGCAGGATGTACTGCCCGCTCGTGATCCAAAAACCCGCCTTGTCGGCGAACTTGGATTGCTCCTGGGGTGCTTTGTTGCCGCTACCACCACCGTCCGCGCTGACTCCCTGCCACTCGAAGAACTCGGGACCGATGCCAGTTGCCGTTTGGCTGTAGACCTGCCGACAGCCATCTGTGATGGCAAGGCCTGCGTCGATGTACTTTTGCTCGCTAAGCGTCAGCCCCCCAAGAACAAAATTGCCACCTGCGAAACAGGCCACTAGACTCGGATTAGTCTTGAGTATATCATAGCACTGACAGAGGGCTCACGATGTCCTGAGCTGTGACGAGGTACGCCATAAGAGTACGAGGACAGGAATGCCCACTCGGTGCTCGGTCGCCCTTCAACGCGGGAGATTAGATGCTCGATCGTCGAGTCGGCGGCCGCGATCCAACGAGCTTTGTAATCTTCAAAGCGGACTGGATCGTATATGTACATCTTGAGAAGGTATTCGTAGAAACTGTCCGTTTCGGCGCCCCAGCCGCCGGTGCGATCTATGAAAGAGCCGTTTTCCAGCGATACCTGGTTGCCAAGTAAACCTGGCCAGACTTCATCCTGGGCCGATGGATATAACAAGTAGTTCTGAGCCCGATGGACAAGGTCCCCGAAGACGCATTGATTAGTTAGGTCACCTAGACGAGTCCACTCGAGCACCAAAGTGCCAATGGCAGCAAGGCCGTTTTGCTGGGCACCGCTCATGCGCGGGAGAGGATCTAGGAACAGCACCTCGTTGTCGGGCACTCCAGAGGGTGTATCAAAGGCAATCACCAGGTTGAAGCCCAGTTCGGATGCTTGCCGGAGCAGTGCGTCAATCTGGTCTGTGGGATAGCCCCGGAAGCTGAATGGACCTTTCAATAGATCGTAACCTGCTGGGTCAGCCACGCAACCGTAGAGGAGATTTCTATCGAGATTCCTCACCTGATAACAAACCACCAAGATAACGAATTGTTGTTTCGAACAAGTTGACAGAAGTCGATGTCACGTTGAAGTTGATGCTTGGAATGTGTTGAAGGATTTCGTCAACAACTTCGAACTCCCGGAGTATCAACCCGGTGCTCAGGGCATCAACGACAGTGACGCCCTATCCATTCCTGATATTTGCTCAGCAAAGTTGACCATGTAGAATCCAAAACGAAGGTGCTCACCTGTCATTGTAGCCCGAGTTCGATAGAGGACGGAGAGTGTCACGCGGAAAGGCGTATTCGCGATAGCCCTTCCATGAATGGACGAAGGCTGCTCTGATTGCAGCAGCTCGGTCGGGGTAAGTCTTGTAGGG
Source organism: Verticillium nubilum (assembly GCA_002851675.1). NCBI lineage: Eukaryota > Fungi > Ascomycota > Sordariomycetes > Glomerellales > Plectosphaerellaceae > Verticillium > Verticillium nubilum. The sequence goes on along the minus strand of NMXI01000047.1, from coordinate 278,047 downwards.
GATCAAGGGTGTTGGATCTTGATCAACACCGCGTCGTGCCGGGTGGCCCCACAGAGGCCAAGCCACGAGGCTCAGGAGGGCCAGGGTTCTGATGCGCATGTTGGAAGCCTGGTGTCGATGAAGGATGTGAGACTAAAGCTTGTGGTATTCCGCGATGACTCTGGGGAATGTAGACAGATTCAGTCCCGTAACACGCACGAAGCTTAAGAAGACTGGATGATGATATATCATGCGAGCGGCTTGTTTGTTTGCCGCGCACCAGCGAGAGATTCTGGGGGTGTACTATGGTCCTTTGTGGTCTCGAGTCCTCCAACATGGGCCGTCCCTGCTGTGGCAGGCCAGGAGGTTACCGAGGGCGTCAATCGTCTTGCTCAGCTCGACACCTGCCCCAAGCACCTCAACAGCCAGTCGTGCTTGGTAGAAGAGCACCCTTCCTTTGATACCTTAGGCATCCTACCTGCGGAACGCACCATTACCTCCATCGGCACATCGACGGGCCATACAAAATACTACTAGCTGACCCCGTTGTCTTCCCAGTGACCTGATCGATAGCTACCTTAATTGCCATAGCCTCGGGAACGGTACATCAAGTTGAATCGCAGACCCCATTCACCTTGCTCCGTCATTTCGCAGCTCTCGGTCGCTATTTTGAGCTGTTATCGTCTGAATCCGAGCCAGCTGCACCTGCCCTGCTGGGTTCGTACTCATCCCCAGGACTTGCTTCGCACCACCTAGAGTAGGTAGAGTGAGAAATAGCGATACCTGTAGCACACACTGTTTTGGCTTTCCAACCACATCTGTCAGGCCGATTGCTGCAACTGATTAGGACAAGTACCCTAGGTACCTTAACCAACAAGTACACCTCTGACTGTCCCCGAAAAGACATTGGCGACAGGTCAGCTTGACAGGACGTGACCACCACTTTGTCGGATGGTCCGAGCCAGCCAGCATCATGCTCTGAGGCTGGGCAGCACTTGATCAGACACCTGGGATGGTACACATTAAAATCCCCAGCCCTCGGCTTCTACGCGACTGAGTAAAGACCGGGCTTTTCGAAGACGCATCAACCACCATCACGGAGCCTCGCCAGCGCCGCCGCTATGCCATCACTGAGGTCATCTGGGCCACGGCTGCTGTTCTCAAATTCCGTTCTCTGCGAGGCCTCAGCTTCTGCTGTTTTCTTCGACTCTTCGATGGCAGCGGCAATCATGGCATCCTCATCATCTCTATCTTCATCTGCACCGGCGGCAGGTCTCTGTGTTCTCGCCTGCTTTTTCGGGCCTGTTCGGCGGTAAGACGATCCCTCGTGGTGAGATGCATCCGAAGACGCCCCTCTCATGGATGGCATCTCCCGTAACGGTACGCGACCGATGGGAAGAGCCTGATCCAGCCGCGAAGGAGTCCCATCCCCTGTACTCTCGTCATGGACAAGCTTGCGCTTGGCCGCCTTCTTTGCCCTGAATGGCTCGTCTACCGCGGCGATCCACTTGTTCACCTTGATGGTTCCCCATCCGGCGATGACACCAACCTGCTCAGCATCGGCGTTGATGGCGTCCTTTAGACTGCCGAACGTACTGACGAGCGCAATGGCATCAGCCTTGTTCACACTCCGGGGAACAGTCACAAAGTCGACGAGTTTCTCCGCATAGCTTGAGGACTGCTGCCCGCGGATGGCGCTGAAGTTGGCATGCTCGTATGACTTGTATAGCTCAAGGTAGCGGGCAGCTTCGGCGGCGGACCAGCAGAGGATGACCGTTACGTTGCTCACCAGCGAAGTCTTTGAAAGTTCGCGCAGGGAATCTTCGTGATTTTGAATATCAACCATAGCAAGTATGATCCGCAAGTTGTATTTCCCTTGCAGGTTTCGTATCCGTTGGTAGATGTACTCAGGGTGCAGTCGGTGGTACTTCAAGCTGGAGAGGATGCCGTGAGCATGTGTGAGTAATATGGATAATGTCAAGGTTACGTACCTCAGGAAGAGCGCGCAGGTGGTGAGGCCAAGAACAAAGTCGGCCGGAATGTCACTGTATTCCCATGGCAGCGATCGAAGAGACGCTAGAACCGGGTTTCCTCTCTGGCGGGGAGACACTTGGATTGCAGAACCAGAGGACCGCTGCGGCAAAACCTGTGGTGTCGGCTGCACCACCCTGGCTCCAGAGGCGGCCACATTCGCCGGCGGTGCCTTGTCTAGTCTCTGAGGCGTCGGTTGCTGGATCTTGGGCGCGCCTTGTTGTTGTGCCTGGGGTTTCGATGGTGGCGGCCGTGAAGTGCTCGAGTCGGAAGCTGCGAGCGCCGCCAAGAAGTCAGCGTCGGCCCCAAAGTCGTCGTCCATGTTTCTTGAGGACAGCACCGTGGTCGATATTAAAGCATCGACAGGTCGTTGTGTCCACCGAAGAGCAACCTTTCCCGACCTCACCTTGGGAAAATCGGGTGTCTGACGACATGGCATCATAGCCTTTGCTTTGGCGTGGTCCCTGTCGCCCTCACAATCAGTGGCCCGTGCGTGCATTGCTGGTACGAACGACCACCTCCAATTCTACACAGCAGCCTCAATGGAGGCAAAGGTTTGGTTCAGATTTGCCTTGGTTTAATTTCTTCTATATTCTATTAATTTATTCCTTTCCCCTACCTAAATCAAAAACGACTGGAGTGCTTTGAGTCTCCGTGTTGAATGCTTCCTCGCGCTACCTAACTTCGCAGGACCTGGATATGGGGCTTGCTTCTGTTTCCTTCATCGCCCCCCAGTGAGGTGCTTCTCAATATCTCAATAGCTCAAGCACATATATCCCTAAAATCCATACTGGGAAGTGAGCAGCCAAGGGGGTGATGCTAGGACGTGGCGAGACTGCATCCCTAATGACATGGACCTGAATTCAGACTCATTGCCCACGGCACGCAGAAGCCTGTGGTGACGTCGTGGGTGTAACGAGCCACGATTTGCATCGAGTAGGGAGTTGAATGTCGCAACCCAAAGAGGAGCTCCTTTTTTTTTGGCCTTGACTTGCCCAAAGGATGCTTGAGAAAGGGTTTGACGAGGCCAAACCGTAGATATCGACGCTTTCTGATCACAACTGGATAAAGGTTCGTTGATTTGGATTTGTGGCTGATTGAATTAATTGATTAATATCCCCGGCTACGAAGATGAGATAACGCCAGATTTCATATCCTTCCGCCCTATTCTCAGCCATCAAAACCCGGTCTGTGAACCAATGGATCACTGTAATTGGAATATGACTCCCCAGACAGGGTATCGTGCAGAGAGTACAAGGCTCCAAGCCATGTGTCGAACATGGTCTCGACACCATTGAGGCCATCATGCTGCGAGCCCATCTCGAGAACCTGGTCGCGCAACTTCTCGTATGCTTCTATCATGACGAGAATTTGCAACCCCGGTGCGTCGGGTTTGCCTCCAGGCCGGTCAAGCATCGCCGTCGCAAGCTCACGAGTCAAGAGATCGATGCAGAGTTGCAAGCCCAAGTTCCCCTGAGGCACCGACCGGCGCAGCATCATCGACTCTCGGTGTCGCAGGACGGAGGGCGGCCCTGGCGAAAAAGACAAGGGCTTGAAGTATATCGCCTCCTCATCAAAGCCAATCAAAGTGCCGTCATCGGAGGTGGGTGACTTGGCCAGCACGTTGTGCTGCGGTAGTGGGACGGGAATGGCGTTCTGTGGATGCACTTCCCCTGAGCTGAGTTGTCGCCTCGTTCCCGGCGTTGTTCGGCGTCGTTCCGAGCGTGGTGGAGGCTCCGATTGGGAGTCGGTATATATGGAATCTGTATCGCTGGGTTCGAGCAGAGCTTGATATTGAGCGGCAATCAAGTCGACGCTCGTCACTTTGCTAGCATCAACGACGTTTCTGCCAAATGATTCTGCCTCTAGCTGGCCGATGGACGTGACCGGTGTCTTCGCCCGACGCCTGATGCTGGAAACAGTAGAGATTGACGAAGTGGGGGAATTGGCACCGAGGCTATCAAGAGAGGGCCGGGAAGAAGTATTGTTCAGCGCGAGATGTTTGAATTCCGGTATTATCGTCGGTATTTGCTCCACGTCGGTTATGTTAGTGGATTCTTGAGGAGGACTCAATACCGCCATTGCCGATGGCTGGTCCATAGCCAACACGCCGCTTCGACGCAGGTACTCTTGCCATTTGGCATCACTCAGATCCGGTGGCATGCGGGGAGGCGAAGGAGCGCATTGCCTCGTCTGCTGTACCGCCGAGCTAGCCTCGGCCTTGAAACTTAAAGAGAGGTTGCTGGAGGCCGATCGCCTAGAAGGGTTGCTTTTTTGAAGCTTCTTCCTCGTCTTTTCCGGCTTAGCAGGCTGGGGTGCGGGCGAGGCTGATAGTGCTCTTGAGCGGTCCGTAGAAGCCCTGGTGCGGTCCATAGATGATCGTTGGGCAGACGAGCCCGCGCGTGGGGATAATTGAGCCGTCGACATTGTATAGTGAGCTGTTTATGACTATGGGAAGTTTGAGCTTGCGCACTTGCGGAGGCTCGGAAGCTATTAAACAGACTGGCGACATTGAAGCAAACGACGTCCTATGACGTTCGTAGACGTGGACCGCAGTCCGGGGAGAGGTCGTGGGTCTTGGAGTGGTGAAAACAGGATTCACCCTGTAAGGGCCCCTGGTAAGTCAAGTTGGCTCACCTCACCACCTCGCCAGCCCATCTGATCGTACCTTACCTGCATAGGCGGTGCTTCGCCGTCTAGACCCAGACGGCTCAGTCAACTGTAAACAAGCACGAATGCAAGCAGTACCGGAATCCGGCACGCTTGTGCGCCTCATTCGGGCGAGAGGGCTGAGGCTTTCAGGCCAGTTCTGTTTGGAGGGTGAATCAATCAGGATGGGCGTGCATGCGAGTGACCAGCAATGATGATGGTGGAGGCCGACGGGGAGCACCTTGGGCCAAGTTCTGACCTGCAGAATGCAACCTTGAATGAAGCAAGGCAGGCTGTCAAGTGCGTCGTGGCCGGCGCGACGGGCTGCGGCCCACGTCATCGTTTTCGCACGTCACGTGGCACGACAAAAAGTCTGGAAAACTGCAATTGGTTGAGAGGCCAGGCCAGAGTTACACATGCGTAGGATTCATCAGAAGAGCCTGGTGTTTGGCATCGAGTGTGCTTCGAGCAAGCATTTCCATTTCTCGATCGTCGACTCCCGAGGTCGCCTGCACAGCCGACTACCTTACCTATACAGACAATACCTATACCGGTACCGGCTTCCCCAGCTTTGGCATGGCGTCCAGACGCATGTTCGACCCCGCGACCCTGTGAGGATACTGGCCCTCTACACGAGCTCCTTCTCCGCCAGGTGCAGCTGGGACCAGCACATGTTCCCAAGCCTATTTCTCCGACCGGAACACCGGCAACACGACAACGGATGCTCGCTGCTGGCGTACTTTTCCGCCTTCTTCAAGATGGGCCTGGGTTGGGCCCCTAAGATTTTACTCGCTCTCGGGACGCAATGGCATCTCGACGTCGTCACGGGTACCTACCTCCTGGTCCCTGGCTGCTCCACCTTATAGCCTGGGGTCAGCTTATCGATCGTCCAGTTCGCTTGCATTCCTCTGGCAAATATCATGTCTGCAACAAAGCAACTGACGAGGTCAAGAACGGGGAACATCGAGGAGCCAGGCAAATGGCCCGATTTCCGATCGTTGCTTGCGGATATCCCCCGCGGGCCTTGAGTTGACCTTGCCAGCTTCAAATGCGGTTCCAAATATCTGATCCGTTTGACCCTGGGACCGAGAGAAAAAGGCGTCGGCACAGGTGGACGGGGGAAATGAGAGGCTCCAAAATGGCACAAGCTGCATTGACTCCGCGCGTCGTGAGTTCCAGGCCATTGGGTTACTGTACTGGCCATCACTTAGCGTGCACGGTGATTCGTCTAACCCACTTAACTGCGTCCCGTCGTCTCTTTGGCTTCCCGAGCACCAGCCAGCCCCGGCCCCCTCAGCACCCGACGGATAATTTCTCCATCAATCAGAATTTTTCCTGATGGTAGCGGGCCGGAGCCGGCACGGACAAGCGTCTCTTTCACCAGTTGTCAAGGTCGTCAGGGCCGTGTTTGCCAGAAGCCCCACCTTGACCCCTCCTAGCTACCCCTCCCCCTCCATTACATGCAGCATCAAGGGCACTCTTTCTGGTGCCTTGACGTCCTCGTGCCCCCTTGTGTGACCCCCGCCGTCCCCCGCCCATGGCGCGCCGTAGCTCGGGGTAAAGCACTCTGACTAGCCGATCCCTCCCACCTAAGAAGACGCGGGGTGAATCTTCAATTCGGATGGAGAGAGGAAGAAAAATGGTCACTCAAGGTATATAACTTCCCTCGCCCACGCTTCACCTGAGAGGTTATCACTTGCCTCTTATCACCACCTCCTCTTTTATGCCCCCTTCCGTCCTTTTCATCCCCTCTCCTTCCACACAATCGCCAACATGGTCCAAGAAATCACCATCACCGGGTGGAGTACCCGTGATGTGAGGTTCCCGACCTCGCTCGACAAGACCGGATCTGACGCCATGAACGCTGCCGGCGACTACTCTGCCGCCTACTGCGTTCTCGAGACCGATTCTGAGTATAGCGGCCACGGAATGGTAAGTCCTCCCTCGTCACGATAGCCTCGCGCCCTTCATCATGGGGATCGTCTAGCTAACCGTCCCTTCACCAGACCTTCACCATTGGTCGTGGCAATGACATTGTCTGCACAGCAATTGACTACCTCGGCGACCGCATCAAGGGCAGGACCCTGTCGTCTCTTGTCGCCAACTGGGGTGAGACCTGGAGGTATCTGGTCAACGACAGTCAGCTTCGATGGATCGGTCCCGAGAAAGGTGTCATCCACCTGGCTCTCGGCTCCGTCGTCAACGCCATCTGGGATCTTTGGGCCAAGGTCCTCGGCAAGCCAGTCTGGCGCATCGTCGCCGACATGACCCCCGAAGAGTTTGTTCAGTGCATCGACTTCCGCTACATCACCGACGCCATCACGCCCGAGGAGGCCATCGCGCTCCTCAAGGAGCAGGAGGGCGGCAAGGCCCAGCGCATCAAGGATGCCGAGAACAACCGCGCCGTCCCCGCCTACACCACCAGTGCCGGCTGGCTCGGCTACGGCGAGGACAAGATGAAGGGCCTCCTGCAGGAGACCCTCAGCAAGGGCTACAGGCATTTCAAGCTCAAGGTCGGCAGCAACATTGATCAGGACAAGAAGAGGTTGACCATTGCCCGCGACGTCATTGGATACGACAAGGGCAACATCCTCATGGTCGACGCCAACCAGGTCTGGTCGGTCCCTGAGGCCATTGCGTACATGAAGGAGCTCAAGGAGTTCAAGCCCTGGTTCATTGAGGAGCCCACCTCCCCAGATGATATCCTCGGCCACAAGGCTGTCCGCGAGGCCCTCAAGCCCTTCAACATTGGCGTTGCCACGGGCGAGATGTGTCAGAACCGTGTTGTCTTCAAGCAGCTCCTGATGGCCGGTGCCATTGACGTGTGCCAGATTGATGCTTGCCGCATGGGTGGCGTCAACGAAGTCCTCGCCGTCCTCCTGATGGCCAAGAAGTACAACGTGCCCATCGTGCCCCACTCTGGCGGCGTGGGTCTGCCCGAGTACACTCAGCACCTCAGCACCATCGACTACGTCGTTGTCAGCGGCAAGCTCTCCGTGCTCGAGTACGTCGACCACCTCCACGAGCATTTCCTCCACCCCTCGGTCATCAAGGACGGCTACTACCAGACGCCCACCGAGGCCGGCTACAGCGTCGAGATGAAGGCCGAGAGCATGGATCAGTACACGTATCCCGGCAAGGAAGGCGTGAGCTGGTGGAGAAGCGAGGAGGCTAAGCCCATCATCGACGGCGTCAAGATCTGAGCGGAACACGTTCTGCTCAAGGGGTCAAGCGTAGGTATCGCTTGTCCGCAGGGCAACGATGGCATCCTGTATGACTGAGACGATCCAGTCATCCTTTGTACTGGGTAGCATGACTACCAGTGGCAAGGAGGAGTATCGCGAGGGGTCTGATCGCCAAAAGCAGGATCAGTCCGCAGGGCAACGATGGCATCCTGCATAGCCAGATGGCTATCCCGTCAAACTACATCGCGTCGGCCAAACTGATGGCCGTGGGGGTCTGGCATAGAGCCAGTCCGCAGGGCAACGATGGCATCCTGTATGGCTCACCATGTGGCCATCCCTACTGGTTGGGAAGAGAACTGGCTGTCTCTTTCCCATCTTGTATAAGCACTGGAAAGGAAGGGGGGTTTGGCGCTGTAAGGGCAGCCAATCCGCAAGGCAACGATGGCATCTTGTATGGAACGAGCCTGAACTCACTATCTATCCCCGATGCAATGAGCAATAGAAATAAAAGAGATACGCCAAGACTTGGTCTTCATTTCCTGTCGTGATTTGGTGGACCACTGAGACCTGTAGAGAGTGGGGTCAATTGCCCGAACGAGGACGAGGGGGTTCTTCGCCCGGTCGGGCACGGACCTGATGCCCATGGTGGTGCGACTCCGACCAGAACCACCAGTGACCAGCGAGTGAGCACGTGTCCCTGTCCTCAAACGACGCGCATCCATCGTACCGCATTTTTGGGCTCGACTTGACGAAATATCTCCTTGGCTTTGTCATTCTCAATTTTCTCCCTAAGCTTCAGCAGCCGGCTGTCGGAAGTCTTATCCTGTTTTGAGAAATCTTGGTCACTGTCTTACCCTCTATTCTCTACGCATCAGTTGTCGCATTGTCGTCTTGCAAAATCTTGAACCTGGTAGGACCTCCTTCCCAGCTCACCTCACCACATTACACACAGCACTGCTAGGTTCGAGATGCCCTCTAAACAAAAAGCCGGAAAGGCCGACAACCTCACGCCCCAGCCTGCCAGCCCTGAGCAATTCGAGAATGAGCTCAAGAGCCTGGCCTCCAAGGCCCAGAGGGACTCGGGAGAATCTTGGATTCTCAGTCAGCTCGCCATTTACTTCAAGACGACCACTCTCCTCATCCTCGTGGCCGCCTATTCGAATGTGTCGTACCTGACCCTATCGCCCGTCTATGGGTCAATTCCCTCATCAGTTTGGCATTCCAAGGTCGTCATGGGTGCAGCTTTTGCTGGATGGTCGGGAAACATCTGGCTCAACCGTGCACTTCCCATCAAACCCGCCCATCTTCTGCCTGTCGTCGCCATGTGGATTCCTACGATCCAGTTCTTCCTCTTCTCCTGGAGCAACACCTTCTCGGCACACTATGGCCCCCTTGTGACTGAGATGCTCACGCTGTTCCCTCTGGTTGCCATATCGGCCGCCACCGTGGCCACCATGCTGGAGGACGCCGATCTTTCTTTCTTGCCTCAATTCTTCGCCGAGGCCGGGCCGGGCATAGCCTCGTGGCTGGTCCTCAAGTTCTTCGAGAATATGACGGACGGCGCCATCCAGACCTTCGTTGGACAGGCCTTCTTCACGACACGTATCGGGCTCGAGCTTCTATTGGGCGCTGCTTACGCCTTGTTCGCGCCCTCGAACCTCATCGTTGTGTCCCTGCCGGCCCTTTACCACACGGCCATGCACAACTACCATGTCATGTCGCCCGCTGCCACTGTCGGCCTTAACTATACCCTCCAGACTGACAATTGGATCCTGCTCGATCGCAGAGAGTCACTGACGGGCTACGTTTCCGTCATCGAGAGTCTAGACAAGGGGTTCCGCGTCATGCGTTGTGACCACTCGCTGCTTGGTGGTGAATGGATGAAGGTCAGGCCTACGGACCCTCGTGTGGCTGAGCCCATCTACGGCGTCTTTGTCATGCTCGAGGCTACTCGACTTGTTGAGGTTACGGCTCCTGTTCCCGATAACGAGGCCACAGCTCTGATTATGTGAGTCGGTATTAGGGGATCATCAGTTTCAATAGGCCGTACTAACACGTTCAAGTGGTCTGGGTATCGGCACGACGCCAGCGGCCTTTGTTGCCCACGGTATTGACACCACGGTTGTTGAGATTGACCCCGTGGTCCACGAGTTTGCTTCGAAGTACTTCCAGCTTCCCGAAAACCATACGGCGGTCATCGACGATGCCGTCAGCTACACAGCATCTCTTGTCAACGACGCAGAGGCGCGGTACGATTACATTGTCCACGACGTCTTCACCGGCGGCGCCGAGCCCATTCCCCTCTTTACCCTGGAGTTCCTCCAGGGCTTAAGCTCTCTACTAAAGCCTGACGGCGTGATCGCTATTGTGAGTGCAGCAGGCTCCTGTCTTTGATGTCGTGTACTAACAGGCCAAAGAACTACGCTGGCGACTTTACGCACCCGGCCCCAAGGATCATTGTCAACACCATCAGGGAGGTGTTCCCATCATGCCGTATCTTCCGCGAGTCGGCTGCGCCTGACGAGGAGACCCTGGCCAGGGAGAAGAAGGACTTCACGAACATGGTCATCTTTTGTAAAAAGACCTCCAGTGACATCAAATTCAGGAAGCCTGTAGAGGGCGATTACCTCGGCAGTAGGTCTCGGCGGGCGTACATGATGCCGCAGCACGAGGTGCTGGATGCCAACTTTAAGCTCGGCGCCGAGGACGGCATCCTGAGAAACAACGATACGGCCAAGCTGGAGCAGTGGCACCAAAAGAGTGCGCTGGGTCATTGGGAGGTCATGCGCACGGTATTGCCTCCCAAGATCTGGGAGCTATGGTGAGCAGACCGCCACGGCTGGTTCGAGATCCCCATATCGTAAATAGTTGATTATTGCGCAAGATTAGTTTCGGGTGATCCCATGTCGGGTCTACAGGTAAAATTGCCGGTCGCTACATGTCTGTTGACTGCTTTGTCTTCCCTCGTGCCTGACCTCCTCAGCTGCTATGATGCTCATCTTGTTTACGTCTTGTCACTAGTCGATGTCTCGCTTCTTTGGGTTTTCAGTGACTGCGGCAGCCTTCACAGAATGGTCGACACCATCTTCATTCACAGTCCTGATATACTCCGTCAAGTAGTCAGGCACCGGATCAACTGCATTGTAAGGCCCCGGGATAGGCGCCCCCAACGACTGATGCACTGGCACGACACCGGTCCAGACTCTGTCGACGACTGCCGGATTGTTCATATCGTGCTTCTCGTCCCCTGGCGGGCCAGACCTGATCTTGGCGCTTCCAGTGGCAATGCGGACCCTGAGGACGCTCGTGGAGCTCATCTCAGCCTTGTTGGGGGGGATTCTGCTGTTCCGCCAGCGGCCGGCGACTACGCTGTCGGTTATGAGCTCCATGGCGTACAGCTTCTCGTCCTCGACCTCGACGAGTGTGGCGTATCCGAACAGGACGGCGGAGCGGTAGTTGTAGCTGTGGGAGTTGGGGGTCAGGGCTAGGACGAGACCGTCGACGTGGGTGGCGGCGATGGTGGCGGGGAGGCCCGATGGAGTGTTGTCGGCCGAGGCGGGGCGAGTGAGGTTCATTATTCGAGAGGAGACATAGCCGTGGAGATAAAGGTCGAGGACGTCGCCTTCGTCGGAGGAGGGACGGTCGAATGAGCCCATTTGACCGATCATGGGAAGGACAGCGGGAAAGGGGGAACCGGGCGAGTTGAAAGACACATGAAGGATTGGACTCGTGTTGATAATGCCGTGTATGACCCGGAGGGCGTAGGAGGCTTGTGCGGGTGAGCTATCTTACTTCAAATTTGATGGAGAGAGTGTCACGCGGGCTGACTCACCTCGCGGGCTGACTCACCTCGCGGGCTGTACCGGTTAACAGTGCCAAAAGACTGCTTCGGATACTCGAGTTCAGTGCGCGCCATGTTGACGATGCTGATGCGTAATGGAAGGCTGTTAACTTCGTCGATGTGCTCTGATGGATGAAGAGTTGGTTGATGATCGGTGACAGGACCTGGCGGATAGCGGGAGTAAATGAATAGAGGCTGAACGTTGAGAATGCTCAGAGTGACCGGCCCGGCCCGGCTTCCCGGCTCCGATGCCCCGCATTTTGTGCCGAACCTGCCGGGTTCCATCGGCTCGGACAGTGTGTAGAGCTACTATTAACACTCGACACAGTCATCACGCCAATGTGCCAAGGGACGTGCTTTGAACTCGACGTTTCATCACCGCACCTGTTCCTTCCCTTCCCCCCTTGCTCTCTTCCAGCAATGTAGAACCACTGCATAGGTATCTCGATCATACCAGTATGTCATTCGGCTGCAATCCATCTGAACAAGGCCTCTTCGGCTTCCCTCTTCTTGTCACGCGGATCACGGAAGGCCACATGGTGTAGCTTCCATCGCAACGCGATGCCCGATTTTGTCTTCCCCTCTCATTTGATGAAGTCAAAAAAAAACCACGACTTTCAACCCATGCATGACCCACGACCCAGGCCCTCCCAAGCGTGCGGTCCGACGCTGTCAGTTTCAAGGGTGAAACCACCATACTCGGCGCCACGCCTCATGAGACCCTGGAGCCCTGTCAGCTCGATCACGGCCAATGGGAGACCCGGTCGGCTTCGACTTTCCTAGAGCATGAGCGCTGCCTTGAGACTGGATCTGTTTGATACTCGTTCGTTGCTGTGCTTGTTCTATTCTCACTTCGCGTCCGTCCATCAGCCCTAAGGCCCCTCCGTCGACTGGACGGACCGACTGACCGCCTGTGCTACCTTGGTTCTACTGGATGCTGGACGACCTTTCACTCCTCCATCTCGTCCATCTTGCCTACTAATTACGGAAGGCATCGATTGACTTGACGTTCACCCGCCCGACATCCCGCCATGCTTGTTGTGTAGCGACGGCATCGCCAACATGGTCGCTTTTCTTTTTTTCTTAGCCTTTACTTCTTCGTTTTCCCATTGATTGGGGTTTTCCCTTCTTCACCGGCCGGTTCCGTTTGTCGCCCGGCGTTCTTCAACATGTCGTTCCCTGCAACCAGTCAGGCCTTGAGCGCTGCCTTCACCTTGTCAGTCAACACCATGCATGCCATCCATCGCCACTTCCGAATCACGTACCTAGACAGACAGATGAGACCCAGTTCAAGGAAATTGTCAGCTAACCTTGTCTCACCCAGTGGCATCGTCTTCAACTCGGCCTCCGCCGCTCTCTTTCTTTCTATCCAGGGGCAGGGCACCAAAGTTTTTCGGGACGGCCTGAGGCTGGTCCTCATCACATTCCTTGCTAGTTCTGCCCTCTGGGCTCAAATCGATTTCATCGCGACCCTCATTAACCCCTCAGGGCCATTGGGCTGTCAAGTCGCCGTCACCTTCGCTTCGTCCTTCGACCAAATCGCACGCCTCGCCCTCGAACAATATCTACTATGGGCTATCAACAGCGGCGTCAAGCCGTCGCCCGACACTTTCATCCCCCAAGCCCTCCTCGCCATTCGTCTGCTCGTCGGAGGCATCTTCGTCGCCTTTCAGCGAACTCAAATGCTGCCCATCTGCCAGCCGTCAAACAACATGGTGGCCATCGGTATCGCTGTCGCCGCAACCGACGCTGTCATCATCGCCATCTTTGTTCTCCGCGCCTTCATGACTGGCTTGGTTCAAGACTTCCGCGAGAAGCGTCCGGGACACCAACGCGCCAAGGCTGTCCTGATGCTTATTGTTGGACTAGCTCTGTGGACAGGAGCGAGTGTCCCATTGTTCCTCGGTATTCCGACTATTGATATTATCTGGCGCACAGCTCTTCCTGCTGGAGCACTCTCTATTCTGCTCGGTGTGTACCCTGCAAAATTCCTTTACCCCCCTTCATACCACGGCTAACACATGACAGCCCTCGTTGCGGTCTTCCTCGGCCCTCTGGTTCTCACCAGGGCCCGCGCATCTGGCCTACCTCAAAATGCCACTTCGCCACCTGACGACTTTCAAAGCCGGTCGACACAGGCTCGCGATATCTCTTCATCCGAGTCAGAGTACCCGCCGAACCGATATGAAGACTTGAAATCCGGCGTGACGACCTCTATCACGGCCACACGCGCTTTCGATGACGGCAATGGAGCTGCCGGCGCAGGCTTCGTCGGTGCTGCCGTTGGTGGCATGGGCTGGCAGGCACGGCGATCGTCCGACGAAACTACTCAAGCAGGGTATCAGAGGCCCAGAGCCAATATCCTAGCCAGCGGCGTCACTGTGGGAAAGCTCGCCATCTCTCACCCGATTTTGCAGCAGGTAGACGAGAACAGCCCTTTCAACAAGATCGCCACTGTCGATCTCGCTACGGCTGCTAGAAATGAGAGGGAGCGACGAAACCTGGCTGCGCTGCAGGAACCCACAGCGCTGATTGCGCAGCGCGCAGCGCCTCGGCCTCCAGCCATCACCACCGAAGAGGCATTAAAGAGGTCTCAGAGCAAGATGAAGCGCAAGGAGATAGTCCGGACATCGCAGGACACTATGGAGCCCAGACAATCTGACGACTCGAACCGGCTGCTACCCACCGCCACAGTCACATCAAGCCAAACTTCGCCTGGCATTGACTCGCTACGCCGCAGGTCTCCTCGACAGTCGCCTCAAGAGCTCTCAGTAACTGCACAAGACAACCGGGCGTCTCCTCGTGAGTCGCCTTTGGCTGCCGAAGGGCAACCCAAAACCCCAGAGCACAAACCGCTCGCCCCTCGGAGGTCGATGGACAGTTTATCCAGCCAACAGACAGCTGTACCTAGCATTTCGCCTTCTCAAACGTCCTCTGCCTCGCCGCCAACTGCCAAGCGATCGAACTCTCCTCCCCGCCCGGAGTTGCCCTCAACGTGGCCGAAGCAGACCTCGGTTAGAGACACCATCAGGCCTTCCAGGATGCAGGCTCTGGCAACCCAAAATGTTCCCACGCTTCCGTCACAGCAAGCTCAGCAAGACAACGATACCTCTTTGGCAATCTCTCAGCCTCCGATTCAAAGGCGTGGAACTATTGGCCTTCCCTCGAACCCGCGGGCTCATGGCATGAAAATTGCTGGCCAAGATGGTGGGTCGCAACCAACCGTTCTCTTCATGAACCAGATACAATACAATAACCCCACCGCGGTGCAAAGCATCATTGATGGTGCTACTGGTCAGGTGTTAGTCAAAACGAACGCCGAGACCAACAACCTCCCAGATGTGGCCAAGGCGAGGGACTCAGTGGTTCACCGACCGAGGCCCATACCGAGACAACAGGATAGCGACCGTCAACTTTTCCCGTCGGAACAATCGCCAAGGGGACATGTAAGGAACAGGTCTGGAGGTTCCATCACTAGCCGAAAGTCCATCTTGCGGTCAACCCCTGGCAGCCCTACGCAGCTGCCAGCCTTGCCGCCCCTACCGAAGAGTGCAGGACAGCCGTTGCGGCCCCAGCCAAACGACACGAGGAGCATGACCTTCAATGAGAAGATGGAACTTTTCTTCCCTGGTGCCCCCAAGAGTGCTGGCCCCACCACCAATGGTTTCAGAGGTTCAATTCCTGACCTGCCTCCACTTCCCGCCGTCTACGCTACGGAGAAGAACAAGACCATCAACGAGGGTTCGGATGTGGAGGTTGCGCAGCGGACTATTTCCAAGAGATCCATTGCATCCTCACAGCGGACGTCGCTTCGCACTCAAAGTATTTTCGAGATCGACGAAGAGCAGACGCGCATGCCTGACATCCGCAATACCTCCAAGTTCAGCGTCGACACTTACACAACTGTGGACAGAATAGGGGCAGATGATGTCCATGACTCCTGGATTCCCATTATGCCGGAGAGGCCTCGTTCCGAACGGTCGTATGAGGGATCTAGACGCCGATCATCGCCGGTTATTCCCATCACGGCCACCAGAATGTCAGAGGTCAGCGATGCTCGAACTCGCGATGAGGAGGCGACCACGAATTGGGGCTCTATTCATTCGCCGATTGCAGCCGTCAACATCAAGCAGGCCCGGCAAATTCCTGTCTCGACGTACATCCAAAACTCCGACTCTGGTAACGACCCTCGAAATCTATCGATCATGGACCAGAATGATGGTAAGGAGGTCATGACGATTATGCTTGACGCATCCATCGAACATGACCGTAGCTTGGCCACGGCCTCTTGGTTCGACGAACGGCAGCAACCAGACAACTCTAATTGCTTGGACAGCCACTGGCATCATCGATTAGGTGAGGAGTGCACCACTTTCTCTGCCAGAAAAGAGAGGGTTGTATCACGAAGAATGCCACCTCCAACGCCACTACTTCTCAACTCGACAACCAAAAACTCTATCATCGTAGCTGCCGAGCCGTCTCCGCTCGAGTCGCCGCAGCAGGCGTATGAGATCATTCAGCAACAGCTGAAGCATCTCGAGGAGATGGATAGGGACCCTATGCAAGACGAGAGTGAAAGGCTGCGTCTACTCGAAAGCCTTGAACAGGAGATGGGCCAGCAGGAGTCCCAGTGGCACGAGATGCAGAACGGTTTCAGCAGGGATTCCGTTTCCACTGTCGAAACCCGCTCTAGCCGGCAATCCGATGCTGAAAGGGCTACCTCTGGAACACAGTCCAGACACTCTCACTCATCTTCCATCGCAGCAGATCGCCGCGCTTCTCGACGTGCTCGTCTCCAGAGCTCTGTCAAGCCTGCCAGGGACAGCGCCGCCGATACGATCTTCACAGGTGCCGAGAGTCGCAGACAAAGCCGGTGGCAGCAAAAGCTCGCAGATGCAGAGCACGACTTTGCCGAGACTGCCGATCTCATGGCGAAGCCGTTCCTAAACTTCCTCTCGGTTTCCGTGCCCAACGGTCAGCTTGGCAGTCCTACCCCTCCCGACACTGATGAGTCCGATAAGGAGGAACTTGACTTCAATAGCCGTGCCAAGGCGGTACTGGCCAGAAAGAACGCGCCGTGCGCAAAACTCTGGAGACCAACTGCACCTGAAGCACTCACCTCTATTGACAATCTGCTGTGGGCGGCCCCGGCGCGAATCAGGGTGCCTGTCGCCCCCGAGGACCTGCCAGGTCATTCTGTTCGCCCTTCTTCCCGCAAGATTGCTGACAGCCTTGAGATCGAAAGCAATCGCCTATGGAACCGTCGCAACTCTTTCGCCGCGAAGCCGCACTCCGTTACAATTGGCCTCTGGCGCGGGGCCCCTATCCCGGTTCCTGTCCAACAGGTCAATGTCCGACCCGTCACGCAGCGCCCACCCAGAAGGAACAAACGGGTCACTCTCCTGCCGGACATCATAGAAAGTCCTAAGGAGTTGCCCGACAAGCGTGGAACCTTGGGTATCTTCCAATTCCCTTGGGGCGAGAAGTCTGACACCGCCACCGTCCAGATGCGGCCTAACATGTTCATGGCGATGCCAGGGACCATGTCTAGCGGAGGGCCGGCCATTCAGGCTGTCTTAGAGGCACGCGCCAAACAGCTTGAAGCTGAGGAATACTCAGCTTCCTTCTTCGACGACTATGACGAGGATGAGGATATGGTTTCTTCTAGTGACGACGATTATGACTACGAACAGGAAGAGGAAGAAGTTGAGGATGCGCTACCTGAGGATGACGAGGACGGCAGTGATTACAGCCAAGAGCGTAGCGATGACGACGATGAGGACTTTGACGAAAGTACACTCTGGGAGATTGCCAGTCTTCTCAAGTCAGACCAAGTACCCTCGAAGAACAGCTTGCTACCTCAACCCCACCGAGAATCCGAGCCATCTGTCGAAATGTTCTTCTTCGAGTCGCTCGCCTTCGAGGGAGATCCTGATGAGCAGACGTTCGATCAAGACGGTAGCCTTGACAACAGGCACAACTCAGGCTCTACAGCGTTTGACGTTGACGAATTCCCTGCTCCTCCGCTTGCCGCGACTCTCTGGACCGAGTCTTCGGACGAAGTAGGGGTTTCTCGTGTCGCAGGCCTGCCGGAGGTGGACGAACAAACATGGGGCCGTTACCAACCCACGATGGATGCTCTTCCACGCAACCGACCGAAAATTGAGCCCGCAATCATTCAAAGTACAGAGCTGTGGTTATCACCGAACTCTCCTGTCAAAGCCCCAGCATCTTTGCTCTGGGCGCCGCCAGCGGTCGCTCCCAACCTGAATCTGAAGTCAGCCAGCTCACCGCCAGAAACGTTATGGACCGCGATGGCTACGGTTGTGACTAAAGAGCCCCTTGGCATCTACAGTCCAAACCATGTTCGCTCGGACTACCGTACCACGACCGCAGAGCCTGCCGCAAGGGAAATTTCTCGCAAGCCACGTTTAGTTGAGGGGCATATTGCTGAGCTCGCAACACCTTTAAGCCTTTGGGCAAACCCTCCACGCCTGGCAGATGAGCCGGTGTGGATTCTCGCCGCTTCCATGCCTCAAGTCGTTGAGGATATAAATATTGAGGCGACTATTTCTGGAACGCCACTCACGGTCGAGGTTGTCGAGGCTGTTAGCTCTCAGTTGGCAACCAGCCAACTCTTATGGGCAGCACCTTCCCGACACGTAGAGGAAGAAATCAGTGGCCTGTTCAAGGTCAGCTCTGGCCGTCATGAGTACCGAACGACGTCCGCCACACCAGCAGCTTGGGCATTGGTTCGCAAGCCACGTCATATCGGCGAAGCTGTGCCTGAGATATCCCCTTCTGCTCCCCTGTGGGACCAAGTGCAGCCAGCCAGAACTGGCCGCGCCGACGTCTTCTGGGTTGCTTCTGCCCCTGCCCTCCGAGATTGTCACAGCAAGACTACTACACGCTCACTCTGGACTGCCCCTACTGTTGTAACACACAATGAGCCCACCGGGCTCTACCAGAATGGGCAGCCACGAACCAGCTTTCGCACAACCTCTGCTGAGCCCGCTGCTCTCGAGACACCCCGCAGGCCTCGCTTAAGCCAAGATCCTGTCCATCCGCTAGTCTCGTCGGCGCTCTGGAAAAGAAAGAGCGCTGTTTCTTACGAGTACGACTGGATCTCCATCGCTTCCATTGGGCCTCAAAGCCCATCTTATGCCTCTTCCTCCGGCCGCAGCACCCCTACCTCTGAATCCGCTTCACTCAAGACCAACTCAACAAAGGCCTCGTCATTCGCCACTTCCATCAGCAATGCTATCCCGAAGGACAGCTTCCCCGGTCCCAAAGAGCCTACTTGGTGGGAAGAGCCCAAGCAGCCGACTTTATCGGAGCTTCCTGAGCATGAAGAGGCTGCATTCGGCACCTCTACTGATGCTAAGATAACCATGCTTGCCGTAATCTCCGACGAAAATGATTCTTTGAAAACTCGTCTGCCCCGAAGGATCGAGGCCTCGAGTGCTGATTGGGACACTGAGCTCCTCTTTGCGGTCGTCGCTGGGCAGACCCGCCAACATCAACAGCCCAAGGCTGTCAAGGCTGCTGCTACACAGGCTCAGTGGAATGATGCTCTCAGCCAGGCCATCAAAGAAGGCCGTGCTCCCCGTCAAGAAGTCACCACTGCCGACTGGGATCTAGCCCTCGAGGAGGCCTTGTCAGCGGGCAGCCATGTAGTCGTGCCAGATCAGATCCAAGAGGTACAAGAACTGGCCCTGCGTGGCCACCATCTCCCAACAACATCGCTTTGGCTTCAGGCCCCAAAGGAGACTGACCCTCAAGGCTCTTTGTGGTCGCGCACTGCACCCACCATCCAGAAGTTCAACCTACCCACTTCCATAGAGAGTAAAATGGATGACCTTGAGACCCAGCGCCTGCGCCGAAAGCGCGTCCAAGCCCTTCTCCCCAAGAGTCGAAGAGCCGAAATTTGTTGGCAGATTGCTGCCATCGAAGCCGGTGCTGACCCTGCGACCGTCGGCCTCGTCAACTTCTCCGGTCACAGTCTCTGGACCCGTGAGGGTGCATGTCACTCAGGGAGTAACTGCATTCGCAGTCATGGCCGAGACTGGCTTCGTCTTTGAACATGATACCCAGAACCCCACAGTCCGATCTTGCGTTTCCGGGTGCGATATGACCTGCCCCGTTCACATATACCATCCAAAACCTCCCCCTTTCCTTCCAGCTCTGTAATCCTCCAATACCTCTCGATGCCTCGAGTACCACACGCGGGCTCCCAGGGTGCCGCTCACTCTTTCCCCCCCTACTTCTCCTTTCTTACATCCTACCCAATGTACAATAGCATCATTAACTGCAGCGTTGGCCCTTCAGGCGTGTGCAATTACACGCACATACGCATTTGCACTACATAGCCAATACAGATGAGACTTCTCCTCGCTTGCTTCCCCATGCGCCTGAGCTGCCCTTAGCACGGTCACGTCTGGCTGCCCTGCAGCGGTTGAATCACCGTTAGAGGTCGCCGTTACTTCATTATAGCAGACTCAATGTCAATCTGTTTTTACCTTGGCTCGACAACACCTACTGGCAAAGATGACGCCGCTATAGGGTCGATTCCTCAAGTCCTGAGGCCGAGTCTGGGTTCTGGCTCCTTGCCCTGACTCTCTGCGAAATTCGGGTTCATTCTGACAGGCTTTGGAGCACCAACAAAGCAGTCGAGGCCACGGGGCAAGTTGCGTACGGTTTACGGAAGGACCCAAGAGAGCTTGATCAAAACGTTGACTGTAGGTACATGATTTATCTTGTTTACTTTCTCGTCATCGGTACAATGCCCCGTGTACCGCCGTTGTATGCGAGTTATCCCAAATACCATGGTCCGCATGGCTCTTGATTCTTGTGCCGTCGTCATCCTGGAAGTCATGCCCAGTCCCCTTTTTTGGTTTTCTTCTTCCATGTTCCACGACAGTCCCTTCCACCGTATCGTCGTACCCCAGCCAAGGAGCCTTCCATCCTTCCCAAGGATATGGCTCACAACAGGGTTGTCCCTTGCATTCGTCCTTTAATTAATTTCATGATCGCTGGCGGACAGCCGAGCTATCCAAGCTTCCCTGACAGAGGGGGCTGGCCAAGCTTTTGCAGCGCGTGGTCAGGTTGCCAGCCTACGTTGCCCGCCAGACCCCTTGATTGCGTTGATTCGTATGACGCAGGCCCCGGCCAACTCGTCTTTTATGTGCATGTCGTGTGAATAAAAACAAAAAGAAAAGAGAAGAAGGGAAAAAAAAGAATCCTGACCGTCGCTATGCAGGCAAGGGAAAAGAGAAGTGTCGTACAGTTACATCAGAAGACCCGGAGAGCGTGCTCCAACGACCCAGATCGGCCAGAGAAAATGTCGGGCTCCTTCTCAACTGACAGTCATCATCTGCATTCGTTGATTGAGGCCAGTAGAGGGTGAGGCCTCGTGTGAGCCTCGGCTAAGGACCGAGTTGGTGCTCTGGCTGTGTGGGAGACGCTTGGGAGGACTGGATGATGGCGGCTCGGGTGTGAAGACGCGCGTGAAAGCAGGACTTTCGCGCTCAGCACGGCGTGGAGTCCTCATGGGACTGGAGGTAATTTGGTCGACTCGACGGATAGTCTCGGAGAGCAGATCTCGCAAGTCTCCTGCCCGCTTGACCAATGCCTTAAGATTATTGGTGCCGAAGTGTACCTTGTCTTCCGAGGCTCTCGCAGATTTGTGAGATGAGTCAGACGTGGACCGTTGCTGCATGGCGTCCAAGACTGATTTGACAATGTCTGTGACGTCGTGACCGCCCATGTTGATATTGTTCTCAGGCGTCTTGGGTCGAGAGGACGTGGCGCTGGCGTCAATGACTGATCCGTTGCCTCCAAAGATGTCGTCGTCGGGGCTGAAGACTGATCGCCTTCGTCCTGCAGGTCGCTCTCGGATGACAGTCGTTTTGGCTAACCGAAGTTCGTGAGCCTCGAAGGGATCCTCTGGCTTCTTTGGAGGCTCAACATCCAGGTCGTTGTCTACCAGACGCTCATTGACGCTGTAGGGCTCGAAATCCAAGTCGGAGGAATCAACGTCCATGCCTTCCAGCTCGTCCTCATCTGGAGAGGCCAATGAGATGATACCTTCCGCCTCGTGCCACAGGACTGCGTGGGGGCCGCCGAGCAGATCGAGGTCTCGTCCGTGTCGGCACAGGCGCTTGAGGTCGTTCACAAGGAGAGAAAGCTCCCTGATCTGCCCGGAGTGTTGCTTTAGGCTGGGTTGTGATGCTTGGATCGATGCGGGGACTACCATGGACAGATCTCCGCCCGAGTCGAACCCTTCCGCTTCGTTACTGCCGCCAAACTCGAAATCGTCGTCCCAGTCTTCACTAGCACCCTTGGTACCAAGGCCCCAGGTGCCAAATTTCTGTGTCGCAGCCTTGGCATTGTCTGTTGGGTCGTAAACGACAGGAACACTTTGGCTCCTGACGTGAGCCACGACTGGCCCCTTGCGGTTTGAAGGACGACCGCCTCTCAGGTCCATTTCTTGTCGGCCGTGAACCGTCTTCGGACGGAGATGTCCCTCCGCATCCTGCTCGCCGGGGTTTGTTTCCGTCCAGTCAAACAAGTTGCTGCGAGGTCTCTCGCCCCGTAGATCTTGCGCCACGTCCGCCACGTCTTTGCCGCTGAAACTGGCCAGAGCTAGTCGCAAGTTGGGGCTGACGCCTCTAGAGTTCATCGAGCTGGGTGGCGACAATTGGTTACCGAAACCCATCTCATCGTCCTCCCGAGCCCAATCATCTTCAAAATCGTCCTCCAGCGACAGCCGTGCGATATCTTTGTTTGACAGAGAATAGTCATTCGAAGATCGCTCGTAGCTGTATCCGGTCGGTGCAGGGATGATACCTGCAAGGCTCTTGCGGTCGTGGCTAGCCCGGACAGGCGTGGGAGTGTTTTCGTCCTCCTCCATGATCTTATCATCGGCATCCCAGCCCCGCCCGAGTATTTCTTGAATGGAAAGCCGTTTCGTCTTCCCGTTGCCAGCGGTGCTCGGAGGCGACTCGTCAAACATAGACTCGAGTGGGCTCTCAACAGCCCTGTTGCGTCCGGATCCCAAAGTCCGGACGGAGTCAAACATGGTGTCGCTCCTGAAGTCTGTATCGTCGTCGTCACCGGAATTAAAGCCTCGTACCTCATAGTCAGAGCTGTTCAGGGTGGAGCTTCGTTCGTGCCTCGCGTTCCTGTATGAGGCCATCGCCGCCGAACTCTGAGAACTACCGGATGGCTGGTTGGACCGGGGTTGCGGTAACGTCGCTGATGAGCCTAACCTCGTGAGGTCAACGTTGAAGCTCGAAAGGCGAGACAATGGGGGAAGCGGGGATGACGAATTTCGCTGGCGCGCCATGTGCGAGGCGGAGGTGGTTTGTTCACAATTGGTGCGCTGTTGCCGGTTGTGCACCGTCAATGCGTCTCCTGCAAGACTTGCAGGGCTAGTGAGGCTGTCCTGGTGGACTTCCTGCAAGGAAGAAATCGGTGCAGAAACATGCCGTTTAGTCCCCTCTCTCGGCTCCGCTCCACGTTTCGATCGTCGCAAGCTTCCGGTTCTCGAGAAGAGATTGGTCGGCGACGAGAAATGCGTAGACAACGAACGTCTTGCGCGTTTTGTGGGTGTGCCGTCTGGACTCCCACCAGAGCTCCCAGTATCCTGGCTGTCCTGATTGGGCGAAGGAGATTCATTGACCGAGTACAATGCCTCACCAGAGCCTGGAGGGGCGCTCACGACGCTGGCTCGAACAAGATAGACGTTTTTCTTATCCCCAACGAAGGCACGTAACCGTTTGGACAGAGGCGCCGGCCCACGGTCCAGTAAGCGGTCCGGAGTTCTACTGACAGGCACATTAATAGTGCGCGAGTGAAACAGGGAGGTCCAGCGCGACGGCTCGGCAACCCGAGATGGGGAATTTGTTTCTACCGGCGTGTACGATAACACGTCCTGTTCCGGCATGTAATGATCAAGAGAGTACTGCTGTGCTTCCAGTCCCTCGCCCGAGTCCACGTCGAGCTGATTGCGCTGCAAGGTTGCCGATCGTTGATGGCTGGTGGCGGGGCGGCGAAGGGACGGGAGGTGGGACTTGGCGCGACGCCGCATCGCTGCCCCATTTTGGTGAGCCGAAGGGGCGCGCTTCACCAATTTATTTGGAGGTAGAGGAGTTTGGTTTGTGTCCGTTGGTGAAAGAATAGGAGCTGAGGAGCCATGTGAGAAGGCAATGGAGTGCGTTTCTGGGCCGGCGCTGGAACGAAAGCTACCGTGCTGTGAAAGGGGTCGTAGTGATAAGCGTCTCATCCAGGAACCATTGGATGAGACGGAGTCACGCGAGTCCTCGGCAATGGGCGCCGCATTGCCGTCGCCCTGACGAACAAAAGATTGCCTCCTGCTGCTGGTCTTGGGCGGTGTTAGTTGCGTACTACTCGCGGGACGCGGAGGGCGGGAGGAGTTCGTCGTGGCGGCTGAAAAGGTTGTATCGGGGAGAGAGTTGGGTTGGAATCTCTCGGCGCCAGGGGTGAGGCTGGCAGAGCTGGTCCCCGGTCGAGAGGAAGCTGGTGCGCTGCTCAATCGAGGGTTATATGATGGGCCATCATAGTTGGTGTATGCTCGCTTTCTGACGAAGGAGGATGTAGGAGGAGGGCTTGATTGAGGGTCTCGCTGGGCAAATGCCAGGCCTAAGGCAGCTGCAGCAACCGCAGCACCGGATCCAACGAGCTGTTGTAGTTGCAAGGTTAGCGGCCATGTGCAAGTCGGAAGCGGAGACGTTGAGGGGGCTGACGCAACATACGCTTGGAACGGTCTGCATGTTTGCTGAGCGGAAGGACTCAGACGACAGAGCCAGGGGGACAGAGCATGCGGACGAAGCGTGTGTCTATGCTATTGGGAGGCGAACGAAGCATGGTCAAGACATGAGTTCAATCACCAGCTGAACAGAAGAGAAGTGTATCCCGTGTCCCTTGGCGTGTTCGGTCGTATCGGGTGTTCGGGAGAAAGACGAGTCGGTCTCAATGGGCTCGGTATCGAGAGTTGGTTGCCCTTTCGGTTGGATTCGACCAGTGGTGGGGGGAGGTGTCGAGAGAGAAACCGGCAGGGAAAACAAAACAGCCCTACACTGACACCGACAGCGAGGCAAGCCAATGCCTACAAAGCCCAATCAAAGAACGATAGAACGAGACGAAGACAACACCACCGTACCGTGTAGGGGAAGAAGAAGGGAGAAGAGGTGAAAAGTGCGGAGTTGGGTGAGGAGGATTACGCGAGATGGAGGAAGGAGAAAGCGTCAGAAGAAGTTCGTTCCCACGGTGGAGGTTACAAGAAACGGGGGGAGGTTCCGTCGTCTCGCCTCGGTGCTGTGTGGGTGTGGTCAAGTCAGGTATGTAGGCAGGTAGGCAGGCAGATTGGTAGGTAAGGCAGGGGAGGGAGGAGACAAGATGACCTGAGTGAGGTGAGGTGGGAGACGACGGTGCACCTTGACTGGACCTGGACGTTCCATCTCTGTTGCCCGCTGCTGCTGGCCGGTGCGCTTGCAAGCCTGTTCGCTCGGTGCGAGGGAAGGAAGGGAAGGAACGGCAGTACTCAGGCAGCAGAACGAAGGCAAGGTACCTACCTACCTTACCTTCCGATGTACCGCGAGAGCGCAGGGTGTAGGTAGGACGTAATTGCACAGTGGGTACGAATGACAGCAGGCGCTGGGGCGCCGGGGCACTGGAGCGCTGGAGATGAGCGCTGTAGGGGTTGCGCTTAGGCGAACGCTGGCGAGCTCGTGCACAGGGCACCCAAGCGACATGTGGTGTCTCTGACCTGCACCGCCTGCCCGCTTCCATCATTGCTCTGCCCGGCGCAGGCCGCACGCAAGCCGTAAGCCGCAAGCCAAGGGCAGTGGGGGCGCTGGGCGCTAGGTTTCCCTGTAAAATGTAAATCCTTCCTTCCACAATCGGCATCTGTGCCTACTGGAAAATGCATCTGCATCTTCATTGCCAGCCAAGCCAGCTTTCCACGTATGTATTACAAGCAGCTGCATATTAGGTGCATGCCCGTGTACGACGTACATGTACCTGTACAGCATGAGGTACAGTGCAGCATGCCATGCCTTCAGCCGGCAAAGACCTACTACAGTCTAAGGTACGGTAAGCTACCTACATCGACCTCGGTCTGGTCTCATCAAGCAAGCAAGCAAGCATCTTCATGGGCAATCAGCGTCAATACAAAGCCAGCTTCTGCCACCATCCATCTCCACCGCTCCCGTCAATCACCCCAAGCCATTCCACACATGCCTCGATCCGGACACCCGAGCATCTCTTGTTGTTGTTGGCATCACTCTTCAGACGCCGACGCCCACGCTTGAGGTCGGACCAGGGGGCACGCTACGACGATACCGGCCCTGGTCTAGTGGTCTGCGCACTCTCTTGTTGCTTTTGTTTCTCCTCTTCCCAAAACAAGCCGAGATGGGCATCGATCTAAAAATCCTAGCGCCGTTGGCTGAGACCTATCATCTCACTGGGCCGAGCAATCGCTCATAAGACACGACAGGTAATCAAGGCCCCGGCCCTGGACCTTGGGTCAGTCTGGAGGGCCAAGCCCAGCCCGCCAACAAGGGGGTGGCCTGTGAAGAATGGGGGGGAGGAGACGGGGGGGCGTTGCTCTGAAGGCGAGATGACTGGATGCCTTGAACCCAAGGGTGAAATAGCCAGCATTTTCCCCTTTCAGCTTGTCAGAGCGAACGGCCCAGGGCCAGCGAGAGAACCAACCCCAGTGATGGACATGCTGGGGGGTGCTTGCACAGCATGGAAACCATAGTCGAATCGCTGCCCACACTTTGAGGCCGCCGCTCGAATTCGCAGGCGAGTGTGCTTCGTTGTGTCTCCATCCATATTGGGCATCCTCCAGCACATCAGTATGAAGGAACCCATAGGATCTCTTCATCAAACATGCCGAAGAAGAGACAAGGACACCGTTGTTTCTCTGGCGTGCGGAGCACGGGGCCTTGCCTTAACCTGACTTTTGCCCGGCAAGCATATTGATACGGGACCAGAGAGCCATTCCTTGCATTTTCCAGGTCCACCAGTGCATGAGCAGGTGTGCCCGCGTACCGTGTACATGACACAGACCTAACAGGCGCAACGGCGTTCCGCTTCCTTGCGTCGAAACGAATATCAACAAGAATATACCTAAGCTCCAACCATGGCAGAAGCCTTACAGGTCGCCTTGGTAGATTGATGTTCCATTCGACCCAGAGATGTGCATCAATGGGTATGTCTCCTCCCCACGGACCCCTCTGCAAGCTTGCTTGTTCCGTCAACCTGGCATTCAACAAAACTAGGTACTCAACTTCCCTCGTCTCGACTGGCACTTACTGGTGGCTAGGGCATGATCTGTAGAACTCTAATTGCGTATGGCCAGGCCGGAAACCGGTGCTGGGCAAGCAAAATGCCTAGCAGCGCGCATGGTCGAACCATGCTTTGCCTTCAGCTTGACGCTGGGCGTGGCTCTGGATAGGCGAACAAGATGGTGATACTACAGCGGGCACACTCTCGCACGTTTCCGAGCCCTGCGGCATGTTGTGCTTTACGAGAGTTTGACGTGCACCGTCGTACTGCCGCTTGCCGCTCCGCCTGTTGCGGCCCCCAGGGCACAATGACAATGGGCCGTCGGCGGGATCCTGGCGACATTTCGCCCTCTTTTGCCCTCTCACGATCCCGATGCCCGCCCACCTGGTTGACTGTTTTGCTGGTTTCATTGTCGGATGATGAGCAGAGGGGGGTGAAGGCCGGCTTCCCACACCGAGGGCTCTGTTTCTTCTAGCGTCGTCTCTAGCCATGCGCTACGACGTGTTGGTGACGTTGGAGCTGTTAATATGGAACCCCAAACCTGGCTCCTTCGCATTGCCGCAGCTTGCTCTAAGCATTGGTGTCGGGCTGGTGTCGAGAGTGGAGGGAAAACGCCTCAATTGCCGTCAGGCGCTCCATGGCTTTCCACACTCTACAGTGGCTCTCGACTAGTGATTTCGAGGTGAGGGAAGCCAAGCTCGGCAATGCCGACGCCGTAATGGATATGCCTTGGATTTCACGGGTTATCGGCAGCAGCAGGAGAGCTAGTGAGGAGCGAGCAGCTGATCTCCGAAGGCATCTTTGACAAAATCAATCTTGCCCCAATTCGATATGCCATCACAATAGGCGCACAATACCTCTAATCTGGTGAATAGGACAAGAATTGCATCCCCAAATGCACACACAGGCTATGCATCAATTTCTGGGGTTACAGGCAGGATGAGGTTCGTTGCCATGCCAGCCTGTGATTGTGTACACACTGACTCTCGGTTGTTTGTTTCATGTTAGCCTTTGTGGCTAAAAAGGTGCCAAGTTGCCAGCATGTCGTGCAGGGGAGAATAATACAAGTGAAGAAATTGAACACAAATACAGTCAACAAACTCATTTCGGACGCAAGCCTGCGGTTAGGCTTAGACCTCGAGCTGCAGAGCCAACGCAGAGATCGGGGGTCGATACAGACGGATGTCGACGCCACAAGGCAAACATGCAAGGAGGCCATGACAATGGCTCACTCGCTGCATACGAAGCTTTACAAGTACTCATCTCGCGGTGATCTCGCCGTCGTCAAGTTAGCATGTTGCTTGGGAGCGATTGGCTGGCGCACGACATCGAGCCCCTGCAAGTCGCGTGTACTAGCGTACCGGAACGCGGTTGTGTCGCAGGCCACTAGCACGCGAACCTGACGCGTTCGCTAATCTTGGACCGATCCAAAACAGTGACTGACGTACGGGGAAAGCCTTCTGGCCTTATTGTGTACTTTTTATGTCGGTAGGAAAAATTGGGGGACAGCCCAACACCAAGTGCCCACCACGTCGCGTCATTTGGGGAATGGGCACCCCTCGCTCGTCGTGCCCAGCCTGTCCGTGTTGCGGCTCGGTCAACTATTGGCATCCAGTCCATTTCGCATCAGCGCTGGTTGGCACTGGTCGACAGCGGGATTGGCTAGCATCGTTCTCAGCTCAGGCGGGGTACCGATTCAGGTAAAGCTGGTCGCCTTCCCCTCATTGGAACGGGATGTTGGTGGCTAGGCTCGTCTGCATCGGAACACCTCTGCTGCTGACGTCCGGCGGCCGAATGTCCTGTCCAGGGCCCTGAGCCGCTCCCTGTGATCTTCGGGATCGTCGTCTCGCATCCTCTCCGCCTGACGCCTGCAGCGAAATGTTTGTTGGGGGAATGAGTGCTTCCTTCGGGTCTGACTTGCGTGAGCATCAGCCACCGGGTCACCAACAAAACGGGCAGGCCAGCTGCAGAAGCGCTGAGCTGGGCTTCCGAGCTGACCTGCCGCGTGCATCGTGGGCTCCCAAACACAATGCAATGGTTTATGGTCAGAAACACGCGGTGTGTTGTTCTACACCGAATATTTTTGTGTGATGATGCCGGGATGTTTTGCTTTTGGAAGCGGGCATCGATGCATGGGCTGAGAAGTGACAGACAACAGTCGCGTTTCATGCCCCCGTGCTCAGCCAGCCGCACGTAGCATGATGTCTTGTGTCGTGCAGACATCACTGGACTTGTTCGTCTTCTTGTGGGATTGTGCTGTGATCTGTACCTGACACGTGATCATTGCGTGACCCCGCCTTCGCCGATGTTCAGCCGCTTATCAGTTATCTCGAAATCGACTTCACCGATTATCGTGAAGTGAAAACGGTCGGTTTATTGCTACAGTCGAGTCTTGTCAAGAAGGTTCAGTGAGATAAGTTGGGGTTCAGGTTGGTCCTTGCAGTCTCATCATTCAGTCCTCCGAAGCGACGAAGCGACTTGCCAACATCAATCCGGAACCTGCAGTTCTTCTGGCTTCAAAATGGAAGCAGAGATCAGAAGCGTCCTGCCGAACATTGACCCCGTGCTCTCCGAGTACTCGGTGGGTTATCTGTCTCACGCATCAACTGCCTATGCCGATGAGGACGCTACCGACTCGCCCCTTACCGAGGCTGCCTTCGCCATCACCCAACTGCTCATCTCGGCTTCTGGCAACCCAGATGCAAAAACTCAGCAGAAGATTGAGCAGTTGGTGGAGAAGTGGGTAGAGACCTACAGCTCTGCCAACGGCTCTGAAAGGAGAGGACCCTCTGCTGTCAAGCGCCTCGATCAGACTGTTCATGTCGGATCCGCGAGAAACATGTCTTCGACTTTAGCTGTGTCCACGGGAGCTGTGGACCTCGAATCTGCCAACGCTCGCAAAGTCGAGTCCAAGGTCGACAGGAAGAAGCTGGAGAAAGCAGAGCGCAAAATTGCCGCCAAACAGCAGAAGAAGACCTTCAAGACTGTGGAGTACGAGGCCTCCAAGCTTCTCGATCAGCCCGAGTCTACCCAGTCTTATGAAGAGTTCTACATGGCTGTCAACCCCCTGCAACTCGGTGCTTCGGCAGGCGCAGGCAAGACCAAGGACATCAAGCTGGACAACATCGATGTTTCCATTGGTGGCCTTCGCATCCTTACCGACACAAATTTCACTTTGGCTTACGGACACCGTTATGGCTTGGTTGGTAACAACGGTGTTGGTAAATCGACCTTGCTTCGCGCTTTGGCCCGTCGAGAGCTTCCGATTCCCCCACACATCTCCATTCTTCACGTCGAGCAAGAGGTGAGCTAAGAGCCTGCACAATCTTTTGGACTCCACTAATGTCTACCTAGATCACGGGAGACGACACACCTGCTTTGCAGGCTGTGCTCGACGCCGACGTCTGGCGGAAGGTCTTGCTCAAAGAGCAGACAGTGAGTGAAATTTCACATCGAATACATCTGAAGCTAATAACTCTATGCAGGAAATTACTGAAAGGCTGGCAGAAATCGAATCCCAGCGCGGTTCTATGGCAGATACGTCTGCCGATGCCGCCAAACTGGATCGAGATCGTGAGGTCCAGGACCAAAGGCTCGGAGATATTCAGGCCAAGCTCGCCGAGATGGAATCTGACAAGGCCGAGCCGCGAGCCGCCAGCATTTTGGCTGGTCTTGGTTTCTCCGCCGAACGCCAGCAATTCGCAACCAAGACCTTTTCTGGTGGTTGGAGGATGCGATTGGCCCTGGCGCGGGCTCTGTTCTGCGAACCTGACCTCCTTCTTCTCGACGAACCGTCCAACATGTTGGATGTCCCTTCCATCACCTTCCTCGCCAACTATCTCCAAGGATACCCAAGTACGGTGCTCGTGGTCAGTCACGACAGAGCATTCCTCAACGAGATTGCTACAGACGTCATTCACCAACACTCGCAACGTCTGGACTACTACCGCGGCGCCAACTTCGATACATTCTACGCCACGAGAGAGGAGCGGAAGAAGACTGCGAAGCGGGAGTACGAGAACCAGATGGCCCAGCGTGCCCACTTGCAGGCCTTCATCGACAAGTTCCGTTACAACGCCGCTAAGTCGTCCGAGGCGCAGTCCCGTATCAAGAAGCTCGAGAAGATGCCCGTTTTGGAGCCGCCTGAAGCGGAGTACAGTGTCAAGTTCATCTTCCCGGATGTCGAGAAGTTATCGCCGCCTATCATACAGATGTCAGGCGTCACATTTGGTTACTCACCCGACAAGATCTTGCTCCGTAACGTGGATCTCGACGTTCAGCTAGATTCGCGTATCGGTATCGTGGGACCTAACGGCGCGGGTAAGACGACGGTACTCAAGCTTCTCATTGGCCGCTTGTCGCCAACGACAGGCATCATCACGCAACATCCTCGTCTTCGGGTCGGCTTCTTCGCCCAGCATCATGTCGATGCCCTGGATCTTACTACAAGTGCTGTTAGCTTCATGGCCATCAACTACCCCGGTAAGACGGACGAGGAATATCGACGCCAGCTTGGTGCATTTGGTATCAAGGGCACGACGGGCCTTCAGAAGATGGGTCTGCTGTCCGGTGGCCAAAAGTCGCGTGTGGCTTTTGCCTGTCTCGCTTTGACCAACCCCCAGATCCTGGTTCTTGACGAACCTTCCAACCACTTGGATATTGAGGCAATGGATGCTCTGTCTGAGGCTCTCAACCAGTTCCAGGGTGGTGTCCTAATGGTATCCCACGACGTGACGATGCTGCAAAATGTGTGCACGTCACTGTGGGTGTGCGACGCTGGCACAGTGGAGAAGTTCCCGGGAGATGTCCAGGCGTACAAGAAGAGGATCGCTGCACAGGCGGACGCTGCTGGTGTCGTGAAAGCCCATTGAGGATGGATACAAGTAGATCGTTAGAAAAATGGAAATGAGGTCTAACTAAAGTGCAAGATTCGCGACCCTACCCATACAGCGGACAAGACCTGAGAAAAGGGGTTTCAATCGAAGATTTTGTCCGCTGTCTGCCCGCTCAACTGACCGAGACAGGTTGCAAAGACTACCTTGAGTGACGGCAGGTGTTGGCTTCCAGCCATGATGTCTTGCGATGCCTAATCGTTCGTGATCCACAGGCCAGTGTTCTCGGACAGCAAATGAAGTCGATTGAGACCCCTCGGCGCTTGAAGCTCTCAGTGCGGGGACCATCATGGGGTGGGGGCCAATCACACCTCTCCCGGAACAGGCAGTAGTTGCTGTTGGGCTTGACCATGCTTCTTTGGGCAGTTGTGTGCACAGGCCCTCCCAGGTAAACAAGCGAGAACAACGCAGCACTGCAGCACCCCCCCCGGCTTGCCCCTTCCTCTGCCTGCCCAGTCCATGGCGGTGAGCAAAATCACTTCCACCTTCCGACCCCGAAAATCAACACCACTTCCTCCCCCTAACCTCCTCAACGTCCCACCGACCCGCGTCTTCCTGAAGCTCTCCTCTGCTTCCAAGCTCCCCCCAGCCTTGCTCATCGTCGTTCGACTTCTTCAGCCTTCCCAACTTCAAGATGCGTGAGATCGTAAGTCACTCCCATTCCTGCGAAACAACCGACGCGTCTCTTTCTATCGATCACGGCCGCCCCTGATCATACCCCGCCGAGCATGGAACCACGCTGTCCCCTGCTCGCCCGAGACTTCGAAAAATCCACGACGACTACACATCCAGCTACGACGTTATGGTCTTGGGATAAAATTTGCTGACGATTGTTGTCTTCACCTCTAGGTTCACCTCCAGACCGGCCAGTGCGTGAGTTGACTCCTAGATCACTGCCTAATCATGACTTTGCGGGGCTAATTACTCGATGTACAGGGCAACCAGATTGGTGCTGCTTTCTGGCAGAACATCTCTGGCGAGCACGGCCTTGACGCCAATGGCGTGTACGTTATCCCTTTGCTATGCCAGCCCTGCTAAGTTGCCTGATGTGCATCGGAAACTGACCCGATGATAGCTACAATGGCACGTCTGAGCTCCAGCTCGAGCGCATGAACGTCTACTTCAACGAGGTATGTCATGTACAATCCAATCAAAACCACTTGATAGCACCCGCTCATCACTCGTTCACAGGCCTCCGGCAACAAGTACGTTCCCCGTGCCGTCCTTGTCGATCTCGAGCCTGGTACTATGGACGCTGTCCGCGCTGGTCCCTTCGGCCAGCTCTTCCGCCCCGACAACTTCGTCTTTGGCCAGTCCGGCGCCGGCAACAACTGGGCCAAGGGCCACTACACCGAGGGTGCCGAACTCGTTGACCAGGTTCTTGACGTTGTCCGTCGTGAGGCTGAGGGCTGTGACTGCCTCCAGGGCTTCCAGATCACCCACTCCCTCGGTGGTGGTACCGGTGCCGGTATGGGAACTCTGCTTATCTCCAAGATTCGTGAGGAGTTCCCCGACCGCATGATGGCCACCTTCTCGGTCGTTCCCTCCCCCAAGGTCTCCGACACTGTTGTTGAGCCTTACAACGCGACTCTCTCCGTCCACCAGCTTGTCGAGAACTCCGACGAGACCTTCTGCATCGACAACGAGGCTCTCTACGATATCTGCATCCGCACCCTCAAGTTGTCCAACCCCTCCTACGGCGACCTGAACCACCTTGTTTCCGCCGTCATGTCCGGCGTCTCTACCTCCCTCCGTTTCCCCGGCCAGCTCAACTCCGATCTTCGCAAGCTCGCTGTCAACATGGTTCCCTTCCCCCGTCTCCACTTCTTCATGGTCGGCTTCGCTCCCCTGACCAGCCGCGGCTCGCACTCCTTCCGCGCCGTCAGCGTCCCTGAGCTCACCCAGCAGATGTTCGACCCCAAGAACATGATGGCTGCCTCTGACTTCCGCAACGGTCGCTACCTGACTTGCTCCGCTATCTTGTAAGTTCTTCAGCGTTCCCTTAGCCCTCGACTAATTCACTGACCCGTTTCTTGCCAGCCGTGGCAAGGTCGCCATGAAGGAGGTTGAGGACCAGATGCGAAACGTTCAGAGCAAGAACTCTTCGTACTTCGTCGAGTGGATTCCCAACAACGTCCAGACCGCCCTCTGCTCGATTCCTCCCCGCGGCCTCAAGATGTCCTCGACCTTCGTCGGTAACTCCACCGCCATCCAGGAGCTTTTCAAGCGTATCGGTGAGCAGTTCACTGCCATGTTCCGTCGCAAGGCTTTCCTTCACTGGTACACTGGTGAGGGTATGGACGAGATGGAGTTCACCGAGGCTGAGTCCAACATGAACGATCTTGTCTCGGAGTACCAGCAGTACCAGGATGCTGGTGTCGATGAGGAGGAGGAGGAGTACGAGGAGGAGGCGCCTCTCGATGAGGAGCCTTAGATGGCTTCTCTTGAAACATCGCTGGGCACATCTTCTACCCTGGCGATTCATGACCAAGCGCGATGTTGAGCGGTCTGTCCATGCCGTGGACTTTCGATTCGGGCCTGTGGCCACAACCGACAAGGGGCGTTCTTGATATACCTCTTTAGTAGTGTAAGTGGCGTCTAAATAAAGTACGACACAACATACAATTCTATTCATGCAATGCTCCTGTTCCCCCTCTGGCTGTGTTTCAGTGCCAAAACCACCAAACACAAGCGACTGGACCAGTGCCATTGCGGTAGCCGTTGAACCTGTAAAGTGTCCAGCTCGTGCCATATCCACTAAGGTTCCGGGCCGTGAATGACCGTCATACGGCAGGGAGCTAGTTACACACTGGTCCGTGCATTCTGTATGACTAAGCCGACGAAAAGCTTCTGAACTCGCTCGGCTGTCGATGCATTGAACGGAAACGCAATCAGTCAACGTGGTGATCCATCCCGTCCAATTGCCGATCATGTTCGCCCCAAGTCGAGGTTCGACCTTGCGACAGGTCGTAGGCTCATCGCCAGCCGTCTCATTACCGAATTTTCTCGCTCCTGCCTTCCAGACATCGCCGCGACGACAGTTCTCTGCATCGACACATCGGCCTTCCAAGCTCGGCAGGACACCTCTTTCGATCCCTCCCGGCGTTGAGATTGCCATTGGCGAACCCCGAATCAAGCGAGATGCCACAACATACTTGAAGATTCCCAAGCGGACGGTGTCCGTTTCAGGGCCTTTGGGTGGGTTCAGCCTTGGGGACGCGGGCGACGGCGCGATGGACATTGGGCTAATGAAGCTGGTGTGGTCACAGGAAAGCTCGATCTCGAGATTCCCCCCTTCCTCAAGATCGATCATGATACGGAGGCGAGAAAGGCCATTCTTACGATTGAGGACGACACGGTGAAGGAACAGAAAGAGATGTGGGGTGCGTTTCTTCCCTCCTCGAGCCCCCTTTCTTCATCTACATCGTAAGGCTAACAATTTTTTTTTAATCCCCATAGGTACTACCTGGGCCTACCTAAACCGCTACATCATCGGCGTCTCGGAGGGCCACACGGCAGTCCTCCGCCTCGTGGGCGTTGGCTACCGTGCCTCGGTCGAGCAGCGCGGCGGCAAGGCGACGTTCCCGGGCCAGATGTTTCTCTGCCTCAAGCTCGGCTTCACGCACCCCATCGAGGAGCCCATCCCCAAAGGCGTGACGGTCACGACGCCGACGCCGACGCGCATCCTAGTCGAGGGCATCGACCGCGAGGAGATCATGAGCTTCGCGGGCCGTGTGCGCAAGTTCCGCCCGCCGGAGCCGTACAAGGGCAAGGGCGTTTTCATCAACGACCAGACGATCAAGCTGAAGCAGAAGAAGATCAAATAGAGGAGCAGCGCGAACGTCATCAGCAGCAAGGGGAGGAAGTGGCGGAAGTGGTCTGGCCGGCAGCTGGCCTGGGCCGTGTATCTCTGTGTATTCTTGTCCACAATATGCAGATGTGTATACTATTGTCATACAAGGCCTCGTCTTGCTTCACGTCTTGCGTCTCATCGTGATCGTCATATAATTTTTGTTCTCCAGCTTCGACTCCGTGACGCTTAGGCCGTTTTCTGGCCCAACACCTCCTGCACGACCTTGAGCACCTCGCCGTGCACGGCCGCTGGCGCGGCAATGACGCCCTTGTTGTTGGCCAGGGTCCTGCCGACAGAGAAGTCCAGCCTCTTGCCCGCAATATCGGTGACCTGACCGCCGGCCTCACGCACAATGAGGTCTCCGGCGGCGTGGTCCCAGATCTTCTCCTGGTAGGTGGCCTTGACTGGTAGGCGCAGGTAGACGTCGCCGGCGCCGCGGGCGATGCTGCCGTACTTACTCTGACTGTCCATGCGAACGCTGGGCTTGGTGATGCCGAGTTTCTGGGCAATCTGGGCCTGGTCGTCGTGGGCACTGTGACCAGCCTCGACGCTCTCGCAGAACGTGGCGGCCGTCATGTCGGACAGAGGCCGCATGGAGATGGCGCGGCCGTCGGCGACGGCGAGGGCGCCGTCGCGCAGGGGGAAGGACTTTGCACCCTGGCCTTGGACGGCGGAGAAGAGAACGCCGCGGCCCTTGTCGGTGGCGTTGGAGCCAATGTCGGCGGTCAGGGGCGCGGCGTCGTCGACAGGCAGGTTGGGGCAGCCGAGGACGCCGACTTTGACGTCACCGTCGACCATGAGGCCGAGGCAGACGGCGTACTGGCCGCCGCGCAGGAAACCCTTTGTGCCGTCGATGGGGTCGATGGTCCAGATGCGGCCCTGGGCGCCGCCCTTGCTGTCGCCGGCGTCGATAAGGTCGAGCATCTGATCGGCCGTCTTGATGCTGCCGCCGAGCAGCTCCTCGGCGGCCGTGTCGTTGAGGCGCGTGTCGCGGACGAGGTCCCAGATCTGGCTCTTGAGGTTGTCATCGTCACGCAGCTGGGCGGCTTCCTCCTCGGCGACAATCTCGTCGTTGGGGAAGTGATGGTGCAGGGCGGCGATGATGAGGGCCTGGGCGCCAAAGTCGCCAATGGTGACGGGGGACTTGTCGTTCTTGTCGACGGTGCCCTTGGCCTTCTCGTGGAAGACGCGCTTCGTGAGGATGGAGGCGCGCTGGACGGCGAGCTGGGCGACCTCGAGCTCTTTCGCGTAGAGGGCCATGTTGGGCTTCCTTGTGGTGGTGATGGTGGTGAGGGGTCGGACTGCGACAAGAGGTAGGTGATTGGCGAGGAGAGAGAGCCGCGGGAGAGCTCGAAGGGCGAAGATAGCCAGGATGACAGCGAGGATGGAGCAGAGTAGGAGTGGGAGGGTCAGGAAGGGTCTTTTGCGGGTGGCTTGCTTGGGCATAAGTGCCTCTCTTCTGGCTTCTGGATTCCGGAGGCGAGCTGAGCTAACGCAGGTTGAGATCCTCTCGAGTCAGATTTATGTGGTACGACGCGACGTCACTGGATCATTTTCTGCGGACCTGGACCTGAAGAAGCTGCAGGTTTTCCTGAAGGCTTAGTATCAGGGACGTAGAAACAAGCGCAAGTGCAAATGATGAAAGGTCAATGGTCCGTCATGATGGGGTGCGTGCAGTGGAGAGACAACTTTCGGGGCGCTTTCGGCGCGTCCAGCTTGATGAACCAGATGACATAGAAGCCTTTTCGCTGGCAAGCGCTCGACTGCCCTTCCATCATCGGAGCACCCACCCAGCACTCAGACTGCTGCTGGTCCACCAAAATGCTCAAACACAGCAGTGTCTTCCACTTGGCGTGGCGGGGTCATGGACCCTTGACAGGGGTTTTGACGTGATGTTTTTACGGGTAGGTATCGATCGCTGTAAGAGGAGCGCCATGGGAGAGGGCAGGCGGCAGGCAGACTGGCAACGACGGCAGAGAGTCAATGTGGGAGATCCCCGTGAAATTCAGAGGAGACATTTCTACCAGCGGCATGAGAATGATTCGGCTTCCTTTGACGTGAGCTCCTAGAACTTGCTCTAATGAGTATGACGCGTGAAAGCATGGGTATTCTACAAGTGAAGGAAGGGCAGGGAGAAACTCGTCTATTACGAATACATTTTATGGAGAGACGTATACAGCCTTGTGTCGTAAGGTAAGGTAGGTGGGTCTTGACCAGTCTTTACGGTGTACTGCATCACCCAAATTCAAGGCCTGGTCCTCAATTGGCTTACCTTTCACACCTACAAACTCCAGAGCTTTTATCACCAAAACAATCCAACAGACAGACGTAACAGCTTCGACACCGTCTGACTCTGCATCCCAACAACCACCACCATGGCTTCCAACCCCGCCACCCTCCGTTCCCTTTATCGCAACCTCCTCCGCGAGCTCCCTCCGCGCCCCATCCTCGCCCGCAACCGCTCGCCCATCCACTCTCGCATCCGCGGTGCCTTTGCCGAACCCGGCACCACCCATCCGGCCGCCGCCTCCGAGGCCAAGCAGTTCCTCGACTACCTGCGCGCCCAGCGCACCTACGCCACGCTGCTCGAGCGCTACAACCCCGGCATGGGCATGGACGAGGAGGAGCGCGTGCGCCTTACTGCGAGGAGGGTTGGCATGGACCTGCCCAAGGAGTTTGAGAAGCAATGAATTGCAGGGGCGGAAAAAGACGGATAGGATTGAAGATGAGGGAGCGCACGTTGGCTGCGAAGCCGAATGACGACGAGAGGGATGGGTTCGTCCCGCCTGTACAACATGTGATACCGCGACATACGCCTTGTACATTTATGGCCTGAAGAGAAGAAGAGAAGGATCATCTGGGCGGATGCCTTGTAGACTAGGTCAGTCGAACAGGACTCGACACGAGGTTGTATTACAATGGCCGCAGGACAACGGCCACATAGCCGAGCTTGGAATACATTTGGCAAACACATTGATTCAAACGATCAGTGATGAAAGGACATCTTGATCAAGCATCAGTTTAAGAAGAGAAACTGTTGTTGTATCATGTAATGGGGGTATCAACTTTGTGAAGCCAGATCAAGTGAACGACAGGCCCAGGCACCATGTGCTGCCTCAACAACTCCCGCCTCATACGCTGCCCACCCCCCCATCCTCTAGTGATTCATCCCATCCACCCGTCTGGAGGAGCCACTCTCCGACCGTCTGCTTTACACCCTTGACCCCCTCACCCAGCGCGCTGTGCCACTGGTCCTGGACGATACGCACTTTCTCCTTGAGGTCCTCCGTCAGCCTCGTCTCCTCCTCCTTGCGCAACGCGTCTGCCCTTTCGCCGCCCTCCTCGCTCTGTACCACCTTGGCCTGCGCGTGTGCCGTCGCCTCCTTGACCTCGTGCAGCAGACACAGCAGGTTCGTCTGGGACTCGATGAACTGGTAAGTGCTCTTTTCCGCATGCAGCACGAGGCTGAAGAGGTACTGCAGCGGGTGCTGGTGGTACGTTGGGTTCTCCTGATACTCCTGCGCCGGAATCTGTACCCGGAAGCTCCCTCCGTTGAGATCACCGGGGATTTTGTCGAGCAACCGGCGTAGCGGCGGGGCAATGTCCCAGAACGCCGACAGCTGCACCTCGACGCCGCGCACGACGTTCTGCTCCATGACGCTTTGAAAGGTCCGCGTCCTCTCGAAGACTTCATTGGCAAAGGCCAGCTGTCGCTTTGCCGCATCCTCGGCAAAGAAAGCCTCGGCTGACCGGACCTTTTCCTGGTTGTTCGCGAGCCGATAAGGCGTGACCACGACATCGCGGTATCGATCGTTGCGGTCTGAGAGTAGGTCGTAGTTGGCCCGGCGCAGCATCTCACCCGCCTCGAAGACCCATTTCAGCAGCGTCAGCTTCTCCAGTAGTTCTGGCTTGTCGTCGCCCTCCTCCTGTGGCATGTCCGCAGCGCTCTGCACATCATCGAAGAGTCGACTGGCGAGCTCGTCAAACAGCGTCGTCGCCTTAGTGATGCGGCCAGTGAGAAGCTCGTTCAGTGGTATCACGACTTGACTCTGGAAGTGCTCAAAGTCGGCTTTTTCGAGATCCTTGAGCCCATCTTTCTCACTCTCGTTTGAATCTTGCTCAATGGCAGAGGCCTCTGCAAACGACATGTTGCCCGAGTTGATCTCTTGCTGAAGATTGCTACGTAGAGCCAATCGTCTTTCCGAAGCGGCCTTCGTGGCCTCTTCCCGCTTCTTCCGGCTCGTTTGCTGGTATCGTTCCCTGGCGCGCTCAATTTCGGAGAGATCGCTGATTTGCCGGACAGCCGCGCGCGTCGCCGTGAGTTCGGGGTGGTTGTTGTTGACAGCTGGATGATGGCGCGGGTAAGGCGGAGGAAGAGTGACGAGGCGAGATATGTCCAGTTGTGCTGGACCCGGTGTAGTTGGCGATGCCGACGAGGTAAGGGACTGCGTGGAGCTGCGGAGGCCAGCTGGCTGAGGTGTCAGGGCTGACTCTTGGTCATGCCAACCCGTCTTCTCCGCCGGATAGCTGGTCGAGGAATCTGGCTCACTGGCACCCGTGTGCGGTTCATCTTGAACCGGACTGTCTCCCCACTGCAGAGCCTCACGAGCTTCTTTAGGCATGCCCATATACTTTGATTCACGCTTCGACCTCTCCATTAAATGACCTCCAGTTCCCGCCGAGTCAGACTCCCACCACCTGCTGGGAGGCCGACCTCGGGAGCTGCCGTCTCCATTTCCACTGACACTGAGGCTCAGAATGGGAGACAGTGAAGGCATGTAATTGGACGTCCATGTACCGTTGTTCGGTGGGCCACTCATGGGCGAACTCGGTGCGTTGGCAGATGTCGGTGCTGAGCTCGACTGCCCAGCAATATCCCGGTATGCCGAGTCGATTGACCCACGGTGTGATCGAGAAGGCTGCGAAGATAGTGGCGTGAATTGGCTCTGGCCTGGGTAAATACCAGATTCTCGCCTGGCCACCATGGGCCGGAAGAGGTCTCTCGTGAGATCAAAAATCTCAGACCCCATAGCCCCGATTGCTGAAGCGTATCTTTCGCGTCGTATTCTCGACTCGCTCACGATGAAGTCGGCGAAAAGGCGGACTCGATCCCCGTCAGATGTGGCTGCGGCTTCACTTGCGGCAAAAGCCTGGAACCTTTCTATTGTGCCCTGGCAAAATTGGTCGGCTGTTTGCGAGACAACGACTGTTTTAGGGACGGCTGTCGAAGAGGACGGAATGCTATCGGAGGGGGTCAACGCGGCCCGACTCAAGGAACCGGATCTTCCGCCTCGGGTCTTGGAAGTCGAGGTAGAGCGGCTATGAAGAGGTGGAGTCGGGAGCGCCTTTGGTGCAATGCTTTGAGGGTCAGTGGCAGGTGCTTTCCCGGGGCGTGGCGAAAACGGAGGCGTTGCCATGTCTCGATCTGGTCGGTGTGCAGACGCAGGGGCCTTCGGGGTGAGATTCAGGGAATCGCGTTGCGAGTCGCTTCCCCCCGTCTGTGGTGTATCTTGCATCGTCCGTCCTCCGCTTCTCGGGGTCGATTTGTTGATGGTCCGTCGTCGGGACAAGGTAGTGGCATTCGGCACCACAATATCAGTCAATTGCATCGGCTGTAAGATGCCATCCATGGACTCGTGTTGTCTAGTTCGGCTCTCGGCTCGCCTCTGGACGATGGTCTTGTCGAGACGCACAGCACCAGCACGATTGAGACTTCCTGAGCTAGTCAGTTCCGTCACCTGGCTCGAGGAGGCGTGCTGGGCGGTATCAATTGTAAGGCCAGCGGCCCTGCCCCGCGAGGGTGTTGGTGTCGCTTGCTGATGGTCGTGATCGATCCAGTCAGCAGGTGTCGGAGGCACAGGGCCAAGCGCAGAGCCATTGCTAGGCGGAGGTCGTCTTGTCGGAGGCGATATCATCGGTTCGCTCGTCCTGCTGGTGCTTTGCACGCTCTGCGACCTAGACGAAGCTGGTGGTGGCCCTGGCGGTGGAGGTGGAAGGGGCATTCCAGGTTCCCATCTCGTTTGTGACGTGGATCGAGACCTGGCTGATGTTGGGGTCTCAATGGCACTCGTCGACACGGCCCTCCGCGCACCAGGCGGACCCTGTGAAGAGCCAGATGCCGTTCGCTGTGGAACAGGTTGTGCGAGGGGGATTTGAATGGGGGGTGGCGTAGGTCTTGAAAATGAGATGGGCGGCATGGGATCAGGCGGGCTGGACTGCTCATGTGCTTCTTTGTGTCTTCGTAATGATGAAAGACCGAAGCGCCTCTCTCGCGAACCACCGCGGCCATTGGCCCCGGGCGGAGGTGGGAAAGATGTATTCGCAACAGGCTCAGGCGACGGTCGGTGGACGTTGCTTGGAGGCACCCTGGCGGCTGATGTGTTGGCTGCGGGAGACGTCTCGAAAACACTGCTCACTGGGCGTTGGTTCCATGGTGGGCTGTAAGGAGGCGGGGGTGGAGGTGATACTACTTGAACAGTCAGTACCGATGTCAACCGCGGCAAAGCAACTTGCGTTTCGCTTTGCAGGACGGAGGTTGGAGGATGTGTACTACTTTGGGTCTCGGGGCATTGATGCGTTCGCTCGGGGCCAGCTGCTGGCGAAGCGATCCATTCCTGGGGGTTGTAGGGCTGTATGGCACTTCCGGTGGTGGGCGTGGGTTGTGTCGAATGCAGATGGCTTGTAGAACTCAGTGAAACGGCGGATAATGGCGTGGTATTTTGATGATAGCCACCAAGTGAGCTGGTCAAGAGAGGATTGAGCCCTTGTCGCAAGCGCGAAGGGTCACGAGAATTGCTCATCGTTACTCTCTCGCGTCTTGGGCTTCGGTTGGACACGGTTCCTCTGTTCGCTGTTGAAGGAACGCTGCGGCTTGCGGTTTGCGTGGGGTTTGCTCTCAGGGGAGGCGCGAAGAGGCGGGGGAGCGGAGCTGAATTGAATGATATGGCCCTGGCCGGGCGGTGGGGGCTGGCTCTTCACCAATCCGTTCAGCAACGGGAGCACAGTGAGGTCAAGCGCATGGCCAAACAGCTGCAAACGAAATCGAGGACAACGTCGTGGCACCGGCTTCACTGACGAGGAGCGGTAAAGAAAGTAGAGGAGCAAGTTTCGGCAAGGGGGAGGCAAAGAGGATGAATGGCACAGAAGATGGAAGGCTGGCAAAACGGCAGGCTGGCTGATGGGACGTGACACCCTCCTGCAGTGGCTTTGACCCTGCAGATGGACGGTCAGGGGTGGGGTGATTGGACGTTGGTTGGTTCCCCCAACATCGTTCCTGTTGCTGGCTGGTGATACCGAGACCCGAGGGATGCCGTATGTTGTTCGTTTGCGCTTGTAGGCCCAGAGAAGAAAAGAGGAAGAGCCGGCTGAGGCGATGAAGTAACAGATGGTGTGGTCGGTGTTGGGCTGGTTCAGGCCCTCACCTCATCGATCCTGACTAGGATGTATAAATCTTTGCTTTGTGAGTAGGTCGGTGGCCAGCTGGGAGATAGTTCTCCAACCAGTCAAGAAAGATAACCCAGGGCGGGCCACAGTTCAAGCAGTGCCGCCGCATGTGACTACTGCACAGCAGGGGAACGGGATGCCGGCGGGTGCCTCTAGCCGTGAGGTGCCTCGAGTGTCGAGTGTCAGGAGGTCAATTCACCGCGTCAGTAGCCCAACGCTGCGCACCAGTCGATTCGAAGCGGAACAGCATCTTCACTCTCGGCCGGAACTCCCATGCCGGCCTCAGATCTACCGGGGGCGGCCATCCTGAAGACCAAACTGCCCTGGGTAGGTGTATATA
Organism: Verticillium nubilum; assembly: GCA_002851675.1. NCBI lineage: Eukaryota > Fungi > Ascomycota > Sordariomycetes > Glomerellales > Plectosphaerellaceae > Verticillium > Verticillium nubilum. The sequence goes on along the minus strand of NMXI01000047.1, from coordinate 234,519 downwards.
CTCTGTTTGTTCGATCCTGAGTCTCGACTCGTTCCTGTGGTCGCGTTCACGACGGGCCAGCCGTTCAAGGGGCAGAACTCGTGGTAAGGCCAGGGATGTTGATGTCGAGTCTATTCTTGGAGAGGCCTGGGGCACGCTGGTTGTCCAATTGGCTGTCGAGTGGTGCGGAGAAAGGATAAGTGTCGGCGCTTAAATTTCTCATTCTCTTGGTCGCCCATCCTTGGATCCCGATGTGATACCACAACGCTGTGTGATTCGACTTCCGCTCAGGTTTGTCGAGAATGGCGTGCCTAGAAGCCTCGCTGTTTTAAGACTAAAAGCCGGCTTGTGGCACAGCCAGCACAGTTCAGCCATGTGCACGAAAGCTCACCGTAATAAAGACTCCGATGCATGTAATAAACAGTCAATCGTCGTGCTATCGAAACAGCAGCCCTCGGCATCTGGGCACGACTTCTCAGGAAGTCGGATGATGCTTTCATCCAATGGCACCCGCTCGCGACTCCATGTCGTGCAAATACTTCACCCGTTCCCCCTCATTTCTCCTTAGGCCAGTGGCATCTCGTTGGCTTCATCCCTCTCTAGCCCCTCAACACAACTTGGTGTTACATGTCCTGCAGATTTTCATCCACAACAAGATACTGACTCGGACCTCCGTGTCGCCATGACATGCCTCTTATCCTGCAGCTTTTCGACAATTGGATCAATCATGTCACTCGGACGTCCGTGTCGTGATGGAAAGCGCCGAGGGTGAGGTTCTGCGAGCAGCAGAAGCGTTGGGTTTTCCACATGACTTCAGCACATTCATTCATTGCGGCTGATGGCTAAGAACGTGATACTGGAGAGACTGCCTTAGGGCCAGGGCATCTCATCAGTTATAAAAGGCAATCATCAAGTTCTTATTTCGCTCCATGGCAGTTCTCTCATCGGTCACAAGTTCTCGTCACCAAAGATGGTTTCGTCGTCAAAGGCATTCGAATGCTTCATTGGAGCGTGGGGTTTCCTCAACGCGACACTGGTGTAAGCTTGATCCTATCCTGCTTCCTCCCGCTGCTTGTCCACATTCATACACTGTCCGGGTCTGACCCGTCTCTTTTACCATCAACAGCAACACCACCACCCACGCCTTGATCCCCGAATGGCACGGCATTTACCCATCCGGCCTGGCTACCTACACGCCCGACGGGTATAATGCCTTCATCATCACCGCCAACGACACAACCCAGCCCGAGTATCGGCCCAGAAACCTGACTCTCCCCGCCTCTGCCTCCGACCCTGTTCACCTCTGGGCGACAGTGGCGCAGCATAGTTTAGCAGCTGCCGGGCCATTCCAACTGTCCAAGATCACCATTGACACTGGCAAGAAGAAGACTGGACCGTCTGGGGTACTGACTGTGAATACCGTGACGGCTACGCTGCCGAGCTGGGTTGGGGTTGAACTCGTCAATGAGTTCAAGTTCTATGACGGTTGTAAAGTGCATTCTCTCAAGGCGAGTTTTGGGGATGCGGTGCAGACATTGTATTTTCATAAGCTGCCGAACAACCGTCCTTCCTAGATACTAGGGGGTTTGCAGAACCACGAATGCAGAGAGGAAGGAGGCCAACTTGTCTATACTAGAGAATGTAAGCAGTGCGGCACGAATGAATGCGTTCAAGAGCCCGGCACCACAGTCAATAAGCACAGAGTTGGCCCAAGTCGTCTCAATACGGAAGAGGTCTATGGTTTCGAGGAGATCATTTGAGTATTTGTTCGTTGTGCACAACGTGCATGAACCCGTGTCGACTGAGGTGTGGCTCAGCTTGGACTGAGCAGAGCCTGAGCAAGAGCAGCGAGGGCGCTAACCCGATACTTTGGCAACCCCTGTTGTGACAAGATGCCTGGCCCTCTTCGAGCCTTGCATTAGTGGTGCGCCAGAGCTGCTTCGCTGGACTCAACTCGCATCCAGTGGTAGATGGGAGCGCCGCGATATGACTTGGACGATAAGTCCCACACCCCCAACTCCGCGCCCCCCAAACACCGCGCACCAAAATCGACGAACGAACAGCAGCGCAGAACAGCAGATAATATCAATTACTCACCTAACAGGGCTTATTCTAATAGAAATTCCGAGCACTAAGACTTAAACTCAGCTTCCTGATGCTTAATAGGCGTTACTAACGGTGTAAAGAGGGCCTGCGCCTTTAATTGAGCGGCCTTAATGGCCTGGATATTAGTGAACCTCGAGTTGGGCTCCTAGGCCACCCTCGTCTTCCTATAGGGCTTATATGCCTCTAGTTAAGCGCTTAATTAAGCTATTCGGAGGCCTGCTTTTACTATTTATATATCCTTAATATCCAGAGACTTCCCTGCCTTTATAAATAGGCGCCGCGTAGCTCGTACCGAGGCCCTTAGTATTATATGGATCCGAGATAGCGTAGAATAGCCTAACCGTAGATCCTTCGCCCCTCGCGGCGTTTATAAGGCAAAGTCTATGTATTTCTGCCGCTTCTAAGGGGTTTCTAGGTATATAGGATAGCCCTCGTCTATTATCTAAGAGCTTAAGAGAGGCCGAAGTGAACTTACTGGCTATAAGCTAGTTCTACGCTATCTACCTATAATATTACTATATATAATAGCGTTACGCCTAGCCTTCTAATAGTAGAGGAGGAAGTTCCGTTTACTAATAGGCGACGTATCGAGGAGGTAAACTACGCTCTTAAGATACTTCCTATATACTATCTTAAGGGGGCTAAATATAGAGAGGTTAAGAGGCTGCGTAATATAGCTCGAATACGGGGGTAGGAAGATAAGGAGGATATTCTCTTAAAAGTACTCCTATAGGAAGTCGTTAGATACGTAACTCCTATAGCTATCTATTATAAGGAGGCGAGGAGACTTAAGCTTAAGGGCCTTAGCCCGCGTCTAAGGGATAAAGATCTTTATAAGCTACTCGAGGCCTATTACGTTATTCGTCTACCCGTTAACTATTATAGCGAACTTCTAGTTACTAAAGTTATCGAGGGCCTCGGGGAACTACTACTATTAGAGCGTTTTCCCCCTAAAAATAATAAGGGGAGGGATTCGTTAGATACGTAACTCCTATAGCTATCTATTATAAGGAGGCGAGGAGACTTAAGCTTAAGGGCCTTAGCCCGCGTCTAAGGGATAAAGATCTTTATAAGCTACTCGAGGCCTATTACGTTATTCGTCTACCCGTTAACTATTATAGCGAACTTCTAGTTACTAAAGTTATCGAGGGCCTCGGGGAACTACTACTATTAGAGCGTTTTCCCCCTAAAAATAATAAGGGGAGGGAGGGCCTCGCCTATAGTAGATACGCACTTAATAATAGTAGTCTAGGAGCGTGAATCGGCCGTCTATATATAGTATTTCCGACGCCCTGCCTAGCCTAGAACTAGGCCGTTAATTCCTATACCCTCTATAATACCCGTCTCGTCTATATTAAATCGTAGGTACGGAGGGATAGCCTTAATATTAGGGGCGTTAAATAGAAGGAAGAAATCCTTAAGATATTAAGTAGTAACGCCCTTAATACGGCTAGCTTCTATTCGCTTACCTAGGAGGGTCGTAATAGAGGGATTTCGCTACTTAAAGCCTTCTATTTAATACCTCCTAAGAGGAATATCGTCCCCTTAAGCGAGGAGGATCCGGCGTACGAAGTCGAGGACTTAAGAGTATAAAGGGGCGAACCCTAGGGCGCCTTATTTAACGATCTAATAGGCTAGGTGCTATTCCTAAACCTAACTAAGCCTCTAATAGGGAGCCTTTACCTTACGGATCGTTATTACGCCCTTAAGTCTCCCTCGAAGCGTTATAGCGGGAACATTCTAGTTACGCGAGGCCTTGCGCGTCGAGTAGCTATTACTAATAGCCTGAAGCGCGTTTAAGACGTCTTCTTTAGTATAGCTCTTTATTCTGAATCTAATAATATAGTTAGCGTAACTGTCAGACGAGGGGTGGGTAAAATATCGCGATATACGTGCTGTTGGGGGGCCGATTTTCGGGTGTTGAAAGTGGGTAGAATTGGTGCGCGGAGTTGGGGGGGCGCGGAGTTGGGGGTGTGGGACTTACAAGCATCATGAGTCGCTTCGCTGCTAGGACATGCCGTGTCACTCCCGACAGAAGCAGCTCGTAGCTCCGACGAGCAGATGGACCCCAGGTCGTTCTATGACGGTCGCCAATAAATGGCAACCGAGGAGTCAACCCACGCATTTCGGCGATTCGAGAGACCGCAGCCCTTTCGTAGTTTCATGCGATCAAGCTCATCCGCGAGCTAGCGGGCTTTGCATACTGTGCCCATCGATTTCGGTGTGCCGAATTCGCAGGTTGGTGTGGTGGGGATTACCAGATGCCCCCACGCTGTTGAAGAGTTTCTGCTCGACGATGGAACTCGTCGATGATGGAGCTCGCTAGCCAGCTGGGAGCCTGAGGTTGCAGAAGGTGAAGGAAGGGCTGAGCTGGGGGTCCGCCCAATGCGGGCCGAGATTCTGCCGCTTCTGTCTCCACCCCGCAATGAACAAAAATTCTAGAGCTTTCTCTCGCGACTCCATTCTGAAGTTGCTTTCACTTAACTACTCCCTCTTCGCTCCTGCAGGTGTCCGTAGCTATGAGATAACGACATCGCAAATACGTCCACAGGTAAGAGGATCACCGGTCCCGTCGACTCCCATCACTCTTCCTTCCCATATGATGATACGCCAGCTGGCACCAGTCATAGAAAGACTTGTACTCCCATCTTTGATGACACATGCTTCGGTCTTCGACCTCTCTCTGAAATCGGAATCCTACCTACCTTGTTCACAAGCTGCACACTCCCCAGGAGCCTTTCGCTGACGTGTGTTGAATAGTCAAAAGCCACAGCCTCGCAGCTCTCGTCAGAACTGAGTCACCGCTTCCAATATGGTCCTCCACAATCCCAACAACTGGCATTGGGTCAATAAGGATGTCTCACCGTGGGCTAAGGAGTACCTCGAGGGTACTCTCCTGAAGCTCCAGGCTGAGGACGGCGGTGTCACAGCGAAGATCAGCAAGCTCGTGAGCATGGATGGCGATGTGGACGTCAGCCAAAGAAAGGGCAAAGTTATTACCATCTTCGATGTGAAGCTCGTTCTCGAGTACTCCGGCTCTACTCCCGATGAGGCCGACGTCTCGGGTACCATCACGGTCCCCGAGGTCGCCCATGACACCGAGGAGGACGAGTACGTGTTCGACATCGATATTTTCGCCGAGTCTAAGGACAAGCAGCCTGTAAAGGACTTGGTTCGCTCCAAGCTGGTTCCTCAGCTTCGCTCTGAGTTCTCCAAGCTCTCCTCGGCCCTGATCGCTGAGCATGGCAAGGACATCCAGCACGCTCCAGGCTCGAACCCCTCAAGCGGCTTCTCCACCCCCAAGGTGCATGCGCCCTCGAGCACCAAGTCTGCTTTCCAGCCCGCAAGTCAGAGCAACAGCGGAAGCGTCGTGAACACTGTCACCCTGAATGAGACAACTGAATTCCGTACCTCGGCCGACCAGCTGTACGAGACTTTCACTGATCCCGGTCGCATTGCTGCCTTCACCCGCGCCCCGCCTAAGGTTTTCGAGGGTGCCAAAGCGGGAGGCAAGTTTGAGCTTTTTGATGGAAACGTCTCGGGCGAGTACTTGGAACTCAACTCTCCCATGAAGATCGTGCAGAGCTGGCGTCTCAAGCAGTGGCCTGCCGGTCATTTCTCCAAGCTGAACATCGAGTTCGACCAGAACGATGTCGACCACGTCACCTTGATGCGCGTGTCTTGGACCGGTGTTCCCGTTGGCCAAGAGGATGTTACCAAGCGCAACTGGGAAGAGTATTACGTGAACAGCATCAAGCGCACCTTCGGGTAAGTGACTGCATTCACGTGTGCGTCGCTCTGTTGAGAACTAACGTGACTTCAGCTTCGGCACCATCTTGTAATCTCCGCACAGCCTAGCCCTATATATGAGGATAGAGTACAAGACGAAGACAGGCTACGATGTGTTGTCATCAAGTCTCTCCACCTGGACTTGGCAGAAGAACGGCGAGAGGATAAAGTCGAGGCTGCCACTGGCCGCAGCTGCTACTGTGAAATACCCCTGGGTGGGAAATGATGGTTACGAGAAATGTTAAATGAAACCCCGTCAAATAATTCGGCTACGTGCCAAATCTTTTTCTTCCCGTGACTGTCAAGATTCTGCGGGAGGAAGATGTGTTTGCCAAGCAGTAAGGTTAACTTACCACCTAGCACCGTTATAATGCGCTGGCGCGATCGAATACGGATGCACATAAATTCAAGCGCATTTTCCAGCATTTGGCATTTGCGCACGAATTGCCATTTATTCGCTACTGTGGGCACCGCCGCCCATACTCCCACTTCAAAAACGTGAGGTTTTCAATGACTTCCGCGACCGGACTTCATCCTCAACAGCAGGCTGATCCCGTCCCTGACCAAACGAATAGTCTCTCATAAAGACGTCCATCATGTTATCCCAAAGCCCCATATCATAGAGATTCTCGACGTCTCGCATCTTCCAGATGCGCTCCCACTCACCCTCTCCGGGCCCACCAGGAGGGGGCGGCATGCCGCTCTCCGTCGTCACCATGATCTGCTCAGTGTCCAACGGCCATCGCGAGTTTGGCGACTCCAGCAGGGGGTCTTTCGTCCTGTTGGTCGGCATGTTGCGCTTGAAAGCTAGTCCGTCGTCCATGTCTTCCTTCCACTCGGACCACTTGAGGGACTCGTTCGTCGTCGTGCCGCAGTAAATTAGCCAGAGCGTGTAGATAAGCAGGCCCCAGACCAAGGGCGTCGTCATAGACGACAGGAGCGTCACAGCGCCCATGCTGACGTCGTCTTGAAGACCCCAGCTCCAGATGAGGAGATATTCCTTCCAGTCCATCGAAATTGGCGGCCAAAGGGACCACGCCGGGAACCTGTCACGAATCCTGGTCGAGAGTATCGAGTAGCCCAATGCACCGCCATAGGTCGTCAATATGGCAGTCGAGAGGAGAAGCAGAACAAACCATTTATGGTTTTCGTAGCCAACACAGCCGTTGATGAAGATGCAATGGTGGTCGCATTTTGCGATGCAGCGTTTGCAGATGCTGCAGTGTTTCGATCTTGGGGGCTTGATGAAGCCGCAGGTGCTGCACTTGTGGCCCGGGTGGAAGATGGAGTAGTCGTATGGGTAGAGCGACATGTAGTAGGCATGGTTCTCGGGGGTGATGTAGCCGGGATCGGCATTAACTGCCAGATAGAGGAACAGGTAGGGCAAGAAGACAGTAATAGATCCTGCGACTCTGTGGAACGTCGACATTTGAGGCCAAGCGCTCGGTAGGTACAGATATTCGGCACCCAAAAGCAAGCCAAAAAAGAAGATCTACAACCATCAGAAGCAAGGTCAAGGAAGAGAGAAGAGGTACGCACCACTATGGTTGGATGTCTGTCATTCATAATATAGTTCCCAAAACTTGATAATGACCGCGACAGACGCCCTGACGTCAATACTTGGTCCAGAGCTATGAGTCCATTGGGAATGCGAACAAAGAGAAATTTATAGAGAGCCGCAATTGGAGTGTTCCTGGAATTATCAATGTCAGATGCATCATCGTTACGTGTGAATGAGTGGCCAACTTACCTCAGTGCCGGGAGTCTCCCGAAAAAGAGCACAAAGACGAAGAACGAAATGCTCAGGACGATCGTCGCCACAGTTCGAATGATACCCATCCTTGCGATATACAGCTCTGAATAAATGCACCCAAAAAGCGCCGGCAGAAAGAACAAGGCTTTCACGAAACCCCTCCGACCGCTGCCGAACTTGTCTCAGAGGTCTTGGGGACAGTTCAGGATGCCAGAAGTAGGCAGAAAGAAGTGAGATTCGTCGTAAGCGTTGTCAGCTGCGTCGGGCTCAGCGGAAAGGCGCAGCTCGCTTCGGGACAGAAGTGGACGAGATCTCTCGCGCACAGCAGTCAGGAGCCGTCTGGTTTGCCCTCAGATCTTGAGTCTCTTCGTCTCTTGAATGACCGTCATGATCCTGACCGATGTTTAACTGAAGACCAAGGTCATCGGATGTACCATCCTGACCACTCTGTCATTGAAAGCGGTGGGTTATGTAATCGAAATTGCGGGGTGCATTGGCTGCACGTGAGGACGTGATGGCACGGGTCCAACCGCGCTTCATCACGCGTCAGCACTCTCACGCATGTCACAAAGTGCATTTGTCAGTCTGCCGCGCTGCCAGCCGTCTCAGCGACCTCGTCATGCGTCGATCGAAAGAGGAGAGGATACCAAATCATACTGGCTTGTGACATACGACGTGTTCATTTAAAGACCTCGAACGGTACACAAGGCCATCCGACATACGACCTAATTCTTAGTCCTCCAAGCTGCTTTCCTAACCTGGCCTTGCTCAGGCAGCCAAATGTCCGTTGACTTCAACAGGCCTTCACCCAACGCATCCTGCCTGAGAAATCTCAAACTGTCACAGATAAAAACACATCAACTGACCCTAACATGGCTACGTCTATCGTTTACGAAGGGATGGAAGGCGGTCAGTTGTTCCAGGGAATGAAGTTTTGGGTTGCACAGCGTGTGCCTCTTCGAAAGACATGGCTCGAACTGATTCAGGTCAGTACACTAGTCTACAGTGGGTATCTTCTCTGATTAGAGCGCAGCAAAACGGTGGTTCAGTTGTTCCCCTGGAGAAGAACGCCGACATGCTTATTGCGGACCACATCCGAAAGGATGCACCTCCAGGTTCTTACTCCTGGAAATGGATCGAAGACTCGGTCAACAAGGGTATACTGCAGAGCAAAAACGATGCCGCGTACCTGATCGGTCGTGTGCCCGAGGAGTCCCGACCTGTGGCCTCTGCTGTACCAGGAAGAAGCACCCGCACTCCATTTACTGCAACTGATGACTCCGACCTCATCAAATGGGTTCTTGCAAGCAGTAAGAATGACAAGGGAAACGTAGTATATCAGGACCTTGCGCGAGTAGTATGTACCCACCCGAAACCTGGTCTCCATACTTGATGATAACAGTCTTAGAACAGTCGCCACACATACCAATCATGGAGAGATAGATGGGTTAAGAAGCTATGCTTTCTATCCCAGGAGGCCTTGCAGAAGAGGGTCATCAACAGCCCACCCGCTCGGCAGCCAGCAGAGAAGGATCTGCCAGCGCCACATCAGCCAGAGGAAGCCTCAGTCCCACAACCTGAATTGCAAAGCCAGGAGGCAGTAAAGCAGCTTCAGGAGCTCGCGTCTCAATGGCCTCGAGGCCAGTGGTGGCACAAAGACCACCCACCTGAGCAGCCTGTTCATCAGCGCACCATTTACTCCATGGCTCGGGTCACCAAATACGTCCTGGAGGCTGATGATCGACTTGAGGATCTCTGGAGAGAAGGCGGCATTTTGTTGCGCCTCGCAAATACAACAGGCTCCGGTCTATTGACACGCGAAGTCGCCGACGCGGCACGCGAGCAGATCAAAACCTATTACCGGAGTCAGATGGAGCGTCCTGATGATATGCCTGCCGAGCCTCTTACTGTAACTACCTCATCCGCGGACCGCGCACAGCCGGCGGACATTCCTTTGCCTCATTCGCAAGCTGGGTCTACCCGTCCTGCAGAGCCAAGGCCGTCCCAAGGTACCAAACCACAGTCACCTCGGAGGTTTCGATACACACCGGAGCATGACCTTCTGCTAGCGAACAGTGTCAAGCGCGCAATACAGCATGGCATACAAGCCGGGCCCAAGTGGTTCCAAGAGTTTGCAGAAGAGGTGTGTGAGACGGTGGAATGCTTGAGAAGACATGAGCTGACATGGGCAAGAACCCAGAGCACACGTGGCAGTCGTGGCGGGACCACTGGCTCAAAGTCCTGAGGCCTCGCATAGAGGCTGCAGAAAGCAACGGACAGGAATACGACTTCCACCACGCATATTTTACAGCCCCAACCGAATTTCAAGGTCCGGCATCATCACGAATATCATGTCACCCAGCAGTCAAAGGCCGTATTTTTCGACAGAGAACAACAAGCCCAGAAACTGCGGCGGAAGTGATGGAAGAGGAGCTTCAACAGATTGAGGATCTGCCCGTTGAGCATGATGATGAGAGGACTGAATTTCTTGCCATCATGGCCGCTTATCTTGAAGTCATGGAACTCAGCATTGATTTGCAGCCGAAAATTTGTAGACAGGAAGTGGACTTATACCTGCTACACGTGGCTGTCGAAGCCTGCCGCGACCTTCAGGGCAAGGAAGACTGGCAACAAGTCGCTGAGCAGCTTGGGTTTTCACATGGACAGTATCCTAATGCCCCAAAGCTCCTTCGAAAATGCTATGATAACTCTTTGCGAGACTTCATTAGCACGTTGGAGGAAACTGATGACGATCCAGAACCAGCCACAGAAGAGCTTGACAAGTCAGACGCGGCCGATCAGTATGGCGAGCTTGGTCGGGAGACGAAGGACCCTGAGCTTATGCTTGACGATAGTAGGGAGCAACTGGGCCGGCAGGACACAGTGCAGCATGGCACTGGTGCCACACCAGTATCGAGTGCCGCTTCTCGCGGTTTCTCGTTTGGTGCGAAAAGAAACAGCGTTGCTGACGGGGCCCACGGCCTCTCTGCCCACGGCAGTTCAGCTCACAAACGACAGCGAAGAAGCCGGGACGATGAAGTCCCATCCACGCCGGAAAATATTCCTGAGGCTTCAGACCCTGCTGGATCTGGCATCAGTACTCCCATCGCGTCTAAGTCCATAATGGCTGGCATTGCCATGAAGGAGGAGGTCTACGATTCGCAGGACACGGCCGACTTTGAGATCACACCATCCCAACAATTGCATCAAGAAGAGATGCTGACGACGCCGATACCTCTTCAACTGCCTATCAGAGACCCCGTGAGTGTACGACGCGTCAGTGCACGGCGCCGCGAGAGCCAGCCTGGAACCGATCCTGGGGGGTGGGATTTCACATTGGGCGCCGCAAACCAGAAAGAGCATAGTATTCGGAAATGGTCAGTCAACGTTGCCGAAGCCCACGAGCAAAGTGGCGAAGAGCACCTAGATTCCGATACAGACGAGGATGCTGAAGAAGTTGCGAGGAAGGTGGAGTATTACGAATCATTTGGTTACTCACGCAAGGTTGTCTGTCAAGCGTTGACAGCAACATGCATGGAGACGGGAATAGCCAGCGAAGTCATGGAAATGCTCAGAGAGCACCCGAATCAGGGGCTGCCCAACAACATGACGGGCGTCTGGACCTCAAAAGACGACGAAGGGCTCAAGTTCATCTGCGGCGAACCGTCCTCCGATCCTAAGATCGAGTCCAACCGTGCACAGAACGTGGCAAGAGAGCGACGAAGACTTGAGCACAAACATGGACGCAGCAGAATCACGACCCGCATCGACTTCCTGGCTATCACCCGGTACGAAGCCAACCGGAAGAGGATGGAGACTTTCCCGATACCTTGAGCGACATCATCAGCAGGAGCTTGCTTCTGTGCAATGAAGGGCAATGATTAAGTGCTTGGGGTGACTGATGATAGCGTGTTCTGGTGGAATGACAATCCGACTATTTGTTGCTAGTATCGCGCTGCTTTGCATCCTATATAGAGATACCCTGTTTATCAGACGACTTCATCTTGTTTGACCAAAGAATATCCGTAATGCCAACCTTCAGTTCCCAGGTCCTGTCGCACTTTGTAGCCTCCCTCCGCAGCGTCGAGCGTATCCAAGTCCACATTCACGACGCTCATGCCCTCCTCCGCCCCGAGCCTTCCCTGAGATCCGAGAAGTGGCATCCCGACCTGGCTGACGCCGCAATAGCTCATTCCCTCGTCCTCCCTCTCGCCATCCACCTGTCCCTCCTGCTTCGGTCCTCCGGCGTTGACAAACACGACAGCCGCAGAGCTCTCACATGCCCTCGCTACAACCACGCTGTCCAGAAACACCCTCTCGCTCTGAGGGTTAAGAACCCTTCCTGACCGATCGCGATACTGATCCATCATCCAGAAAGCCGGGATGATGACTACCCTTGCCCCATCGCGCACCAGTTCTCTCATCGCTTCTGGAAAAGCCAGGTCCCAGCATACAAGCATGCCCACCCGACACCCGTCACCGAGCTCCGTGTCAAACGCCTGGTGTGCCGACGGGTTCGGGACGAGGTGTGGGCGCTCGTTGTGCCAGAGGTTCTTTTTCTGATAGCGCGAGAGCACCTCGCCGCGTGTCGAGATGAAGTAGGCGATGTTCACGAGGTCGTCCGTCTTGGGCTGGTGCTCGACTAGCGTGCCCGGGACAATAGCGATGGCGAGCTCCTTGGCGAGCGACTGGTACTTCTCGAGGTAGAGGGGGGATTTCTTGCAGCAAGCGACGAAGTCGGGGTCGTGAGGAGCCCAGGAGGTGAGGTGGTACTCTGGAAGGACGGCAAGGTGCGCTCCCTGGGATGCAGCGTCGCGGAGGTATGACTCGGCTTTGGCGAAGTTGGCCTCAGGAGATAGGGGCTGCACATGTGTCAGCATGAATTTGATTCTCCGATGGAATTTCATAGCAAGTCTATGTAGATGGCTCAAAATGGGCTTCGTGTTTATATCATGCGTTCACTTGTGCCAACGACCAACCTTGGGGTGAAGTTGAACAAGCGCAATCCTGATCATTGATGAAGACATGCTGTACCGATGGGCCTGGGCCACCTGAATTAGTATCCTTGACTTTCCCGTTACGCAAGGACTGTCGAGTTTGGGCTGGAGGTGAATATCGTGGGTGCAAGCTTCACGTGGTGAGGGGAAGGAAGCACTGCAGCTGCCTCAATTCATGTCGTCCGCTTCCGCATGCGACAGGATGACATCGCCAGTGGCGTGCATGCCCCACCACTACCACCACTGCTGCCACTGGATGGAAACATCAAAGCTCATGCGCTCCCATCATTGAAGAGACCGAGTAAAGACTGCTCTTAAACATCGAATAAAATGCAGCTACGAGAATCAGCGGCACGGTATGCTCGCTACCTACCGAAGTATCAACCCGATGAGCCCCAGCCCGCGCAGAACCTAACCACTTCCCAGGTGTCCCGAAATCCCAAGTCCCCGCATCTATGGTTACCATCTCTAAGTGATCCCAAAATTGACAGATTCGAGAGTGCGAAGGACCATGCTACTCCCATTCTCCCATTATCGTCGAGCGCCAAGGTTGAATCAAATGATCATACCCGAACCGTTTCGTTCCGACTATGTACGGCAGGTGGTAAGATCGATACAAAGCCATTAGTATCAGTCTTGACACCAGCTTTGATGTCGGTACGTAGACCGAAATAGCCGTCGTCCTCCCCAAGTTGCCAAATATCGTGAGGTAGGTGTTGTGCGAAAGAGACGACCAATCCAGTAAGTTCGCCTGTGATATCGTCAGCACATGCGGTCTGGGGCAAACACGATGACGAGCCTACCCAAAGCAACTAGTCCGAGGTTTCTGACGGCTGAAGGTGGGAGTCCGTACGAGCCCATCATCAAAGAGGCCGTTGGACACACAATGTAAGGCCACCAGCTTGCCCACCTAGACCTGCTGCGGATAGAGTCGCGGACCATGTTAGCCGACATCGAGGCTTTGATCAATGTGTCGAGTACATCTTCGGTTCTCGACTGAGTTTCCTTCATCATCTCGGAGTGGCCCTCATAGCTTGCTGTAATCCGATCCGCCAGCCCAAGCAATCTGTCCATGCCCTATTCCGTGTCAGTGAGAACGCCAGACAACTGTCAAAGAGAGCGTACTCACGTGCTCAAGGTGTTTTTGTCGACTTGCAAGTTCGAAAGCCCGAATCCTTGAGGCTTCCTGGATGATTGTTAGTCGTGTTGGCCTTGGCTTCTGCCGTTCGCTTACTATTCGGTCCTGAAGAGCAGTTGTCGAGGCAACGGCAGCTGCAAGCACGACCGCGACGTTAGATGCTTCTTGATCGGTACGCCTCTGCATGACTTCAAGAGCATGGTCATGGGACTTTGAGATGGCCTGATTGCTTTCGAGAACGGCCTCAAGCAAGACCGACATCAACTGCTGGAGAGTAGTAGCATCCCGCAGGCCGCCTTGAATTGAGGATGCGGCGTCCTTGTTTTGTTAGCCTAGTTTGTCAACACGATTATTTCTCAAATCAACGAACATTCGCCACAGGTAATACTGCTTCTGATAGCTTATGCTCAAGTTTGTCGAGACCGTCTCGGAAGAGGTCCAGACGTGGCCCAAGATAGTCTAGATTATTCGAAGCATGTTGGATCTTGTCATTGAGAGACTGTAGATATTGGTCGAGCTCCGCTTCAACTCCGTGTGTGAGCTTGGAGAGTATCTCGGTCAGCCGTTGGTAAAGTCTCACACTGTGAGCTACAAGACGTCAGTGAGTGTGCCATTGAGAGATCATGGTGATGTACCTTTCTCATTGTCGGCTCGAGCGGCTTCGCAAAATCGAAGGGCCTTATGGCGATAGCTGATCCAAGTATTCCATGCAGAGTCTGATTTGGCTAGCCCAGATAGACAAGAGTCGATATCTTGTGTTGAGACGTGAAGGCGAGCCTTTTCTGGTGCAGGAAGCTTGGCCAGGACAGTCTCGTGAAACTTGGAGCAACCAGACGGAAGGGAGAAGCTACCACGTTCGAGATCGCAAATGGCCAAGCTGGCGGCATAGGAATCAACAAAATCGCGAACTTCGCGACCACTGTCAGTCAAGAGCGTCGCGTCGTCCTTGCCATCGAGAAGCTGGCAGTTGTTGACGAGGAGACGAGCTGCGATCCTGTGGCAGAGAGGCTGAGTTTCAAGTTCTTGAAGCTCACGCAGGGCCACGGCGTAGATGACTGGCAAACGCGATTCTTTCTCCATGCCGAGAGAAGGTCCATAAGCTGCCTCATCTCCATAGTCTCCCAATGCGGACCGTTTCGCTTGACTGCCCCACGAAAATGCCCAGGCATGCTGATACCAGACCGCCAGAATCAAGACCACGAATTGGGGACATGAGAAAAGCCGCATTTTATCGTGAACTCTAGATCCTGGGACCCTTTCGATAATTCTTCTGTTCGTATATATGGCGCAATATGTGATGATGCTGAAGTTACAGCATTGTCTGGCGGGACCCAAGTGTCGACGGAGTGCCTTCTGGAAAGGAAGGGTAGGGACTGAAGAACCAGAGGGAGGGTCTGGACTTACTACCAAGTTTTCGTGCTTCAACGAGTGGAAAAAAGATTTGCAAACTTAGTCGCTGCCTACTGATAGAGAACGAGCGTTGAGATATCTAGTCGAGCTGGAGTCAGTGGTCCTGGGTCACGAGGCTGGTGGGAAGAGCTCTGCCACAGAAGCTCATGGTACCTTACCTCCCTTACCTTACCTTACCTACCTTACCTACCTACCTACCTATGTACCTAGGTACCTTAAGAGGACCCCACATGGAAAGGCGAAAAAGGAAGAGGCATCGGAAGGAAAGAGTGACCAAGTGAAGGAAGTGGCTTCCAACAACGGAAGTCAGGATCTCATCACTCCACCACTTCATTTTGGATGAGTTCCGCCACATTGCATCTTGATCCCCAAGCGACGACCAGCGATACACTCGCATAATGGACTGTCTCGGGTTCGGTCTTACTCGGCAAGGGTAATTATTATCTACGTCTCAATTCGCCGATCAAGCTCTTCGGAGTATGGCTAGGAGTATGTGTTGGCACGGCATCGCTGACGGTCGACAATGTTACCATGCGGTCTCGTCCTCCTGGGGGGTTGAAGAATTTGACATGGCGTGCATTGCAGATCTACGGCGCGAGACCTACGAGTGTATGAGTTAAGTGATGTCAAGCAGTACACCCACCGCGCTCACATGATGCAGCACGAGAAACATCGAGGCTTTGACCAAGGCGCCTCTTCGTCGCACAAATCCTCCCAACAAAACGCACTCATTTGTTAATGCAACGTGGAAGGCAGCCAAGACGTCACACCACATGACAGCTCAAGCCCGAACTCCGCGCGCGCACACTCTTCCGTTTATTTGGCAGATCATGGCGGGATGCCTGCGGCATTGGATCGTTCTTGCATCAGCCGGACCCAAGCGGGGAACCCGGCTCAGATGCAGGAGCAGAATATGGTGTTCCTTTTGGACGCTGGCAGCCAACTTCTGGTTCCACGGCGTGGGCGTTTTTCCTGCGCACAGGCTGGCGGCATTGGATTGGTGACACGAAGAATTTTAAGGCCTCTGATGGCCTGCGCGGGGTGTCTGAGTGCGATTCTTGGACGCGCATTGGCCGCCATTCGACATTAGGCAGCCCGCTGCATCCTGTCAACGCAGTGGGATGCGTTGGTAAGAGCACACGAATCAAGGGTTTGACAGATGTGCGGTGCGGAGAGGGGATCAAATAGGGGTCCAACTGGCAGCTCAGCTGTAAGCTGGTGGCAGTTCCGAACAGCGATATCAAGCCCCTCCCCTCGGGCAAGTTAGTTTTACGAAAGCCAGAGGCAAAAGTACAACTCGTGCTTGTTTGCGATCGATCACATATCGGCACTCTCTGGCAGCAACCCTCGACACGAACTCCTGGAATCACAAGTGACGAGACCCAGGCAAGTGTGAGAACCTGAGCCGAGAAAAGCTCCGCAGATCGAGCAGACAGAGGTGAACCAAAATGCCTTTGACCTCGGCACCGCCTATTGGATTCGCGGGAGATACGTAACAGGTAACGTTCCGAGGAAAGTTTCCATCCCCATTTCAGATATGTGATGAGACTGTTGGCGTAGGCTGGTACTGCAGGCCACGAAGCGACGACACGACGATAAAACTGTCACTTTGCGTGACCTAGTGGCACAGCATCCAATGTTCCCGGCAACCTGCATCTTACCTTGCTTATGAAATGGAGAATTCGGGGGAATCCAGGGCTGAGTAACGGCACCGAACCAAAATTATTCTCTTCCCTCTAGCCCCTGTTCTCATGTCCGCTCTCTCACATCCATTTAACCTCGCCCCCTCACTCCTCTTCTGGACTTGACCAGATCATCTTCTGCGATCTTGTACAATGAGATCCGCCACATAGCCCATTGCGATTCGAGTCGCAGAGCCTCCCGCTGTTACTAGACAGCTTTGACTTCTAGGTCCGGAGCAGGAGCGAGTCATCACCACAACGCTCGAGGTATTCCAGATACCAATATTCAGAACTTTCAACCTCATAATCGAGACCGTTGTTGTCTGTGAGAAGACAGGTGAGAGCATGGATTCATTTTTGCATACAACGGTGGTGTCAGCAGACGCGGTCATGTTCTTAGCTGTTCCAACTATTGACACCCTGCAGACTTGAGATACCCATACGTACTACGTTTTGATCAATACTTCGAGAAATTCAGCGGCGAGACCATTCGGACAGTTCGTCATGTGCGTTCAGATTGATAAGATGTGGGAGTGTGGTCACACGGGCTTCTACAACCTCAAGTGGTGCCATCAGATTGGCTGTCGGGGACCAGGTCCAAAGCATGATCTTGTCGCAGCGGTTGGGAAGTGTGTTGACTGTACGAGCCGAGCCAAAGATCCCAACCCCCGAGCATGATCCGAACAATGTAGTTTGGGGAGCTGCCAACCGAAAAATAGGCCCTTTGGCGAGAACATAGCCATTAGTATATGCTACAATCAAAGATTGCGGCGTCGAATTTCATACGTGATAGTGGTGGATACGACTCGAAAGTGAGGGTGCAAGACCAGAACCTCTCGCGCGCGGGAAGGTGAGGCCCACGTGTAAGAAAAGGGTTTCCACAGCCCTTGATGGCGAGCAAATGCCGAGAACTTCTCCCTGCCGACCGGCTACCCGACCTTTACCTGCGTCAACGCAAGCGTCCTTCCCCTCTGAGGTTCATCCCACCTCCTTCTCGTGACCCCATCGAAGAAACCGGCGGCAATCACGTTGCTCACTACCCCCGTGCAGTAGCGGGGGCCGAACCCTCCACATAGCAGGCACAGCCAGACGTGATGGCCTCGCAGGGACTCTTCTGCGTGCACTGCATGCTCACAAGTCTAGGGATGCCCGCGATGCCCCCCAGGCTCTGAGCGTCGCAGTTGGCTCTGGCGGCGAAGTCTCTGCACCAGGCCAGTTGACTAGGGCCGGTTACCCAACAGGCTGGCAGCTTTGCTCACTTTCTAGCCTAAACTTAGCTAGTATTCAAGGGAAAGGACAAGAACAAGAAGTTTAGGGATCGAAGGTCAAACTGGTTTTCTTTGAAGTCGCTTGACTGGAGGCGCAGCATGGCGAGGGATACGGCAAAGGATAGACCAGTCTTTACAGCTTGGAGTTGGCCTCGGTACCCAAGAGAGCTACAGCACCACACCACAGCGCCGAGTCGACAGATCTGTAGTAGAGGTATCGTACGTATGCTGCGAGGAAGAACCAGCAGAAACGAACGACATTTTCCCTTAAGACTTGATACCTTATCAGGCGCGAGGAGGTAGCGCACATGTAACAACACCGAATCGAGTGGAAGGCAGTTCGAGTGAACATCATGGAGGCGTGGAGTCTCGCGTGTCCTCCCGTCAAGCAACAGAACTATCACGTAGTGAAAAGTGCGCTGATGTCCAGTCTTCCATTTCAGGTCTGGTCCGCTGTCAGTCCTGTCAGATGCCACTGGCCGAGGATCTTCAGGGGACTAAACGCCTGGAACAGCCCCCGGGCTCCCCCGGTGGGCAAGCTGGGGGCGGAACGTCGGGAAGCAACTTCCTGCAGGGCGTAGCGGGGGATCGCTCAGGATGAGTCAGCTGCAAGGCTAAGGCCGCTAACGCCCCGGCAGCGGGGCTACGAGCTTGTCATCCAACCAAGGAGCTTGTTCGCGGGACTCGGCGTCGAATCGCACGACTCCCCTCTCCAGCCTCGAGTATCATACGATTGTCAACATGAAGTGTTCGATTTTCATCAGGCGCAACCAAAATCTTCCGCTTAGCGGGAACCTCTCACTGAGGAAGGTCAGGCCACAGTTGACCTGTCGAATTTCCTCCTCCCCTCCGGCTCGGCGACTCAATTGGACTTCCGTCTTTCCTTCCTTCCCCTCCTCGCTTGCCTGACCTGCCTGGCCTGACCAAACAATGAGATTCGCGACTCGCCGTTCGCCTTCCAGTACCCATTCCGCAACCTGCTATTAGCGTTCGCATGCCAATCGAGCGACCACCCGATCCGCCTGTTTTGACCCCATATTCTTTTGATTTTCAGAGCTGCCTCATAGCTTGGTGTGTATGTGCGCTTTCGCTTCCCTCCAATTCCTACTCATAGTCCCATTTCCCCGCCGTCGGCCATCCACACCGTCACAAGCTTCCTTACGCCTCGACTCGTATCATGTTCTCGTTCCCTTCTGGCTGCTTCAAATCCCGAATTAATTGACGGCATTTGCTAATGCCAACAAGACCTTGAGCGACCTTCCATCTACCATCTCCAATTCTGCAACGTCGAGTCATTGCGATTCCCTAGATCCCCATTCTGAATAAGGACTACGCAGCACCGCTGAACCGCCCTTCGCCCGAAGACGCAACACCACCTCGAAGTCTTGAGACGAAGCCGAAGTCGAAGCCCGGACCAACTTATGCAGACAGCAAATCGAGCGAACCCTCCCTGAAGCATTGGCTGAATACTTCCCCAAGTATCGCCAAGCTCTCCCTTCTTCGAAAACAAAAGCCGGCCGATTCCTAGATCGTACGACCCTCGAGATCTCGGGGGCCGACATGCTGGCGCTGTAATGGACCCCGATTTCCTCAAGAACCTGGAATACTTTGCCGTACCCAACAACCAAACGTCCAACACCCCCGATCAGGCCGGCGAATCGACCGCAGCTGGCGCTGCCAGAAATGAGTCCGACGCCGCCTTCTGGGATGCGCTGGCAAGAGGCGACTCTGCCTTAACTGGATCTTCTGCCAATCCGCCTCTGGCGTCGGCGCCTCCTTTTGCGCAATCCTCGACAGCACCAACCAACCTCTCATACCGGCCTGTGCCGGGCCAGCCCCTCAATAATAAACGGCCGGGACCGTCGAGGACACCGCACAATACGGCTACCCCACGAAGAAAAGAAGGCCACGAGAAGAAAAGGACGAAAGTAGATCCAGACGCGGCAGCATTAGAGTCGGTCGACTACTGGATCCAGTTTGACGACGATGACGCGGACAACAACATGGGAGGTAGTTTCGAAATCGACTTTTCTAAGCGGGCAAGCCACCCTTCAAATTTTGGCAGGTAGGAGCACCGCGCAGGATATCGATCCGGTCAAAAATCATGTAGCTGACTTGTGACAGACCACCAGCGCGGCTGAATCCCTTGCCCACTACACCCGGCCTAGGCACCGGCCTGTATGCGAACCCGACATTCAAGGAAGATGACTTCCTCGATGATGGTGCCCTTGAAAATGCATTGTCTGAGGATGAAGACTTCCTAGATAACATGAACCTGAGCGAGCAACTTTCGAACATCGAAACTCAGCCCCCGTCTGAAGTGCCTCCAAGAGAAGGCCTTTACTCAACGCCACTGAGCTGGGAAAAACCAGCACCTGGTCTAAGAATGAACCCGCTCTTTAGCCTCGGCGCGCCAATGCTGGATCCCGAGCAACGGCGGCTGCTTGCCATTGCTCTCAATGCAGGAGGGTCGGCAAATAACATTGCATCCGGCTTTGGGTTTGGCATGGGAGGTGACCTAGGATCAGAATTTTCGAGTCTGGGCAACATGGGGTCGAGCGCTGCGACCGCAAGCCTCAGCGAGATCTCAAAAGGAGCCGTAGACGAGCAGATAAAGCCAAAAGGGAAGGGAAAAGAGAAAGAGGGCGAGGCGCCGAAGCCGACGAAACAAACAAAGGCCCAAAAAGCACAAGCCGCCAAGGCTGCTGCCGCCGCGGAAGCGGCAAACGAAAAGGGGAAGTTAGGGGATCGGACCGCGCACAATGACATCGAAAGGAAATACCGCACCAACCTCAAGGACAAGATCGCGGAATTGCGAGATGCAGTTCCATCTCTCAAGTCCATGCCAGAGGAAGGCGACGAGGACGAAGATGATTGTCAAGCGCGGGGAGCGCCAAAAGTTAGCAAGGTAAGTTTTCTGTGACAGTTATACATATTGATTCGATACTGACTTCGTGTTAGGGGACCGTTCTACTCAAGGCGACGGAATACATCCACCATCTCGAGAAGAGAAACCAGGCCATCATGAAGGAGCACCAAGAGCTTGCTCGTCGGCTACAAGCATTTGAGCAGCTATTGACGGCGACCGCCCGACAACCGTTCCCAATGCCGACCTATAGCAGGGCTATGTTTGATCCTCGCGGATTCTGTTAGAAGGCAGCTTTGTTCCTTACGACATCTTACGGCCATTATGTACATCATCTGCTGCTTGTGGTAGCCATACATGAATGAATTGGAGTTTTGGACTGGCTTACCGGCGGAAGCTATAATGCAAGTGCCTTTTTGGATACTTAATATTGTTTTCGCGTTCATTGAGACCCACGGCCTGGTCAGATGCCTGAGTTGATAGCTCAGCATGTGTTAGGATGGCATTTACATGGCGCGAGTAGAGGCAATGCTGCGGTGTCATCATCGTCGATGAAACACCATCTCTGCCACCAAGTCCGCTGATATTTTTGTGATACAATGAACCCATGGCAACGAACGCAAGTGTTGGTGAGATAAAATATATTTCCAATGCCGTGATATTTTCCCAACCAGCTTATCGGTAATGTCTTGACGATGGTAGACCAAGCCTATCAGCCTTGTGATGTACAAATCATATTACACGGGAATTTTATCGAGACTCAATCCCGAAGAGCCTCGATGTCAGCCACCTCCTTAACTGCCTCGGTCGTGAGGATGAAGGGCGAAGTCCCATCCACACATATACTATCCTCGATTCTGACGCCCAATCCCCTGAAATGCTTCGGCCAGCGCTCGTCGTCCGGCACGTACACGCCCGGCTCGACGGTCACGCAGTGACCCGACTTCAGCGGCACCCGCCGACCGTAGCCCGGCACGTCGTGGACATCCAAGCCAATATAATGGCCCACATGGTGCGGGAACAGGCGATCGACGTCGCGGTGCGTGAGGTCGAAACCGAGGTTCTTGAGCTCCTCGTGCAAGCCCCGGTAGGTATGCTCGTGGATATCGTCGAGCGTCAGCTTGGCGTCCTCCCGACAAAGGGCGACGCTCGCGCGCTGCACCTTCAGAACAGCATCGTAAAGATCCCTCTGCGCAGGTGTGAACTTGCCGTTGACCGGCCAAGTGCGGGTGATGTCCGTGATGTAGGTGCCGTACTCGCCGCCCGCATCGACCATGACCATCTCCCCTTCGCGCAGGACGTCGTTGTTCAGCACGTAGTGGATGCACGAGCCGTTGCGCCCGCCGCCGACGACGGGGATGTAGGCGGGGCCCTCGCAACCGTCCACGGCGAAGCGGTAGTCGAGGAAGTTGTGCAAGTCCTTCTCGCGCGTCCACGCCCTGCGCATGGCGTCCGTGATGACGCGGCCGGAGATCTGGCCAGCCTTGCGCATATTCGCGATCTCGGCAGGGGACTTGATGGCGCGCAGGGCGTTGAGGGTGGGGTACAGCGGCGAGCGGGTGGATGGCCACCACGACTTCTCGCCCTTGACGAGGGACCAGAGCTTGCTCTCTGCGTGGCCCTGACGGGGCCTCTCGAGGTCGGTGTAGACGCGGGTGGCCGACTTTACGATGTCGGGAAGGAGCTTGTCGATTCTGTTGATGTCGCCCGCGTCGTCGGCGTTGAAGATGTCGGCGGCGGCCTGGATGCCGTTGCGGGGGCCGGACCACTGCTCGGCGGTGGCGTCCTTGGGCTGACAGAAGAGATGGAAAGTGAAGTCGCCCCACTGGGGGCCAGTGTTGCGGATGACGGCGAGAGAGTCGGCCTCGGCCCAGCCGGTGAGGTAGAGGAAGTTGGATTCTTGGCGGTATGGATGGAAGACGGCGCCTGAGCGATACTTGAGCTCGGCGGCGGGGAGGATGGCGAGGGCACCCTCAGGCAGGCGATGGGCGAGGTTAGCGCGGCGGTCATAGTATTCTTGAGCTGTAATGCCGGGTGTGACTGTGCAAGTTAGAACTGAAAGGTCCTGAGAGAGCGGGGAGCGGGTGATAGTCTGACTTTCTCCGGCTTTCAAGATGTGAGGGTGTGTCTCATGCACAGGCTGACCAAATTTGAGGTCGGCGGCCGAGACGGTGGCAAAGGTTCGGGCGACATGAAGCTGCTTCTGACTTGGTATTGACACTTGTAGGGAATGCAGTTGAGGCAAGCGTCGAAAATTACGCTGAGTGAGCCGGAGAAGGGACATGATGGCGGTGGTGATGAGGGAGAATCGGAGATGGTGAGACCATGCCTAGGGATTAATGATGGGTGATGGGTCTCATGAGAAGAAAAAGTTGTCAGGGTTTGGGAGGCCGATGGTCTGTGGGCGAGGGAGACAGATGATTGATTATGGTCATTAACCCTGCAATCGTTGACAAAGCTCGATGTCTAGGCGTACCTAGCTCACGATGCCTTCAAGTCACACCTCAAGCTCAATGAGTAGCCTCAATGAGTAGCCTCAATGAGTAGCACCTTACTTACCTTGCCTTACCTTAGGTAAGGTAAGGTACCTTAGGTAGGTAGGTACCTTAGGTATCAAGGTAGGTAGCTTGGTAGGTTCCCCTCCAAGCAGAGAGGCTGGCGGTCCGTAGAATTTCCGCTCGGCGAGATGGCCGCCATGACATTCCGTACAGTGACATCAGCGAGCCAGAAACGCGCTGTAGCTGGCGCGCCGGCACGGAGCGGGTGGGGTCCAATCCCCCCAGCCACACGGTTTACAGGCGCCAAAACAGGTGACCTGTAGTGGACCTTTCAGCGGACCTTTTAGCAGACCTCGAAATGGACAGTGGTTGACGGATCAGGCCGGTTGCCAGAGCGGACTATGGCCCGTGCGTGTTGTCGGCGGCTCCCAACCAGGATTAGCGCTGTTGTTGCACCCCGGGCGCGAGTTGCCCACATTGCCCGGTGCTTGCCCAGTCATGGCACTGAACGACCAGCAGCAGGTGGACCCCCTCCTCCTGCCCCGGCCACACCAAAACCAGCACGCCCTCTGCTGACCGCATCCCAAAGCTCTTCCTACGAATCCGACTTCCGACTCAAAGGTGCACTGCACACTCCCACTCCCTCCCACTACTAACCACAACACCAAACAGCTGGCAAGATATCTCGACCTCCTGCCCTGATTCCCATCCCTTCTTCCTCTCGATTCTCCTCTGCCCCGACCTCTCTCCCTCTTCAATGTCTTCTTGACGAAATTCTCCCTCTGCAGCTGTGAGTACGCGGTCGAGACGTGTCGGCCCTGCACGTCGCGTGCCCACTCCACCACCACAGACCCTCGTCCACAGAAGCATCAATCTCTCCCACCCAACCCCTCCGTATCACGCCTCACGACCGGTGGTTCACACGCTCACTGGAATTGATCGAATCCTCCTTCTCGATCGATAAACCGAAGCAATCGACCTTTCCACCCCACCACACAACATATTGATTGGACATTTTTATGGCAACCCTATCTCTATCACCGACACCCATTACTCTGTCCGCCATGTCGACTGCGAGACGAACGCCCTTGTCCAGCAACCCTAATGTAGCCAACTCCCCTCTGAGAGCGCCGGGCGCCGCCGGCCTCGGCCAGACCAAGCCCAAGCGCTCCTATGCCAACCTCCAGCGTGAGGAGGCCTACGGCCAGCCTCCCCCGCTGAAGAAGCAAATGCTCGAAAATGGCCTCCAGCGCCAGCTCCGCTCCCCCTCTAAGAATAACAAGAGCGCTCTGCCTCAGCGTTCTGTTCGCCTGTCCACGAAGGAGAGGACCGCCCAGCAGCAGGAGCAAACACAGCAGGACAACAGTGTCGAAAAGATCAGACAATGGCAGAAGGAGTACCAGGCCCGGTTTCCCAAGATGGTGTTCTACTTTGAGAGCATTTCCGAGGACCTTCGCTACAAGCTGTCCAAGCAGGCTGTTAGCCTGGGAGCTGTAAGATTTCCCACCATCTACTCAACCTCGCTTCTCGATGCTGACTATGATACCTTGAATTTAGCGCGAGGAACGCTTCTTCTCGAACAACATTACACACGTCGTAACCACACGCCCAATTCCCACCGAGGATGATGTTCACGCCTCGCATCATGAGCAACATGCTCACGAGGAGCAGCCTCAGACCATCAACCCCTCCCTTCTCAACCGATCCACGGACACCAGGCGGCGTCTTTTCGACACTGGTTCGAAGAGAACACACACTCAGCTGCAGGATGATAGCCTCCGCCGGCCCAAGCCCATGCGAAACAACGACATCCTGCACAAGGCCCGGGATATGGGCAAGAAGATTTGGCCGTTAGAGAAGTTTCAGAGGATGCTCGAAATCCTCCTACAACCGGACCCTCATGCCGCAGTGGCCATAGCACATGCCGGCAAGGACGATGGTGGTCGCCACGGGTTGGGGAGCAAGAAGGCGGCTGAGGAGCCAAACCTCTCACAGCTCCTTCAGCGAGAGCGACTCAACGGACCTTCTGACCGAGACCCGACTGTGGCTAGCCGTGAGTTGATTCAGTTCCGGGGCCCTTACATCTACGTATACGATATGGATGAGAAGCAGAAGCCCATCATGGTCCGCGAGTACCCCAGGGCTAGCAAGTATGAGGGCGAGTGGCCGCAATTCAGGACTGTCACCGACGGGCGCTGCCCCTTTGTGGAGGAAGTCGACGCCGTTGACCGCGCAGCCAGGAAGTCTCGCGCCGAAGAGAAGGAGAGGGCCGCCAGGCGCGTGATTGAAAGCCGTCCGACCCTTCAGCCTCCTGAGGTGCCGGCACCCAAAGCTGTAATCGGCAAACGGACTTTGGCCGAGATGCAGAACGGCCAGGAACAGGTTCGCTCCACCTCGGTGAACCCCGTCGACGTCTTTAAGGCGCCTAAGGCGGTTGAGTCCAAGGCCTCCGATTTTGGATTCACCAGCCGTGCGCCTGCCGGCCGCTTCCTTGCAGGGGAGCCCGTCGCATCAGGCGTTCAGCCTTCCAATATCACATCTGCTATTCGTTCTCAGATGATCTCGTCAGCTACCGGTACCGGCGCCGCCAAAGCTGGCACAAGCAAAGAGATCCATGGACTCCAGCGCAAGGTTCTTCAGAGGGGCACCTCCTATTCACAAGACCCGAGCTCTCGGCGGCCCGATCTCAGTGTGGACGCTGCATCTAGCAGATCCGGCAGCACCGTAAGGGCAACTAGCCGACGCCTGGAGCTGATCGAGGAGGACGCCAACAGGGGCGAGATGAGACAAACCCGAGCCAGTACCAAGGCGCAATCAGCACCCACTCAGAAGAGCAAGCGAGATCTTAAGCCTGGGTACTGCGAGAACTGCCAGGACAAGTTCAAGGACTTTGATGAAGTGAGTTACGTTGTCAACCTCGAAATATGTGGTCCTTACTGATCGTCCTAGCACATCCTTTCTCGCAAGCACCGCAAATTCGCCGAAAACCTCGACAACTGGGTTGAGCTGGACGACCTACTGCACAAGCTTGCACGAACCCGCTTACCTCCCGCACAGCACTACGGAGCTCGGGAATGGCAGTCGGTCCCTTGAGGCCGACCTAGCTGTCTTGTTCTGTATCTTCTCACCTTGCCGACTCAATTCCTCCATCACCAGTCTTGCTCTGCCTAGGCTACTCGACGATATCCTTTTTCCAACCAGCAACCCGTCCCCAGCACACGAGCATGTGCCTTTTATCATCTTTTTCTCCGCGAGCCACGGCTTTCTCCCTGCATACAGAAGCCAACGATAAGATACCACTTGGTTCAGCATTGTCGTCTCACTGAGACTTCATTTGTCTTCTCTTCTATTCGTTTTTTGTCGATCATCAGGCAACGGAAGCATTGCATGCACAGCGGCGTACGGCATGAAGCATTTACATATTGGCTCCCATCGAACGGGATCACTTTTTTCTTCTATTTTTGGGTGAAGGGGTTGAATGGTAACTACTACGGGATGACGCTGGGGAAGCCAAGGGAGACCGAGGATGTGTGGCCTGGCTAGACAGAGAGCTGGTAGGAGCAGGACGTGGGTGAATGATGGCAGAAACTGGACATGCCTAGGTAGGCTGGGAGGGCCACGATAATCATGGCGTTATGAGCGTTTTGTGTAGATTTACTGAGCAGATGATACAATCAATATTGTATGTCTCACAAAAACGGCGAGACTCGACATGATTCAACATCTCCCTGCTCAATTATGTGTTGAGGTGCGCGGCGTCGCGCCTTGCTGGCAGACATGGTCATTGGGAGCTCGCCCCAGCTGTACGCTTGGATCCTTGCCTCTGGCTGTTGACGAGCAGTATAACATGAAGCTGGCTTGAGTAGATGTCATCTTTTGTTAAGACCCCACATCACCTTGCGGTGTGCTTATCGTGTCTAGTCTACTGACGTTCCAGTCAATTCCACCGTGCGCACCAGTTCGACATGCAAGCTTCCTTAAGCCTAGAGCTTTGACCTAGCTGGCGCTTTCTCTCCCTCCCAAAGATCAGAAAGCGCCTCCATCACTGCGTCTATGACGACCTCTCCACGAACGGCCTCATACACCTTGCTCACGTCACTTCCAATCGTCGCCTCACCGTGCCCGCGAACACCACGGTGGAAAGGCACAGAAAGCGTCCCGCGGACAGTGGCGTACAGGACGCTCGACCCACGGCCCAGTCCTGGTATATATGGCTTCCTGGTCTGGAACGATGAGACTGGCTCGGGGGCATTGGCTGGGTCTGTGACCCAGGCCATCATGTCCTTGCGCATTGCCGTTTCGAAGGCTGCGATGGCGTCGAGTGGCGCGGAACCCTGCGCCATTGTCAGGGAGAGGATGTGCGAGGCCACACGAGAGGCTACTCGCTGGCAACGGGTTCGGTGCTCGACCTTGTTATCCTCATACCAGGCATGGATCAAGATCTTTCCCACGCCGGCACGCTGCGCATCGTCCAACTTCACGTTGATAGATGTGAGCGCCGGAAGCGGGGCATGGGCTGCGAGGAAGCGACGGTGGTAGTGCCGCAAATCGATGGCCTGGCAGCAGACGTAGGCATGGCATGCAGCCATGTGAGAGAGGACATCGAGAGCCTCCATCGTTCGTCGAGCCGAGAGAAAGGCGAGTGAGTTGATACCCTGGTTATGCAGCTCCGCAGACTGCACGTGTGCAGAGACAGGGTGTGCGAGGGCGGCGAGCTCAGCCATATAGGCGCTCATGTTGACGTCGATGCCTTTCATGGTGTATGAGTCGTCCGGATCGCCGAAGACAAGGTTAGGGTCGAGGCCGTTATTCAGGGAGGGGTTGATGAGTTCCGTGCACTGGGAGTAGAGCATTCGGCCGATCATCTGCAGGGCATTCTTCGTCTTATCCATGGCTGATGTAACGGCTGTAGCTTGAAAGTTGCCGCCTGAGTACACCTCGCCCTCAAGGCCAGCGGCAGTGTCGATGACGGGGTTGTCGGAGGTCGAGTTCAGTTCGACTTCGACCTGGCGTTGGGCGAGGAGCAGATCTTCGAGATAGGGGCCGAGCCATTGGGGGGCAGTGCGCGTTGAATAGCGGTCTTGCCAAAGACCCTCCCCGGTGCGCTTCCTGGAGTCGAGGCCGGCAACGAATGTGGACCCCTGAAGAAGGGCGCGGATGGTGGAAGCTGCCTCACGCTGGCCCGGGTGGGGCCGGATGGCGTGAATAAAGTGGTTCGACCACTCGACGTTGCCGGCGAGGGACTCTGCAGTGAAAGCTGTAAGAATCTGGGCCAGGATGGCGAGCTGCTGAGCTTCGTGAACGATTAAAGCGGCGACAGCAACAGAGGGGGCAGTGCCATTGATGAGACCCAGACCTTCTTTGGGGGCGAGCTCGATGGGGGTGATGTTGTGGATCTCGAAGGCAGCTTTGGCCGTGGTGAGGCTTCGGGAGGCGGCAGGCCCGTGGCGGACATGGATGCTCGGACTGCCGATCAAGGTGCCAGCAATGTAGGATAGGGGCATGAGGTCACCCGAGGCAGATATGGTGCCGCGGAGGGGCACCATTGGGGTGATGTCGAAACGTAGCAGCTTGAGCAATGTCTCAATCACCTCTAACCTGACGGCACTGTGACCCCTGAGATTCTGGTTTGCTCGGGCGAGAATGGCAGCCTTCACCCAGTCGGCGGGGATGACATGAGATTGCCCATCACGATCGAGGAGCTTGCCGTCCGTATCTGAGGCGGCAATGATGGCGCTTTGGGTGTGCTGGAGGAGAGAGATTTGGAGCTTGCGTAGCTTTTCAGTGCGGGCATCGGCACTGCCACCGAAGCCGGTGTTGACACCATAAATGACCCAATCATGGTCAAGATGGCGATTTAGGACGTCGATACTATGTTGAAGACGCTGTTTGAGACGAGTGTCCTCCTTGATGTGAGGCGCGAGCCCATGGCGAGCAACGGCAACGACAGAAGCGATATCAAGAGACTGGCCATCGAGAGCCAAGAAAGCGTTGAGCTTGAGATGTTGTAGCTTCCTCCAGGTTTTGAGGGCTACTGGAGCATGCTGAGGGGTGAAGAGGTCGCTTTCGCTTTCCATGATGGATTGATTCTGATGAAGACGCTCGAAGTGTCCTGCGGGCAAGAAAGATGAAAGGGGCAGGATTGAGAGGCCGAGGTTGTTGAAAAACCACCAGCAACAGCCACGAGCCGAACAGGAAAGGCAGACCGCGGGAAAGAGCTCGTAACGCAATTCATCCACGGAGAAAGATAAAGTATGACGGGCTTACGCTCGTGTACTTGGTCGAGGAGGCGGTGACTCGATGGGGGTTAAGACACAAAGTGCAACGTGGTGACGACTTCGACTGGCAGTGCGACTGGATTAGTTTCTTAGAGGTGTTTAGCACACGAAAGAGCAGAAGAGGAAAGGTCATGAAATAGTCCTTGCCTTGACAGGCGCTGGAGAGCAAGCGAGATGGTCCGAAGCACCTACTTACCTCAAGTCAATTTTACGGTGAGAGGATTGATCTGGGGGAAGGAAGGAAGTAGAGAAGGAAGCCCCTTGACCGTGACTGCAGCCTCAGGTCAACCAACAGCGTAAGGTAGTGAAGAAGGGAAGGAGATGAAAATATCCCGGCACGCCACCAGACGACTTGCTTGTGCGCCAAGCCGGTGGGCTCATATACCCAGGAGGGGAGGCCATCGACGATCAATTTTGCAGTGAGCCCGGTGAATCATCAAAGTAACTGTGCTGGGAATATCAGCTACTCAATGCATTGATCGGATGCATGTCACAGATGACCAATCAGTGGCAGCTGGCCATGTGTGATGGTGTTGGCTCCTGCCAGCCGCTCTGAGCAATTGATTGCGGCAGGAAGGATCAATCGAGGCAGAACAGCCCATTGTTGAAGGCTTACTTAAGGTACGGTGGGGGCCATGGTGCTGCACCATTGCCAACAGGCTATGCCCTGCGCAGTCTGATTCGATGTGACTGACATTCATCCAATGGAGTGAAGAGCTACGACCTCCATTCTCGAGACGACACTTCACTTCAGGCTCACCTCATCAGGCAACCACCCATTCTCGAGACAAGACACTTCAACCTACACAATACCGTTATCACCACCACTAAACGCGCCTATTCATGGAACAATCCGCATGACCCAATGATTAACCATCTGCCGGTCCCCACCACATACCCCATTCAATCCTCGACAAAGCCGACATCAAGAATCTTTTAAAACGTACCGTGGCTCAACCACATCCATCAGCGCAGACTTCACGATGGCTTCTCCAACGCAACCCCCCTCGCCATCGCCCCCCGACTCCCCTATCCCGGACCGCACCAACTCTCCCGGCATCCCACTCACCATGTCTGCCTCTGCCATCTTAACAGCCCAGCCCCGCGACGTCACTGCTGCTCTCGCCAGCGCCGGCCACTTCCCGAACGATAAGGTCGTGATCAGCTTCAAGCCCATCGGCAGCGCTCCGGTCCTCGCCCGCTCCGTCTTCAAAATTAGTGCCGACCAGAAGTTCGAAAACATTGTTCAGCACCTGCGCAAGAAGCTCAAGGTCCAGAACACCGACAGTGTCTTCTGTTACGTCAACAGCGCCTTTGCGCCCTCGCTGGATGAGGTCGTTGGGAATCTCCATGGGTGCTTCAAGGATATGAGCGACCAGCTAGTGATATCCTACTCCATGACACCGGCCTTTGGGTGAGGTGCAGCTCGAGGTGGTAGCTGGGTCAGTTGTTTGACCACATGAGCTCAGGTATAGTACAGCAACCGTCCCAGTCCACCCATGTTCCTGTTACATTGATATATTGTGCTCACAGCCACAGTGTTCTCAAGGCAGATGGTTCAACACCAGGTATGAAATTCAATGACATACAACTGTGTGTCACGGGATAACAGCGCCGTTGAACTTGCAAAAGCCCCGCGCCGCCAACCTCTCTCTTCAGGTCAGGTCGTCCCTAAGATGCAATGCTCTATGCTCAAGAAGCCACCAACCACGCCAAACACCAGTAATGCAACCGCTCTCGCTCTCGCGCAATGCCATGCTGACCACCACAGTACCTCAATCCTTCTTGGCCGCTGCCTCAAACGCCTCCAGCTCCTCCTTCGAAATAGGATACGTGTGCTCCGGCGCAGGATACTCCCGGCTCTTCACCTCGTCCCTGTAGGCCTCGATCGCCCTCAAGCTCTCTCCCCAAACATCGCCATACTTCTTGACAAATTTGGGCAGGAAGCGACCTGGTGGGAAGTTGCCAATCATGTCGACCTGCACCAGCACCTGGCCCGAACAGCCGTTACCAGCCCCAATGCCAATCGTCGGCACCGAGAGCTTCTGTGTCACGAGCGTCGCAACCTCTGCCGGCACCGCCTCGACCACCATCGCGAAAGCGCCCGCCTCTTGCACAGCTAGCGCGTCCTCCAGCAGCTTCGCTGCTCCCGCTGCCGTCTTGCCCTGAACACGAAAGCCGCCTAGGGCGTTCTGACGCTGCGGGGTTAGGCCGACGTGGCCCAGCACGGGGATTCCCGCCTGCGTGATCTTTCGGATGGTGGGCGCCATCTCCTTGCCGCCCTCGAGCTTGATGCCCTGCATACGACCCTGCTTGATGAAGCGGATCGCCGTTTCCAACGCTTGGTCTGGCGAGATCTCATACGAGCCCATCGGCAGGTCGCCAACCTGATGCTGTCAGCTGATGCAATGGAAAAAGAGCAATGGTGGCGCTCACGGTAAAGGCGCTCTTGGTAGCCCGAGCGACAGATCGACAGTGCAGCAGCATCTCCTCCACCAGCACTTCACTGGTATCTTCCATCCCCAAGGCGACCATGGCCAAACTATCACCAACCAGGATCATGTCCATACCCCCCACGTCGCCGACATAGGCACTGGGGAAGTCGTGCGCCGTGATTACAGTGATAGGGTCACCCTTCCTGTGCTGACTCCTGAGCTGGCCGAGGGTGACCTTTTTCCTCGTGTACCCGGAGAATGCGCCCATGGGCGAGTGTGAGCTACACCGTAGCTGGTTGTGTTGTGAGTACGCGGCGTACAGGGGCTTCGCGGCGTTGACGTGTGGTCGTGTGCTTCGTGCAACCGAGGCACACGACCTGAGGAGGGTACTTCCGAATGGGAGCGGCATTGGTACTGAGTGGAAGTACCCCGAAGAAAGTTGACGTAGCTTAGCAAGTAAACGGAATGGCAAGGTCGAGTAAATTGAGGCTCTTAATGATGGGCAAAGGAACTTGCTCTTATGTTCGGTGCGTAAGAAAGAGAATTAGGGCGCTTTAATTTTTGGTGTGCAGAGTTCTTTTATTGTCGAGGTCATGATGGTATATGCTGCGTAGAAATGCTCATGATGTGCAATGCCCTGTGGTGTTGGATTTTCTGGGCACTCGGCACCCTGAGCTGAGACTGGTCCCCGCTACCAACTGGAGCGCATGTCTTTCCGAAGGGGTCAGCTCGGTTATGTAAGCATTTAACCTCGGCACCCATGCTGGAGATTTGCAGTCCAAAGTACCTACCTAGTCTCAACACTTGGCCTATTACAGGAGGCGCTGTCTTGCTTGTTGTTCGATCATCGACTTCCTTCCGCTGAGTCCCCAAGCTCCCCAATGAGCTTTTGATCCCTAAAGAAGTTCGGATCCTCAACGCCGTCTAAACCTTCACACTACCACTTGACCCTCTGATACTATGTCGACACCTGCCTACTCTAACTTGAGCAGTAAGTAGCCTAGGTAAGATAGCGGCTTGCTATGCTGTTCCTGGCACCCAGTAGGGGGAAGGAGAGAAATTCTGATGCTGGTCATGAAGCTGGACATGAAGGTTGGGCTCTCTCGATGTTCTCTAGACAACTTGCCTCGCTACTCGCCTCGAGGCTCTTCTACAATGGCTGAGTGTAAGTTGAAGTAGCAGTATGCCGCCACGTCTATCGTCGTGCCTTCTGATAAAGCCAGCAGTCGCACTTCAGATCATCGCTCACCCAGCGCATGAAGCTGTGCGACGTCAGGCTCTCGTTCGCAGGCAGTGGTCGTATCGTGGTTTTGGGGTTGAGCTGGTGATATTCACGGCCCGTACTGATTAGGGGCAGTTCTGGCGGGGCAGGCGTGTGACAGCTACCTTAGGTAAGGTACCTTACCTAAGTGAAGCAGCAGCCCACTGGTCTCCGACGGCCCATTGACCCCGCCGATATGGAGCTTGTTGGCTTATCGGACCCATCGGGCCTAGCTTATCGTCCCGGTGCAGCACACCTCACTGCATCATCGCGCGTGACTGTGACTTGGACGGTTCCAGGAACCCGACTTCTCCCCTCTTTGTCAACCGTCTACATAAATTCGTGACTCGCCTCTTCCCCAGTTCCGACATACCGCAATTCGCGTTGACGCCCGCTCCTTCGAAGATATCTGTCTTTTGACTTTCACTCAAATCGAAGCATTGCGAACCATTCAAGCGAACACGGATTTGGGACGCACCCACACCCCTCCAACGTACCATTGAATCCATAACGCCACCCATCCCAAGAGTCTACAACATCCGGCAAGATGAGCAGCCCTCGCCGCAGAATCGAGACCGACGTACGTGAACCGTTTTCTTCTTGGTAGTGAAGATTGTGATACGAACACAGAAATACTGACTGGCATCTACAACAGGTCATGAAGTACGCAGTCGCAGCTCCGTGATTCAGAAGTCGGAACCAGCTAACGAGTTGCAGGATGTGCGATCTACCCGGCCATGGTTGTCTCTCCATGCTCCCACTGACACCACTCCTAGGCTCATGAGCGACTATGAAGTCACTCTCGTCAACGACAACAGTGAGTCTGGCTTATGGAGCGGTCACCGCCTCGTTTTCGCCGTACCCGTTGCTAACCGACCTCAGTGTAAGCAGCAATCGACAATCAACATTACAGTCGAAGATGATCTGACCACCCCGATAAAGGCAAGAGTTTTATGTGCGATTCAAGGGACCCACGGAGAGTCAGTCGCCTGCAGCATAGACATGGAAGAACAGACATGGGTACTAACACGCAGCAGCGCCTTTCGAAGGCGGCAACTGGAAAGTCCACGTCGAGCTCCCCGACAACTACCCCTACAAGTCACCGAGTATTGGTTTCGTGAACCGAATCTTCCACCCGAATATCGACGAGCTGTGAGTTGGTATCCGGAAGAGCAGGAAACATCGGGGATTCAGGGCGTGTGCAGACTGACACGGACCTATACACAGGTCGGGCTCCGTGTGCCTGGACGTCATCAACCAGACCTGGTCGCCAATGTTCGATATGATCAACATTTTCGAGGTTTTCCTCCCTCAGCTTCTGCGATACCCGAACCCTACCGATCCTCTCAACGGCGAGGCGGCTGCCCTGATGATCAGGGAACCTAAGAGCTACGACGTCAAGGTCAAGGGTGTGTAATCCCGTAAAGGTTGCGACAAGGCAGTTGAAACTGACGGTGCAACAGAATACGTGCAGAAGTACGCGAGTAAAGACGCAGCAAACGAGGCGGGTGCCGAGAGCGAAGACGATGACGACATGTCCTCGGTGGGCAGCTTTGGCGATGACGACGATGACCAACCAGCCGGTAGGATGGATGTTTGATCGTATCCTTGTTCTTGGAGCTCGGCCGAGGAGTGGGCTATGACATCGAGCGGCATAGGTTCCTACAAGCTACGTCGAACTCTTCATCCCAAGATAAGAGAGCTCTTCCCTTTGTTATTTGCCTTTGGGAATGTTCAGGCATATGGAGGCCTTGCCGACGGGGCGTTTCGAAACCACGGGGAGTTATCATGCAAGGGATTAAAGCGCACCTCCGCTCTATGAACGGGACCAAGCGTGTGTTGGATTGCTTTTCGTGTTTTTCGGGATATTGATCAAATAGGTCGAGAGCGTATGCCTCTGGATGAAGTGGCTTTAGTTTAGGAATTAAAATCACCATTAAAGTTTAAATGTAAGACTACGGACTGTTAACTTTGATGTCACGTCCATATCAAAATGGTGCTTCATATTCAATGCAAAGCCATGGGTAAACTTCTGGCCTTCCTTCCCAACCTATCTAAACCCTGGGTATCTTGTTGTTAACCTGATGAGCGCCGTTTAATGCAGTTTGTACGTGATGATGACCCTCGGTCAATCCGAATCCGAGTCATAAGCTACCAACCCCGTGAAAGATGTCTGGTCCTGCCGTGCTGGTTCGCGCACTGGTTGCCTTTCTTCATCCTCTGTTGCAGCGTTTCGCTTCCGCTTGATTCCTGGTATTAGAACCTTCGTCTTTCCCGACGAGCCGGTCGTATTACTATCCGTCAGGAAGGGGTCTGTGGCCATGCGCGTGTTGCCCATAACCTCCGACACAAAGCCCGCCCTTCGCTGCGAAGCCAGCAACTTGCTCTTGGGTGTCGCCGCAGTACCGACTATGCGCTTGGCCTTCTTCTTCTCGCCCTCGGCCGCCTTGGTGAAGAGAGGCCTCACCAGCGCTTTGCGGGAGCTATCACCTGATTCACTCTCCCCGAAATCCACGAGGGCAGCCCGCATCGCATCCTCCTCAGCAGCAGGCAACAGCTCGATCGCCAGACCCGTCCGCTCGCGCACGCCCTCGTCGATACCCGCCTGTCGCTCCCTCTCCTTTCGGCCGACGCGGAACGTCCGCCTCAGCTCTCTGTTGCGCGCGTAGGGATCGTCCCACTGCCGCCTCGCAACGTCCTCGAGCTCATCGATACGCTCCGCCGTCACGGCAGCAGCCTCGCGGTCCTCGATCGTCTTCTCGAGGCTCGCAAAGGCGCTGGCGCGCAGAGCGGCCCTCTCCTCGTCAGTCATGACGACGAGATCCCCCTCCCGCGCCTCGGGGCCCGTATCCCTCTTCGCGGCACCGGCGACGACGACGTAGGCCGTGTTCTTCGGATCAGTGGCGATCTCGATGGTGCCGCCGCAGGCGGGGTGGCGCATGCGGAAGTTCCATATGGCCGTGGAGTGGTAGGCGCCGGTGCGGCGCTTCTCGGCGTTGAAGCGCACGCCCTGGCCGATGATTGTGGGTTTCGGACAGGTCGAGCACCAGATGGGGAAGGGCATCTCGAAACGGACGGTCTGGACGCCGGGCTTGGAGGCGGAGCGGCCGGGGGGCAGCTTGGCGTGGAGGGCGTTGCCGGAGACGGTGCCTTCGACGTCCGGGGGGACGTAGCGTCCCATGTTGAAGCCCTGCATGACGGGCGGAGGGGGCGGGGGGATGCGCCGGGCGTTTAGGTATGAGCTGTCGAGAGAATGGCTGTCGGATGCCAGCAAAGGTGAAAGTGGCTGTCAGGTGACTGAGCGAGGCAGACTGTCGTGACCGATGGGCAGTGGTGGTTTGGAAGGTGGGAAAAGGCTGATCATGAGGAACCTGGTGAGAATCGGAGAAGCTGGCGGTAGGTAGTCTTGGAGTTGAATGAAGCACTGTGACGTACCGATCGTGGCGCGCGCCAGGTGCAGTGGGGGGGGCAGTGCTTGAGGCCGCTGAACCCTCGCCTTCTGGCACGCCAGGTGGGCTGCGGGGCCGGGCCCTTGCGGGTGGATTTTAGGGACCTAAATTTAAGGGAGGACCACTGGCTGGTGGGGGACAAGGGCAAGGCAGATAGCGCTCCCCCATAAGGCGGGCGGCGGTCAGCGGCTAGTTCCTGCCGTACAGCTCACCCCTGCCCCCCTCCCCCCTTCCACCTCGCCTCCTCCTCGATACAAGGTGACACACCCCCAAGACCCCTCACCACCATCCATCAAAAACCAATGGGCAACCCTGTCGCTGTGAGGCTGTATTCAGCTGGGCGCCTCTTTCCAGAATTGGGGATTGGGGGCCATGCTGGGGTGAAGGGGATACGGAGCCGCTGCCATTGCACAAATGCATAAAGATTCCAGACTCCCCAGATCCGTCTGCGCCTCCAGCTGGGCTACCGGACTCGGTCTGCACTGCAAGCTGAGCATTTGACTCCGATTCATCTTTAGTCTTCCTGAGCTTATCATTTCCTCGATCAAACCGCGCATCGATCTCACCACCACGCCGCCGCCGGCCGGCTACTCGGCAGCACCCGTCATGGAAGTCCTCCGCCTATTATCACCAGCTGCCTTCGATGACGCGGCCAAGTTCAAGGAGCCACCGATCCCTGGCAAGCATTTTGACGTCCGCG
The DNA here is from genome assembly GCA_002851675.1 of Verticillium nubilum. Taxonomy (NCBI): domain Eukaryota; kingdom Fungi; phylum Ascomycota; class Sordariomycetes; order Glomerellales; family Plectosphaerellaceae; genus Verticillium; species Verticillium nubilum. Next base: position 196,910 of record NMXI01000047.1, on the reverse strand, counting down.
TCATCAAAATCGAGTGTGATGATGCCGCGGGCCCCCAGTTCCGCGATATTGCCACGGTCCGTGAGGACGATCTGAAGAATGAGTTGAGCGCCCGAACCCCGGGATCCTCAGGCCTGGCCTCGTCTCTGAGGCTCGTCATCATTGGCCGAGGAGGCGACGATGATATCGACATGTCCAAGGACAAATTCCGCGAGCTTTTCGACGATTTCGATATCGAACCCATCATACTGCAGCAGATCGGATACAGCAGCTATGGATTTCACCACTACGAAGAACCTCACCATGGATCCTACAGCTTCTATGTTGGTACCTACGTCTTCGCCCTCGCCTGGTCCTTCAACCCAGCCACCCTGAAGACGAACGCGATCCTCTTGCTGCGCAACACCCCTGTACTCAAGAGCGGCAAGCTAGCCCTGGATAGTATTCAGACAACGCTCAAGATGTACAAGGACTGCATTCACTCGCCCCTCTTCCTCCTCTTTGTCGTCTATACCAACCTCTGCCGAATGTCGCAGTTCGCCGTCCAAACCATCGTCACCGACCTGCGCAGAGTCGAGACGCTGACAGGACATGGTCCTGGTAACGGCCCCATCGCCATGGACAATAAGGATTACAGCCAGCCCAAGATTGACGAACTATCAAGGGCGGCGCAGAACGTCGCCAACACTCAGGTTCACATTGCGAACCTCGTCCGCCACGATGCCTACATCAAGAACATGGCCGAGTATCTTCAGCAGAAGGGCTTGGTTTCCAAGTGGCGAGATCTGGCGCCCGAGGAGCTCCAAGGGCCATGGAATCTGGCCTTTGACACCCTGTTTCCCCAGGTGCCGCTTCTGAAGAACCTCACGAGCGACTTGGCGCTGTCTCTGCTCTACCTTGAGACGCGAGCGAGTTGCCAGTCCAGCGTTGTGAGTGCCTCTTCCCTTGTGCCGCCCTGCTCAGCAGTCGACACAAACTGACAAGGTCGCAGATCCGCAGCATGATGACCCATGAAGACGCCCGTCTCGGCGCGGAGCTCGCCGAGGCCGCGCGTAAGGACAGCTCGGCAATGCGCTCCATCGCCATGATGACCATGATCTTCCTCCCCGGCGCCTTCTTCGCCGCCTTATTCTCGATGGAGTCCCTGCCACAGCCCGCGAAGGAGAAGTTTTGGATCTTCTGGGCATGCACTGCGCCGGCAACCATTCTCGTCTTCGTCGTATGGCGCTTCCACCGCTGGTCGCAGAAATGGTGGGTACAGTACAAGATAGCAAAGGCTGAGAAGAAGGCCATGGAGGAGTCCAGTGCCGTGGGCGATGGGAGTGATGGCAGTGTCATGGAAGCGCAGAATGCGAAGCAGGGTTAGTGAAAGGATGCTGAAGGGGGAAAGGGGGGAGTTTGTATGACGATTGCAGAGAGGAAGCGCAAGCCAACGGCAATTTCCATGTTGATGAGGATGATACCCTAGTGAGTGTGTTTTTTGTTTTCCAATATACTCGGATGTGCTCACACGAACCTCTGGTCCATGCTGTCGCCAACTCAGTGCAAGGGTCGAAACGTGTGCGGGGACACGGCCCCAGGAGGTGGTGGTGAAACTCATAATGCAACGTGAGCTCCGAGCGCCCACCCACACACACTCTGATTCTGGGCGTATGAAGCAGCTCAAGACAACACATTGTCCTTCATCATACCTGCACCCTGTATCGTGATCCATCCACAGAAAATCTCACATCAATACCATAATCAGCCATGCTCGATACATACCAGCTCAATCTCGCGGCTCTTCTGCTGGCCTGCGGTGTCCTCCTTGCATCCCGCCCCTCCACCAGGACTACCAAGGCAAAGAACAACAGCAGCAATGCATCACCGTCCCAGCGCTCCTTCTTCGTCGTCTACGCCCTCGTGATGGCCTCCGACTGGCTCCAAGGCCCCTTTCTCTACTCCCTCTACCGCGACGAGCACAGCCTGCCCCGGCATATGATCCCCCACCTCTTCACAACAGGCTTCCTATCCGGCGCCCTCTCGGCGCCCTTCATCGGCGCCCTCGCAGACGCACACGGTCGCCGCGCCGCGTGCCTCGTCTTCTGCCTCGCCTCGGCGTCGTCTTGTCTCCTGACGGTGTACCCTGGAGTTCTGACCTCGGACGGGAAGCCGAGCGTGGCTTTGCTGTTTGCCGGCCGGGCGCTGGGCGGGCTGGCGACGAGTCTGTTGTTCAGCGTTTTCGAGACGTGGATGGTGACTGATTTCAAGAAGCGCGGACTTGAGGACAACGGAGGGGATCTGTCGAGAACGTTCGGGCTCATGAGCACCGTCAACAGCGTCGTGGCCATCGTCAGTGGTCTTGCGAGTGAGTGGCTCGTTGGGTCCGTCGGCACGTCGAAGGCGCCGTTCGGAGCGAGTGCCGTCTTGGTCGGTGTGGCAGCTGTGTGCATGGTCAGCACATGGGTAGGATATCAAGAACTCAGTATGAGATCCCGAGAGCCTTTTAGCTGACATGATCAGGATGAAAATCACGGCGCCGCGGCGGAAACACCTTCCAAGTCGACCTCAAAGAAAGATGAGTCGAAAGTGTCGCTCTGGAACACCCTCACTACGCCTGGTATGCTCGCCCTGACCCTCGCTTCCACAGCCTTCGAAGGCTCAATGTACCTCTTCGTCGTCCTATGGGCCCCCGTCCTCGAATCCGCCGCGTCCACATCATCCCCTTCCTCATCATCATCACCCCTCCCCTACGGCCTCATTTTCGCCTGCTTCATGTCAGCAACCCTCCTCTCCTCCCTCGCCTACCCCCGCCTGACCCCCCACCTCTCCCCTCCCGCCCTCCTCGCCCTCCTCCTCGCAACGGCGTCTCTGCTGCTCCACGCCCTCGCCTCCCGCCCTTCAGGCCCCCAGCCCGCCTTCTGGCTCTTCTGCGCCTTCGAGGCCGTCGTCGGCGCCTACTTCCCCGCCCAGGCCACTCTGAAGAATTCCCTCGTGCCCGACGAGGTGCGCGGCCGCGCCTACGCCGCGCTGCGAGTGCCCCTCAACGCATTCGTCGTGCTGAGCTTGCTTCTCATGGGGGAGGGGTCCGCTGAGGCCGCGGGGGGCGTCTTCGCCGTCTGCGCGCTGCTCTTGCAGGTCGGCGCGGCCGGCGTCTGGGTCGTTGGGAGGCGGGCGACGGCTTGAGTACTCTCTGTGGATGATGACCCGAACTGATCCGCTCTGGTATGAGCGGCGACTCGTTTCTCGCTTGTTCGCCGAGGGTTGACCCAGGTTCGGTGGCGAGCGCATGCCACGAAGACACTGAACACCGCGACGTCTTTTTAGACGCCTGCAAAACGTGAGACCGAGAGATCGCATCGCACTCGCCTCTGCCGCCCGCCGTCATCGGGCCTTTCGTCACCGCCACTCGGGAGGCGTGGGCCAAGATGGTCTCACCCTGCCTGCTGCAGGGCGAGGCTGCCTCCTTGTGTGATGGCGCTCGTTCCACTTCGCTTAGATCGAGCGGCCCAGCGTCATGGTACACGAGGACGTAGTCTCAGAGGCGGGTCGCTTAGGTGGCACATCACTCTAGGATTGTCAAGGAAGGAGAACGGCAGCGGGGGATAATGATGATTACCGGTCTGGCCTACAATTCATCCAGGCCCCCCCCCCCCTCCCCCCCCAAAAGAAAAAGGCTAAAGCCCCTAGATACAACCCCCCAGGGTATCCTCCGTCGAGAAGTCGGGGGAAGACAAATGAGAGAAGAAGTCATAGGCAGGGAATGTAATGTGCAAGTTTGGAACCCAAGCAACGCGTATGGACAAGCCTCACCTCCGCAAACTCCATGCCGACAGCCCTCACGCCGTGGGCGTCTCGCTCGGGCACGGCACGTGAACCGTTACCTGCACCTCGACGACCTCCTTGACGAGCGCCTTGAAGCGGGCGGGCCGCACATCGGCGATGCCAAACTCAGGGAGCTCCTCATTTGTGTCGGGCATGGCGACTTCGACCTCCTCGAGGGTGATCTTAAGGCTGGGCACCGTGTTGATGGGGATCATTGTTCCGTCGGGCTATACTGTATTAGCAACCGTTTATACATGAAGGATGGCCGGCAGTAGACTGACCTTTGTGATGCGGGCTTCAAGGTGGTGGTTGAGTACCTCGCGCATGCCCAGAGCAGACGTGACATTCAGCGAAAAGGCCGCTTCCTGGATGGCCTGGTGCAGCGGGATCTCCTCGTAACTCTTACCCTCCATGGGCATTCCTAGCAGGGTGAAAGAGCCGGCGTGGCGGCCCTTGACGAACAAGTCGACCATGGCGGGCAGGTCGAGCTCTGACCTCTCGACTTCAAGGTTGGCAAAGTACTCACGCTCCAGGACGCGCCTTGCCTTAACGGCGCCAGAGGCCGGCCTCGTACGCTGAGGCCCGTACAATTCGTTAACGTACTGGGTGAGCACCCGCTTCTGCTCGGCAGGGCTCTGGGCCCAGAACTGAATGGGCTCGTATGTGTAGCCCCAGTCGCGGATATTGGCAAAATCTTCGCTGTTCAAGGGGCCGCGCTCGTTCTCAAAGGGGGCGACGGGAGACTTGGCCGTGATGACGGTGCCCTTGGGCGTGGAGAAGAGGCCGCCGGTCGCGTAGTTGAATTCAATCGTCGAGTTCTCGTAGTGAAGGACCTGCCAAAAGGCGAGGAGCCGGTCGACATTGGCATGGTGAAGCATGCTGCTCTGTGGTCAGCCGGTGGACAACGACAAGACGGCAGGCGGCCGACGGCTGGCGGCACCGTTATACTCACAACAGGGGGTCGAAAGCAGACGTCTCGAGGTACACAAAGTCGAGTCCGCAGGCGGCCTGGACGTGAATCGTTCCGTGAGGTCCCTCGAAGCTGTTTCCGCCGTTGGCTGAGGTGCTGATTTCGGCCCATGACTTGGCACGGATGAGTCCCGTATACTTTTTCACATGTCAGCCAACAGGCCTTAACTTCTCGGCAGTCCTACATACCACTTGTTCCTTGAGCCTGCCCTTCGCGAGCAGTTCGTTTGCCGTCTCGGGATAACTCCTGTCCTCCTGCGTGCAGCGCTTCGTGCGGTCGACACCGCTGAACCTGCCAAAGGCTCCATCCTGCGCAGACTGGGGATATGTATAGCCGGAGAGAGGGTTTCGAACAGTCACGCGGCGCAGGCCACTTCCATTGGGTCTGTTGACGGTGACGGTCCTCTTAGCGGTGACGGCGGGAACACGGTAGTCGGAGGCCCAGTCCCAGAACGGGGCACGAAGACGGTCGGCAGCCTCGGAGTATTGCCTCCTATATCTAAGCGGATATGTCTGGGCGATCCTCTGGGCTTGCTTTATGAGAGTTTGCTGCGTCGTGTCAGCGCTGATCTTTTGTGTGGCTATGCAGGTGGAAGCCAACCTCGTAGAGTGCCAAGTAGGCGCGATGCCAAGTGCCGAACAGAGCCTCCTATAGCGGGCATTAGCATCAGATTACAATCAAGTCAAACATGTCAACCCACGTTGTGAGGGCAGAAGCCTCGCTGCGATCCCGTTTGGGGGCCGCCACCTGGCCAGCCGATGAAAGGTTGTCCGTGAATGCCTTGGAAGAGTCAGCACCCAAGATCATCGTCACTCATCCCCCCTGGGATTCCCGCTTTCACGGACCGGCAATTTGGAAGTAAGAGAGAGGATCAGTTTCGTTCGCCTCTTGCATGGCAGTCAGTGCGCCAACATAGAGGTCCCTTGACGTTGAGTTAGCGTGTGCAGGTCGCACATCTCAGAAACCCATGTCTCACTCACCATTGCGGGCCACTCTCCTGGTAGAGGGCGCTGATGTTTCTCCTTGCAGGTGTCTCTCCCGTCAGGGAATTGATGCCAGACCTGGCGCCGACGATGGGGTAATCTGTCCGCGCATCCACCAAAGGGAGGGTCGCAAGGGCGCAGAGCGCCGTGAACGAGGGGAGAAGCATGGTTGCGTCAGTGGGTCGGATGTAAAAGAGTGTAAGAGACGATCGCCCATGTGCTGGACCTCGCGGAGAGAGATGAAGGGGGGGACGCCCTCAGGGTTATATGTTCGAGAGAAGACGGCCAGCACCGCCGAGACACACGCAACCCATGGTCTGCCCATCATCTCACTAAAGGCCCTTTCGCCCTCGGCTGTTTCGTTTCGCCTGCCATCCCCCTCCCTTGGGGCTTCAGATTCCACTTGGCCCATGGTGACAGGTCCACCAACCTTGTGGCCATGGGACATCAACGTGTGTGTATGTGTGTGCGTACCTGGGCGCAGATGGTCGCATACGGGGCTGCGCGACGGAGGTTCAAACAACGCCCCGGAGTCCCCAGCTCTCTGCTAAGAAAGCAGAAGCCGGCAGCGGCGTTGCGTTGGCGTTCACCGGTCGGCCGAGATTGGTTTGTCGATGAACGAACCATGCACGGTACGACGGACTGGCTGGTCGGCGGACGAAAATAGGAACCCCGGTACCGGCAACGACATCGGCCGCCAGTAACCCCTCCAGTACCGCACATATCGCAATCACCTGGCAATCCAGGCTGGGGGGGCTCACATGAGCAGATTGGTATTGCAGCAAGCCGCTCGTCCCGACTGAATGTGGACTGTGGGTGCAGACTATCGCCCTGTCAAAGGGATCAGGAAGCACATGGCGACTGCTTCGGGGTAAAGGTGCGTCTCTCTTCCCGCTTGGGAAATGCCCCAAAGCCCTGCCTCTGGGTCGATCCCACGTCAGGCACAAACAGCAAGATCTGCAGCCCACCTGTCGTTCCCCCTTTCGGATTATGTGGCCTCGTTGAGCATTGATGCTGCCAAATAAGCAATGTCGATCATTCGTGTAGAAAAACCTTTGGAGAAAAGAGGGAGCCAGTTGCCCAGGCACCACGGCACGACCTGTGTTCACCGTGACACAGATAAGCGCCAAAAAGCTGCGGTCTCACTTGGTGGGAGGGCTCTGTCGTCCTACAACCTGCCGATCAGCCCGGGGACGATCAGGGACGAGCGACGTAATGGGGTCAAGGCGGACAACTTTCACCGCCACGGGTCCCATCCTAAAATCTCATTGCGATCGACTTCGCCATGACTGGCGACCAGTCAGCACGACGTATCGTAGGTGGGCAAGCCAGTATTCCCGTCCTTCGCGTCCTTCATCGCGAGACGAGTGTCGTGTACACGGATCGGCGGCAGTCTGGTGCAACACTTCTGATGGAGATTGACTGGATGATCAGTTGCTAGGGGCGATAAAAAGGGGTCAAGAACAAGAAACAGAACGCTAGTTCAGCTTTGCTTTTGCTCCTCCAGTCATGCTAGCCCGAGAGGTGTGGGATCAGCGGTTCGCGTGGGAGGACCAGAGCCTTGGCTGACCCAGTTGAAAAGATGGGACAGGTCGCAGCGAAGTCGTCCGCTGCCGGTCCAGCATCATTGCGGCCAAACAAATAAGCCACGCGGACCACGGATGCAGCTATCCACCCAAGGTGAGCTTTGTTTAGGATGTTGCGATGGGTAAGGACAAGAGATGTCGTCAAGACGATTCCTCAAGTGCCTGACCCTTCCAAAGCTGGTTGCGTGGAAGCAGCCACTTGCTGAGTCACCATCTCAGCCCCTGAATCCTACCCTATCTCATTCGCCAGAATCACTGAGCCACACCATCACCTACGCCAACACTTTTTTCCCCTCTTCCACGTACAGATAGGTCAGTGTGCAGGTCGCATATGTCGTGCCACGAGGCACGGTGAGCTTCGGCCAGAATTCTTCGTATTGCGAGCTTGTATTTCATTGATATATTAAATCATGATAGTCCCGTGTAGCGAAAGCTTTTCTTTTCGGCTCCATACACAAAGTCCAGCAAGGCTGTGGCCCCTCTCTACCTTCCAGCTCTCCTGCAAGTTACTCTTGACACGTTGATATCATGCTTTTTCTTGTCAATCGTCACCGTACGTCCTGTGTTGCAAAAACAACAGAAGCGCCACGACGAATCAAATCCGATATCTGCGCCGCCCCAGATGATAACAAACCGCGCTGCGACACAGCAAACAAATTCCCTTCGCAAGAACTAAAATAAGACGAGACATTTCGTCCCAGTCAAAACACCGCACCGTGGAACGCCGTTTTTGGTTCGGCCCCGAAACGAGACATGTCATGTGTCCCCGTAGGTCGTTCATTGGAAATCTTCCGAGGGAACCGACCGCTGGAACTTCAAACCTGATCTCGGCCGTCTCATAGGGTCTTCTCCAGGAGTACGAGCTCCTTGAAGTCGCTCTGCCATCTCTTAGTCTGCTCCGCGCTCGGCTTCGGCAGCGGACTGCGGGCGGAGCCTCCATAGCCCATCCAGGCCTGTAAACCAGCCTTGACACCCACGACGCCGCCCTGGATCGCCGTCCAGTCGCCCTGGGACACGACTTCCTGCAATTTTTGTGCTTCCGCGTGCTTGCCCTCTTGGAAGAGCTCGATTGTCCGGATACAGGCCTTGGGTGCAATGTTGGCCAGCCCTGCCAGGATGCCGTGTCCTCCGGCGACCAGCGATTGGATAGAGAAATCTGCCGAGCCGGCCAGGACCAGGAATTCGGGACGCTCATGGTCGTAACGCTTGGATAATTTCCGGGTCGCGTTGGCCACGCGGTTGAGTTTTCCCGTATTACCACATGTAAGCTTGACGCCGACAATATTTGAGTGCCCGGAGAGCTCGATAATGATGTCAGAAGACAGGTCCAAACCTCCGACAGCACCCGGGAAGTTGTAGATGATGATGGGGATTGGAGATGCATCTGCCACGGCGTTGAAGAACTCCCGAACAGTCTCCGACGACGGCGCAAAGAGCGGCGCGTAGTAGGAGGGTGGGAGGACCAAGGCGTAGTCACCGCCGACGGCCCACGCTTCCTTGCAGTACTGAATAGTTTCACGCGTGCTCTGGCTACCACATCCCACTATGATGGGCATTGAACGGAAGCCCGCATCGTCGAGCGCCTGTCGCGTGGTAGCAGTGACCAGCTGACGTTCCGTGTGGGTCAAATGGACCGCTTCGCCATTGGAGCCTTGCGTGGCCAAACCTGTCACACCCGCTCGGGCAAGTCGCACGGCATGGCAAGCTATCGTGTCTGTATCAAGGTCCTCTGTTTCCGGCTCGAAGAAGCACATGGTAGGCACGTACACCCCGGGTATGAGAGGGCGAGCCACATGGACGGCTGGTTCTAGCGAGGCGCTGTCGTAAGAGCTGCTGAGGGAAGCCTGCGATTCCGCGGCGCTGATGCTGCCGATTCTCAGTTCTGAAGACTGTGACTGCCGGAACGGGAAGTGGTTGAAGCCTGCCGTGTAACTCCCGGTCGGTGAGGAGGCATCGTGGTGGGGGGCCATGATGTGCTGATGGATGGAGAAGGTTGATCGTTGAGGTAGGAACACGGCAGGTACAAGGATATTCCGCGTTGAGAGCAGCGTGTATGTGTAACTGGATGTGGTACGTCTGAGAAAGCTGTGGACCATCAAGCTCTTAAAGCCGGCGGGTGAGAAGCGGTCAGAACACGTGAAAGGTCTGGAGGTACAGAAGAAGTTGGCTTGTTTTTGGCGAGGTGAGGAGAGGATGGCTCGAGAGATCGAAGATGGCGCTCCGAGGCTCTTATATGACTTTCTGTGATCAATACCTCCGGGGGAGCCGCAACCTGGGCGCTGCTTCTTCCTGTTCTCCTCCTACCCCGGTCAAGGGCTATTTTATTCCCACGCTGGTGGCGTGAGGAAAGAACAAATCTTGATGCTGGCACTTCGCCAAAGAAATCACAAAGTGCCAAGTGCCAAGTGCTCACGAGCCCCGGAAACAAAACGAAGGGCGTCATTCGACCTTGTCGAGGTACATGCAGGTACTTAACTGGGAACTTCCCGCATATGAATACGGAGCAAACCAGCATGTGGTGGTCTAGAGCACTTCTTAGCGCTGATTCGAGGTGCATCTACACACAGTGTGAGACTGAACTCAAGGGCAGAAACGACGCGGTTCCAGTTAGGATAAAATTGACATGGCTGTCTGAGCTTGAGCTGTGCCAATGCCGCCGACTTTGTGGGACATGGCGTGGGGGTGGAGACCTAGGGACGGTGCGCCGGGTTTGTTGGCAAGCTCGGGTCCCAACCTCGACGTAGCACAAGGATACAAGTTCATGGAGAAGGTGTCGTTCGAGGACCTATGATTCACTCCCATATTGCTAAGGGGCGTACTTCGTGAGGTCTGGGCGAGAGGGGAAGGAGGGCGGGGGAAGCAACACACGTTGGAGCAGGCACACTTAGGCAAAGCCTGGTGGCACAGCCCTCCCAAACGCTTGGGATACCGTGCTCATGTCGCATGCCTGGAACGTGCGTTGACTGGCCTGGAAGCTCAGGGAGTCCTGGGAAGCGCGGGGTCTTGAAAGGACCTGTCCATGGATCGAATCGCATAGCTGCATCGAATCAAGCCTTGACTTGATCGAGCATAGGGGGCATAACGTGGCTGCAGGAGAAGATTCGGAGCGAAGTGGCTTTCGCAATGCGACGTCGCAGAGCCCCGAGACGACTGGTATAGCGGTTTGCCGCCGTGCCACGCATTTGTGTGGGCTCTGGTCCGGGACTCCTATCCTGTTTAATGTGGGTGCATGAAGCTGAAAGACGTCGGCTAAGCCATGATTCTTCGTGCTGAAAGGCGAAAAGCAACATGCGGTTGTCGCAACCTGTGGCCTGCTTCTCCTCGTGTCATCCGCGTTCTGGACTGGGAGTGAAAAGGGCCAATGTACATATAGGTACCAAAGATGAGGCTTTGGAAGAGCTGTACAAGCAACGAAAGGCTGGCATGGCTGTTGTCTGAACGACAGGGATCGACACGTTGCGGCACCTGGTCATTGCGAGCGAAGCAAGGCATTGACGCATTGGCCGAGGCTCCTGACCGTCGAATTTTCTTCCATCCTGGTGACAGAAGTTGCATGATCTTGCCATAAAGGGCAGATAGTTTGACACGAAATTCTATACGTGTCAGCGCTACTCGGGTTTGAAAGGTCGGTTCCCCCTTTTTGCAGGTCACACCATGTTGTGAAAGTGACACTGATCGGATTCAAAGAACAGAGCTCCCTCGAAATGAAGCGCGAAGGCCTCAGGACAGGAGCGCAGAAACATCTTGCGAGCTCCCGCCGAGTCACAGACCGGCATACCGGCAGGCTGGCAGACTTACCCCATGATCATCATGATGGCGTCTGGACTTCCAGGGAGGTGGGAAATGCACTGCACTCCACTAGGTCGCGTCCTCAGCAACAGGCAGATAGACAAGCAGCAGGGTATCGTACTGTGTCCGGTGACCAAAAGAGTGACTAGGGCTCCGTCTAGGCGTGCGTCGGGACGCAGGTAATGGGACACGTGTGGTAGGTGGCGAAGTAGGCGAGCGAATGGAAGTCGACCTGGTTACCTGTCTGGCCATCGTGCGTTGAAGTAGCGGTCGTGGAGAAGTCCGACGGTGAAGTGGTGGTGGGGGCCAATGGACAGGTGCTGAAAAGCTGCAATCTGTGGCTGCACGTTGATGGATCCAGAAGGGTAGAAGAAGAGCGCGGGGGCGGGGCGGAGGGCGGAAGCTGGGGGTATGATGGTATCGACGACGGTAATGGTGTTGTTGGCGAGCTTGTCGTTCCTTGGTCAGATGTCGCGCGGTAGTCTGGTCTGCGGTCTGTGGTCTGCAGTCCGTGAGAAATATAAGAGGTGCGCACAGACCGTTAGCAAAAGCTGCGTGCCACCAGACATCATCGGGATCGTCCCTAGCTTTGACGCCTTAGATACTTGAGCTGCCCTCCTTACCCCGGTATATGGTATGTACTGTATCCAGGTTTGTACAATGTCATGAGATACCGCAAGATATTGTTTCAGTTGGGAACCTTGTAATGGTGGAATTCCTCCCTGTTCGCATTTGAATTATCGACCTACTTATGCAAGCCTCGCCGCATTTGTACCGTTTTAGGCACTTCGTCATCCACTTCTGGTGGGGGATTATCACGGTGATAGGGCAGGTGCAGTCGATGCACGATACCTGCCAGGTAAAGTACTGTGGCTATTGCCTGCTTCCCCCTGCCCCTTCCTCCTGCCTCCTTCCTCCTCTCTCCTTCTTGCGCCGGATTGCGTACCAAGTGCTTGATGTGAGGCAAGCAAGCCTCGAACATGCCATACCGTCATGGCTACCACAATGTGCAGCAAGATTGATTGATTGCTTACGGTCACAAGGCAGTTCGCTTAGGGGCAGCTGATCTAATACACAACGTGGTTGCATTGGAATTCTTCCAGCAATTAAACGCACTTTGGCAACACCAAGAGAGTAGTACCTGCTTGCTGCTTAGGTCTTGTATTCCACGTGAGGCGGGTCGTCTCTCTCTCGCTCCTTCACAACCTCACCACACCCCACGATGTCGGCTCATGTGGAGAAGGAACGACTTCACTACCCCGCACGTCAACCCCATCTTCCTGCTCCTTCAATGTCAGTTCCACTCTCGGATCACGGATGGCCCCAAGCCCAACTTGCCAGTTTGCCTGGACTCCATCTCTCCAGCAGTATCGACAGGGGCACCATATTCACAGACTTCCGAAGCAGCACGCAAGACTGATTGACTCGACTCACCGTCACCAGCGCACTGTATAGTCCTGTGACCTCCCGAGCTGTGTGTGTGCCCAACCCCAGGCCTCGTCACACAGTGCCTGGGCTCAGCTAAGGATCCCCAAACTTCACGTTCACGATGCAAGAAGAAAGAAGGATCCTTTTTTACGGCATGGCAGGTCTTCTGACCGGTTCTTGTATGCAACAGCCAGTGACTTGTCTTCATAGGCTCCCGCAATGGAACAGCGAGCATATCGGCCCGCCTGCAGCTCAACGGCCTGTCATCACTCGATCCCCTTCCCGGCCTCCTACCCCCTTGACGCTCAACAACCATGATGCTGAGGCAAGCCTCCCAGCCATCCATATTGCTTCCTCGTCCGCACATGAGTTGACAGCTCGCGGTGTGGCCGTACTTGAAGAGCCGCTTCATGCCCCCCAGGATCTTCCCCGCATTCTGCTGGCGGCTCACCTCCTGTGTCGATGCTAGGTTGTCGGGGGCTTAGATGAACGTTTCTGAGGCAATTTATGCGCTTCCCAATCGCTGCCCGAACGACCAGAAGTCTGGAACCCTACTGGTGCTTTTCTGTCGCCAACACGCGCTTCTCAGGTTCTCCTCGGTAGTCTGCCGGCTAAGTCACATCGCATCATGTAACTGCAAGACACTTCTCGGATACAACACTTGGGACATTGATGAGACCTTGACATCTGTGATACTCTTCCGTTAATCATACCCTGAGCTCTCATGGGTTCCCGGATGCAGCTTTGACACTCTCACAGTGTATCGAGAACGGCGCATACGACCTCTATATACGGATGCTGCAGTACTCACTCGCGAGAAGCTTACGCACTGGAGATCCCGACAGCTCCTGTATTTCCGCCCTAACCCACACTTTCCAGGTCTTGTATTGAGAGCACCGTCCAATAGCGCCACGAAGCCAGAATCATGGTCTTGTGGTACTGTCGTCTTCGGTCGCAGGGCTGGACCGATGTACGCCGCCAAGTAACGCCCTCCTTGAGAGGGTGCCCGAGGGACAACCATGGTCTGTCCCAACCGGGTTGGGCGTCTTTCCGAGCAGCGCGGAACATGGCGCCGCTCATTGGATGTGTCTGTTCGTCTCAAGAGCTGCCGGCGCACATCTACCATTCACGGGGGCGATAAACATGCAGTTCAGCCCGAAGGCTGGCCCTCGCTCCGTTGCTGCACTCTCGATAGTCGGGGTACCTGACGATACAACGAGCCTGTCGGTCTCTTAGTCCTGAGCTTACCACAACGTCATTGAGCGTGCTTCAGCCATCCCCTTCAGCCATCCCTTTCCAGCTTCGGCTGGTCATCTCCTCGGTTGACGACAAAGGGACATTTCAGAGGCCTCCCTCAGCGGTGAATAAGTTTCGGCACATACTGGCTTAATCCAAAGAAGCTTGTTTCAAGTATCGCTCGCTCTCTGCTGGTTATTACATTGACGTGCTTAGGCGATATGTTTTGGATCATGGCGGTTAACCATGAGCCAAGCCTCGGCAAACTTCGCATGAACGAAACATCCTCCCCGCAACTTCATGCGGTACCCTTCCCATGTATCCGTTTTCCGAATGCTACTGCGCCACTTTGTTCGTGTCCCAGCTTGGCAGGCTTTGCCTGCGTTCTAGCCAAGCGGCTATCATAAGCCTTTTCATAAGAGCTAGGATTGTCATAGCAAATTCCATCCCTGGACGACATCACATGACGGCCTGGTTTGAAGTTTAACCTCTTCAATGTGGAGACTGGTTGTCATAACGCAATTCATTTATTGGGAATGATAACTACGGGAACTGGCATGTTAGTCAAGCTATCGAAATGGGTTCATCGTCGTGAGGGGCTAGACGACATGGCGACGTACCATCAAGAAGCAGTGAGTAGTACTTCTGCGAGCAAGGCGGAAGAAGGGTTCTGCAAAGCGCTCACCCCAGCGTTGAGTGCTTTGAGTGCCCAATTAAGTGCCTACGATAGCTCGTCTCAAAGGATTCTCAGCATCGGGCTTCGAATCCGGATGCCGAGTCTGCTGAACGAGGCTTCCGTCTCGCATAACAGCTGCGCCCTAGGATTGCGCCGAGAAGTTAGTCGAAAGCTAGGACTGGGTGACGGATCTCTAAAAGTGGCAATGAGAGGAGGAATTGTGGTTGTCAGCAGACCGAGGACGTGGTCGACAACGGTCCATTTAATCAACCCACAAGAATTGAGCAGTATCCTTTGTCATGATTAGCGTACAGATGCCCAGCAACTCACAGTTGTTCGCATCATCAAGACAGACTAGAGAATAATATACACGAAGAAACCAATGAGCGATCCTCCATCGATACTCGCTGCTCGAGTGGAGGGCTCTCCCCCAACCACGCCCCTCCCAGCTAGACCGACCTAGCATACGCCCCATCACCATATTACATCGTGCCCAGCCTCGACGCTCCAAAGCTCCTTCTCCCAGCCCACACCGGGCTCAATGACATCCAAACCCCCTTCAGAAACGAAGGCATCCTCCTCCTGCTCTACATCCTGGCGCACTGCAAGCCTCGCCTTCACCCACTCCCAGTACCTCGGGTAGAACCCAGCCTGCGACCAGTCCAACAGGGCCAGAACCCTCCCCTCAGGGCTGACGACCACGTTCTCGGCGCAAAGTTGCCGTGCGTGAAGACGAAATCCGACCCCTCCGTCCCCCGTAGATGCGCGATCGCGTTGAGCACGTCCGCCTCCTCCTCCTCATCAAGCGCAAACGACGCCACGGCGGCGACCCTCTCCGCGAGCGCCACGACGAACCCATCATGGGAGGCAAAGGGCCCGTACCTCTGGCGGAACTCGGGGTTCCCCGGGTTGAATTCCTGCATTGGTTGGTTCGTCGTCTGCCGCAGCCAGAAGCGGTCTCGCATGGGCAGGAAGGGGAAGCGGTGCGGGCGCCAGATGTGATCCGCTGCCGGGCGTATGCTGCGGAGGGTGCCGAAGATGGAGGTCAGCTGGTCACGGACGAACTGCTTCTGGGGCGGGGAGAAGGCGGGCCAGGCTTCGGCGAGGGTCTGGCCGGGTTCGTGTGACGTGATGAGGGTGTGTTGCCTGTCTGGGTCTGGGGTGAGCTGCAGGGTGCTGGGCCAGATGAGGGAGACGCCATCGCCGGACTCCCGAGAGGAGACGAAGGTGTTGCTGCTGGCGTCTGTGAAAGGAGAATGTGATGGCGGTTCGTATCCCGCGGGCTCGGGGACTGGTACGCCCATGCGGCGCAGCATGATGAGGATGGCTTCGTGGATTCCGAGGCTCGGGAGATGGCGTTCTGCGATGGAGTAGCCGACGAGAGTCATGTCGCGTGATGTTCTTGGTGACTCGGGAGGTGTGGCTGGTAGACTGCCGAGACCTAGACCTAGACATGCGAGACCGAACAATGGAGTCGAGGAAACCAGGACAGGGTGAGCATCCACGGAATGGCGAGAAGCAAAAGGTGACGTTGGAGTGGGTGGCAAGTTGGGGTGAAAGGCCAACTCGGCAGATCGTGAACTGGCATTCATGATCATCTCGACCGGTAGACGGCACAGAGAGTCGGGGTTTTGGACGAGGCGGTGGGTAGCAAGACGAACAACCATCGCGACTCAAGGTGAGAAGCTTCTCTCTTTATTATCAACCGAGTGACCCTCTCCATCTGACCTCAGGGTCACCTCGAGGCGTTGTCGAACTGCTTTGGCCCCCTCCCTCCTTACCCTCCGAGGCTCGCCTGGGTGCGGCAGTGACATCTCGGGCGAACCAAAGTTTGTCGGGTTTGAGGGGATCCAATACGCAGACAACTTCCCATTGCGACAAGCCCACGTTTCAGTGAAACCAAGATCCGTGGCAAATGGGGCCGGGGTGGGTTCTCGGTCCGATCCACGAACTTCCCTGGTAGAGGAGAGAAGACGTCCCTGTGCTTTTGCCCTGTGCTTGTACGTGCAAGGTTCACATAGCCGCTCGCTGGCGTTCGTTGCGTCAACGATGACTTGCCGTCGCTTCGAGGGTTGCGTTGCATTGGCCAATGTACAAGTACAGTACAGTACAGTACAGTACTAGGTACACCATCTCAGTCGTTGCAGTGCCCTTCCCCTCTCCCTGCCCCAGGTCTGATCCGCGACGCACCCAGGCGAACAACCCCCCTCCCGCCCCAACAAAACCCCCAAAACCCTCTCATAATAAACACTCCAGTCCCGAGAATCGACTTCCCGCTTCGCATCTGTCCTCATTGCAACGGACTCCCACACTCTCGGTTCACCTCTCCAAGCGAACCCCTGCCAAGGTGTCATTCGTTCCCGTCTCCTACTCCAAACCATCTCCCTCCCTTTCTCCTACGGTACGTACCCCTTCCCTTCTCATATGAAGGACCCCTCGGACGAAACTGCGCCTACTGATGCCTTTGTTCATTGGGGTTACATTCTCAATGCCGCTCGCTACCAAAACTCGCTGTCCTCCAACTCGGGGTGATTATCTGCTCATTCGTGGAAACCTCCACCAGAAAGCCCCTAATTAATCAATTAGCTTCGGAACTAGCCAAGTCTCAGGCCATATGGTACTGCACTTGCACTTCCTTTTCCAGAAGGGCCACATTTCGCTGGAGCCATCCGGCGCCCATCAGGACCTGGCCATGCCAACCAAGACCTCGTGGCTTTTCATGTGCTTCCGATATTGCCTGTTTTGCTTTTCCGACTGTTTTCTTCCCCGGCGTCTGGCGTCCTTGTTGGTAAACGGCCATCGGCGCACCGTCCAGCTCTCTCCCCCTGCCAGGTGAAACGTACATCATGTCCGAGCTCTTTATGCCGTGTGTAAAAGCACGCGACGTGAAGGGGCCCTTGGGATGGGGCAAGAGGGTGAGAAAGGCAGACGATATCACCCAGAAAGATTCGCAAGCGAGTTGACCACCGAGAGGGCTGTGCATCTCAACCCCGGTGGCACATCCAACTCTTTTCTTTGCTCAGCCCCCAGCCCCAGCGAAGCCCCTCCCCGTACCGCATTGTGGTGATGTATGGCCTGCCGTGAATATGCATGCTGGGCGACTGACGTGCGCCACAAGGCCGTGCTTCTCCCCGTTGCTGTTCAGTTGACGTTCGACTTGTGGTGCATGAACCGCATGTGCCGCTGGCATGTTTGAACGGGCCGTTCATAGCCTGATAGTTTCTAAGAGCCGGGTTGTCGCCGCTTCTCACGGATGGCGCGATCCCTTTGGAGAGGAAAACAATACTTCAGAGGGGCCCCATGAAAGCCATTCTCCGTGGGCAGTAGAAGACCAACAGTTGCTGCAGCCAAACTTGGCCCCAGGGCAGTCAACGCGGTTGTCGTATGGCCAATGTCAGCACCAGCGTCGTCGAGATCACCAGCAGCCATGGTATTGCGGCTAGGGGATGGGTCTTGGCCGCCCAACTTTCCCCTGGATTTCTGGTCAAAAGCTCAATTCCCAGTTCTGTCCTCTCCAACCCACAGTCTCATTATTATTTCTAATACAGGCATCGCATAAGGAGGGGGGGACATACTTCGTCCTTCTTCAAGGAGCGCCTAAACATTGACTTGCCCTTTGTTGATGTTTCGAGGCGGCCATGGCATAGTCGATCGAAGGCCCAGCGACGGATGATGCCCTTAGGAGCCGACTATCTCGATCTTGATGGCCTTCGATACGTCGGGAATGTCGCTCTGTCAGGTTGAGTCACCAACAACGGATGCGCTGCTCTTGAAGTTCGAAGTATGCGACGAGTCCGTCCATGACCATCTCACAAACAATACAGAGCCTCGCCGGGTGAGTCGGTCTGGTGTTTGCGAGTCATCGCTTCATATGAGCTATAACCTATCTGTGTTATGTTGTACTCATACGCAGCCCAGATCACGACAAAAACCCTAAGGCTAAATCACCTTATCAGTCTCATCTGGAACGACCAAGGTTTGGTGGAATTATCTCGAACCCACAAGCATACCGGTCAAGCGGACCAAATATGCGCTGCTCGAGCTGTCGATTAGAGAACTCTCCAATGTACTACGGCATATCCCTGCCCTGTCTACCTTTCGCGATCGGTTCGAGGTCAAATAAGCTAGTAAAGATGAGGTCGCCGATACGTTCCCAAGTCGTAGAGACAGACGCAGACATTAGCAACCCAACGAGATAAACCGCCAAGAAGACACCCCCCGACGATCCTCAGGTTACACGATGGTCAAGTGACGTGACACGAGAATGAAGACTCGAGACTGCCAAACGTCAGCTGTGCCACATCCCGATACAGCCTGCAGCCACGATCGTTGACAAGTCGCGGCAATCCGTCGGTGACACAGCCACTGCATGGTCCCAAGAGGCGGCCTGTGATGCGGTGTCACACCACACCGTACTTGTGGCGTGAAAGCATCACGCCTTGTTGGCAGTTGGCGACTGACAACAACTGACACCGCTGGCGGTGAGTGCTGTATGTCGCAAGCGCGAGACCCTTTCACCGTGATGTCCCCGTTTCCGTTCCTCTCAGCTGGCCGGCAGACAGACAGACCCAATCGGCGTGGCAGGCTGTTTCTCGCGCCTGCAGAGGACGGCAAGCAAACCGATCGCGCTGCAGACACTAGAGTCAAGATCAGCGAACAGCAAACAACAAATGTGAACCTGCGGGTCATGCCACTCGGCGCCGATCACGTTATCCTAGCGAGCCGCCAAAAGAAAGACGTCACAGCTCACAGGCGCACGCTGTGCAGACAGTGCAGTGCAGCGCTCGCTGATGCTGGTCAAGCAGTGGATAAGGGACCGTAAATCGGGGACACCGTCCGGAAAGGTGGGCCAAGGCTCCGCCGACAGTTCGTGATGTGCGGGACTCGGCTCACTGGATCCAGAGAAGCACGAGTCCGTGAGGAGCAGGGCTGACGATCGCTCAAATCGTGCGGATAAAAGATTCGAGAATATTTGGAACCAGTCTTTGTACGAGGGCGGCAAATCGGCCAGTGACGCATGACTGAATTGGCTCTCGGTCGAGTATTAATAAGCCGTCACTTCGGGCGATTTTTTGAGCTATCGGGATAAATTTAGCAGAGGCCGCCTGGCTAGCGCCGCGCCAAGGACCTGGTCCCGTGAGCGATTGGGGGGAGGGGGTTAGATTGAATGCGGGAGGCAAGGCGACATGGATAATAAACCCCCCTCCAGACTTATCCTTTAGGGCTGCAGAAAGGTGGCAACCAAGGGATGCACGCGGACCCTGAAAGCCCGATCGCGGCGGGCAACAGCAGTTCGTGAGGGCATGTGCTGGGCGGGCGGTATGCCCGGACGAATGACGCGGAGTGGCAGTGGCCCATTCCCCGTCTGAGCTTTCGAAAAGGTCTCCTAGGCTGCTGAGTCTCCGAGAAGAGAGAAGGGAACGATGGCTGACGGTCGCTTTGGCTGACAATTGAGACTCGCTTTGAGACATGGAGCGGTCGAGAAGGGCTGACGGCTGACGGCTGGGCCAGGCTCTTGTCGCAGGGCCTGCGGAGGTATCTGTTTGGACTGCCAGCGAGTCAGCAGACAAGGCGTTTCGGGCGGGATACGAGGCAATCGAATGGAACATGGAAAAGAAAAAAGCGGCTGCTACAGTACAGACAGAATGTAAACCATGAAGCGTTGTGAAGCGAAAGGCCTCATCGTCATCCAACGCGCGCTTTTTCGTCAAAATCAACAGTCGATCGAGACATATCCTGTGGTCCTGTAGAACACTCAACGCGGTGATGGAACAACAGGGTCGCTCGGTCGACAACGAGGAGACAGCGACCCGGAAGCGAAGATCCAGGGGACAGTATTGGTGAAGAAGGGGGCGCTAATAAAACAGGAGAGCGAAGATGGAGATACCTCAAGAGGATAAAGTGATCCTGGTAAGCCTGGGAGGTCCACTTTGTCTCAAACACTCATCCACGAGCGTCTTCTTCAGCCAACAATACGAGCGGAAGTGAGCCGGAGGGGTAGCGAGAGTTCGATTCCATGGATCCAGGAAATGGCCGACAGCACGTTTCAAAGGCATAATGGCGAGCTGGTCCACGGCATGTTTGTTGGATGACGGCCCTTGAACCAACATTGGACTCGGCGTTTTGGAGGTCGTGGTGGTAATACTTGACGCGCCGGGCCCCTCGATTCGAACCCCCCTTGATGACTTTGGACCTCCCGTGGACGCGTTGATGAGTGATTGTCAATAAGGTAGTGAAGGGGAAACCCGACCTTCCCTGATTCAGACTGGGGCCAGGTCCCAGCGATGTGCAGCAGGGATCTGCGCCAGGCCCGGCGACAGGCGGGTGGACGGCGGATGGTGGACGGCATCGACTCATGCCGAGCTCGTCCTGTCACCCGTTGCCAGAGTGCTTGGGATGGCAGGTCGCTGAGTAAGATGTCCCAGGCTGCCATCGCCTTCGCTGCTGTCCCTGTCTTGTGCTGTGGTGTGGTGTGGTCACCATCGTCGCAAATACGAAACGCAAGGACGGCGTTACCGAGAGACTGGGGACGGTCGCATGCCAGCAAGTGAAAGCCGGGGCATGGTCTGGAAGATCGAGGCGAAAGACGAGTCAACAAGCCTGAATGGATTGGAATGTGTTGACGATGACAGCTCGGAAAAGCATGGCGGGCCAAAACACGAGGGGAGGCCAAGAAAGGCAGGGGGGGCAATGGGGGAAAGGAAAGGAAAAGAAGGTCATCACGAGAGGAGAGCGGAATGCCGCCCTAACCCCAGCCCCTGCTGGCCCCTGCGCCCCCTTCGAAAGCCTCGAGCTAGGTGATTTCGGGCGTCTGGAAAGGGCAGGGGTGGATACAGATTTATGCAGCTGTCTTGGCGTGCGAATATTGTGTTGCGTGTGCTAAGGTGGTAGGGAGGTGCGTGTGCAGATGACACGGCAGCGTGGTGAACGCGAGGCCCGATTAGGCGGCGCCACACGCCTGCACCGTCTGTTTCTGGGGCGCAGACTTTGGATGAAACCTGTCATTGGCTGTCGGTGCGACATCTTCCCTCGGCAACGGCGCGTTGCTAGATCGGTGGACCCTGAAATCTGCACCCCCCTTCCTTCACTCCTTCACAAGTTCGAGCTTGCCAAGCTCTTCTCAGGGGTGACTGCCTTCCAACCTCCACCAGATATTGAACGGACGCCGCGGGCTCCTCTTCTTGCCCTGCGCTACGCCTATCCCCATCGCTCCTTTGGGTCACCGATTCAGGCACCCAGGCCTCTCTTCCCCTTCGACGGTCCCTTTGCCCCTGCCCCTTACCCCTTGCCCTTCCCACCCCTGTGCTCCTGCCCAGCACCTCCCCCCCAGAACGTGGGCCGCGCCTTACGAAATGACCTTTGCCAACCCATCGTATCGAGGAGTTGGCGCCTGGGCGCTGGGCTGCTCGGCAATGAACACCCAGGACTGGATCAAGGCGCACGGGACTGGTCTCCATTTGTCAGTACCCGCTCCAGGGGGCATGCATGTGCCTTCCGGTCGCTGTGCTGGTGGTGCAGTGAGGGTGGTGAGAGCGAATCTCTGATAAAACCGCCGTCTCCTTGCTCAGTCTACTTGATTTTACCCCTTCTTCTGCCTCACCTCAATCTCTCACCACACGCTCTTCCTCTTGTTTCTTCCTAGCACACAACTGCATCTCTCGTTAATAGGCAGTTTTTGATCTTTCGACAACCTTCGCTCAGTACCAAACCACCCTATAATTTTTCCACCTCTTCCCATCCAAAACAACAATCAAGATGGTTTCCAAGCTTTTTGCCATGGCCCTGGCCGCCTCTTCCCTTGTCTCCGCCCAGACCTTCACCGAATGTGACCCCACCAAGAAGGGTAAGTCCATACCGACGTTGTCTCGTGGGATTGTCAATCGGCCCTAACACAGCTCCTAGCCTGCGACCCCGACCCTGCCTTCGGCAAGGAGGTCGACATTGACTTCACCAAGTCCAATGGCGAGGACTACCTCTACACCCTAGATGGCACCAAGGTGACCTACGACAACGAGAAGGGCGCCGTCTTCTCCATCAAGAAGGAGACCGAGGCCCCCACCAAGGCCTCGCACAAGTTCATCTTCTTCGGCGAGCTCGAGTGCACCGTCCAGGCGGCCAACATGCAGGGCATCGTCACCTCGATCGTCCTCCAGTCCAAGGACCTCGACGAGATTGATTGGGAGTGGGTCGGTGGTGACAACGCCAACGTGCAGACCAACTACTTCTCCAAGGGTGATACCTCGACCTACGACCGTGGCGGCAAGCATGCCGTCGCCAACCCCCTCGGCCAGTTCCACAAATACGGTATCGTCTGGAACCAGGACAAGATCGACTGGACCATCGACGGCGCTGTCGTTCGTACCCTGAACGCCAAGGACGCCGACAACGGCAAGAAGTTCCCCCAGACCCCCATGCAGATCAAGATCGGAACCTGGCCTGCCGGCAACAAGAACACCCCCAAGGGCACCGTCGAGTGGGCCGGTGGCTACTCGGACTACGAGAAGGCTCCCTTCGTCGGCTACTACAAGGACTGCAGGATCGTTGACTACGCCGGTGGCAACGACGCCTCCAGCGGCACCGCCAACGCCAAGGAGTACGTTTACAGCGACCGCTCCGGCACCTGGCAGTCGATCAAGATCGTCACCGGTGACGGCAGCGACGACGATGAGAAGGAGACCACCACCTCTGCCCCCGCCACCAAGACCGCCGAGTCCACCAAGACCAAGACCGAGGAGGATAGCGAGTCTGAGACTGAGACCGAGACCGAGGCTGAGGAGACTAGCACCGCCGCCTCCACCACCCTGAGCTCCGTCGTTGTCTCCTCCACCGGGGCTGCCGAGTCTACCACCACTGGTGCCTCCGCCACCACCTCCGGCGCCGACTCTGAATCTGCCGCCGCCGCCAGCAGCGAAGTGTCCACGGTCCCTACCGATGCGCCCGCCGCCGGCATGATGAACCGCGCCAACCTCGCCATGGGCGCCGCTGGCCTCTTCTTCGCCTTCATGCTGTAAATGGCTGATGCATCCCTCGTTGATGATCAGACAGACGCGACAAACACAGTACAAAGGCCGGTCCGTCGGGAGAGCTGATTGTATAATTCCTACCCTTCGTTATCACACTCCTTCACAGGCCACACCCGGCCGTCTTCGTCGGCGGAGACCCCCTCTCTCGAGAACGGGTCTCTGCCACGAGGGCGACGCGGGTGGTAGGATGACCTTTTCTCAATACACTGGCTTTTATTTATTGCACATGGGCTCTCTGGGACTTCACTCAACGTAGCGAGTCCTACGTATCGACCGGCCCGGCCTTGGACGGACTTTTGAATTTCTATCAAGGTGTTTACTCAGGGCAGGCCACGGGATATGGACATGGGAATCTCCAGAGCATTGAACACTAGCCATCGAGGTGGATAGGCAATGAAGGCTCTAGTGGTGCGAAGCGTGGACGGCTTCTTTGTAGATATGGCGACGATGATACCTCTAGATGGCGACTAGTGTAGACGGGTGGGCCGATCGAATTCGAACAATCCAAACAACTAAAGCAAGGTTCCCCATTGTGTTGGCAGTGAATCTGTGATCTGTGCTGTGCAGTGCTAATTTCCCGTTTCAGGCCCCTGAGCCAACAGATCCAGAGCTAAGGGGTGCTCATTTCCGCCGCCCAGACTTTGTGCCGCGGGGCCGTATGTGGCCATGAGGGATAAACGGTGCCGAATTGCGAAACGACGTTCCGTGCTGCTCACTCGGTTATGCGGTCATGTGGCTGGCGAAGGATGCAAGAAGCTCTGTACTTGCGACGGACCGTCGTTTCCTACCTACCACGAGGATCGGTGTCGTCCGAAAAGCGCAATTGAGTTTCGGCAGGCGGCGGGCGTGAGACCCGGGCCCAGATCGACAGCAGGCGGTGGTATTGGGCCTTGAATAAATAACCTGGCAAAGCTAACCCCGGAATTCAATAGGAATACGATGAAGAGCTGGGTTGAATGAGATCGATGAACGATGTAACTCGGATGATCGCCCTTTCGTGCACTGGAGCTTATTCCTGAGGGGGGTGCATTGTGCTGCACGCACGGTGTAAGTAACTGCTGTGCTGGGGTTGGTCGAACTTGACTTTGGCTGATCGTCAAGTCATTTCGCGAAAGCAGGGACATTGATTGCACTACGATGGAAGCGAGGGAAAGCCAATGTAGAAAGAAGGACCCTCTCTGGATTGTGCTTGCCGCGTTGGATAAGCTTGGCAGTGGCTGGCCTCTGCGCTTGCCATACTTGTACCTGATGTCTAGATATTTCCTCCCCTCGGACAATCATCTTCCAAATGTAACATTCGCATCTTCCTCGCCGGTCAAGATGCCATCTATGTGCCATCCCTCCAGCGAGCCGATAACATCCCTCCAAGTTTCTGGCGAGCGAGTGCTTCTCCCAGCTGGAGTCACCAATGCCCTGAGACACTGATCCGGTAACCGCATCGTGCCGTGCAGTTGCCGATTGGGGCAGCCAATGGGCGTTTCGTACCGCGCGGGTTGGATTCTTGGGGGCTTCGGTATCGTCGACCTCCGCCCGGCGCGATCGGCGGCGGTGTTGGGTCAATGAGTCGAGTGGTCTGCTGCCCTACTCCATGAATTACAAGAAAGGAAACTTATGATGAAGGTGCGGGGGCGTGATCGCTGTGGTCAGCGGCTTGGGGACGATCGGGTTGGGCGTCATAGATGGGAGGGATAGGGCCTCGGTAGGATCTCTGCCGACGGCTGAGGATAACTCAAAATGTCGGACATGTCCCCTTCACGGGACGTTGTTTGCTACTTTGCCATGCTTGCAGTCCACTACATCCTCACGTTTGACGGACGACTCACCTGCGTACCAGGCATACAGGCATATGGGGATTCACGTCGACGACACAACGAAGCAGACACGATGGCCCACGATTACAAGTTTGAAGGCTGGATAGGTCATGACGAGGCCTCAGTTAAGGGCAACATGATATGGGAGACGTTTGAGCCCAAGGCCTGGGAAGAGACAGACGTTGACATCAAAGTCACACACAGTGGTATCTGCGGTTCTGACTTGCACATGCTGCGCTCTGGCTGGGTAACCTTTTCCACCTCAGCCCCTCTCCAGCTTCCCTTGCCCTTCGGCCGAGAAGGCTAACAAATAATACAGGGACCCGCCCCCTACCCGATATGCGTCGGGCACGAAATTGTTGGTATTGCCGTCCGCATCGGCTCCAGCGCCTCAGGCGGTATCCGGCTTGGTGACCGCGTCGGTGTGGGCGCCCAGTCGGACAGCTGCTTCGGCCGCGGCACCGCGGCGGGGTCTTGCACCGAATGTGACGAGGGCTCCGTCAACTATTGTCCACGCGCCGTGCACACATACGGCGGCTTTCACTATAATGGCGGCAAGACGATGGGCGGCCACGCGACTTACCACCGCTGCCCCTCATCTTTTGTCATCAAAATCCCCGAAGGACTTGCATCGGAGGATGCAGCACCCATGCTGTGCGGTGGCGTGACAGTCTACTCGCCGCTGCGGTTTCACGGTGCCGGACCCGGCAAGACGGTGGGCATCGTAGGTGTCGGCGGGTTGGGTCACTTTGGCGTGCTCTTCGCGCGGGCCCTCGAGGCCGACCGCGTCGTGGGCATCAGCCGCAAGGCGGACAAGCGGGATGAGGTGCTGCAGATGGGCGCTGACGCCTACATTTCGACGGATGGAGATGCTGACTGGGCCAAGGCGAATGCCAAGAGTCTTGACATCATCATCTCGACCGTCAGCTCTAGCCGCATGCCACTGCAGGAGTATCTGGGACTCCTGCGGCGGGACGGCACGTTCATCCAGGTGGGAAACCCCGACGACGGGCAATTTTCGTTTCACCCGGGCCCGCTGCTTGCGGGGCGGGTCAAGATGACGGGATCGGCAATCGGGTCGCCGGCGGAGATCCGGGACATGTTCGAGCTGAGCGTGCGCAAGGGAGTAAAGCCATGGGTACAGGTGCGGCCGATGGGGGAGGCGAACGAGTCGATTCTTGATGTCGAAGAGGGGCGGCCGAGGTATCGGTATGTGCTGGTCAATGAGGCGCAATGATATGCCAGGCCCCGAATGAAAGGAAATGTTTGCTCTTCTGATGAGAAGAATTCTCTAGGAGTACCACCAAAGGCGAGCAGCTGCAGGCAGGTAGGCATCCAGACAGGCAGTCGACTTCGTCCCAGGAAGACCAATCACAGGTGCAGTCCCCAACGTCACCCTAACTTATCCTCACGCAGGCACC
This sequence comes from Verticillium nubilum, assembly GCA_002851675.1. NCBI lineage: Eukaryota > Fungi > Ascomycota > Sordariomycetes > Glomerellales > Plectosphaerellaceae > Verticillium > Verticillium nubilum. The sequence continues at coordinate 170,204 of NMXI01000047.1, read as the reverse complement.
CGCGACGTTTTACAACATTCATACCAATATAAATCTCTCCGTTCTCCAGTGTCGAATGTGTGGAGGACACCTTTTCAATCGTCCAATCTGAAGTCCCAGCATCAATTCTCGACACTCAAAGCGCAAGAAACCTCAAGACGCAGAAGAGCGAACTACCTCACAGCCCACCATGTCCTCTGACCTCGCGGCCTTCCATGCCCTCCTGACCCGCCTCAAAACCCCCCGCATACTCGCCCTTTGCGGCGCCGGGCTCTCCGCCTCCTCGGGCCTCCCCACCTTCCGTGGCGCTGGCGGTCTTTGGCGACGCCATGACGCCACCCGCCTCGCCACCCCCGAGGCCTTCACCGCTGACCCGGCCCTTGTCTGGCTCTTCTACGCCTACCGCCGCCACATGGCCCTCGCCGCCCGCCCGAACCGAGCCCACCATGCTCTCGCCGCCCTGGCCCGCGAGGTCCCGGGCTTCATGTGCCTGACGCAGAATGTCGACGGCTTGTCGCAGAGGGCGGGGCATCCGGGGGCCCAGCTGAAGGCTCTGCACGGCAATCTGTTCGCGCTGAAGTGCTCGAACAGGAGGTGCGCGTACGCGGATGAAGAGAACCTGGAGGATCCCCTCGTTCCGGCCCTGGCGCCTGCTTCAGCGGAGATCGAGCCGGGCCGGAGCCTCCCGCTGCTTGATGCCGCGAATCCGATCCCGGATATTGCGAGGGACGAGCTTCCCACCTGTCCGACATGCGCCTCGTTGCTGCGGCCTGGCGTCGTCTGGTTCGGCGAGGCGTTGGACGAGCCGCTGCTGGATTATGTCGACGCGTGGGTCGAAGCGGAGAATATTGATATCGTACTGGTTGTTGGGACGAGCGCGCAGGTATTCCCTGCGGCGGCGTACGTGGAGCTGGGGCGCGCGCGAGGGGCCAAGGTGTGTGTTGTTGATTTGAAGGTGGCTGGGAAGAGAAGGGAGGATGTGGACTTTGTGTTCGAGGGGGATGCCGCAGTTCTTTTGCCGAAGATGTTGGAGCCTATCGTTGGGCGGCTGGAGGCTGTCTGACGGCTGACATGGATGGGTGGTTATGTATGGAGCTTCCGAGGGGTGAACAAGAGAAGAGTAACACATGGCGTGGTAAAATTGATGGGCAGCAACCGCGAAGCTACCTACTTAGATTAGTCACAGGGATCACCAATACATGAGGGGTTTGAACTTTCACGCTCTACATGGAGTGCACATCACGAACCGCAGTACTGAGGCCCCTGCGGGAACTGATAGGAAGCTCGGTGTTTATACGCCTTGGACATTGGTAGCAAGTCACACGTCGCACCGTCCTCTGCCCATACATTCTTCGACACCACGAAATTCAAGCAATTTTCAGGAGAGGAGAAAACAGGAGATTGGCCGGCCAGTACCACGTATCAGTCGAATCTTTCAATCTCTCACACGTTTCTGGATGTCTCCTTGAAAGCTTCCATTAGCAATAAGTTTTTTTGAGGGTCCCCATGTTACGATAAACCGTCATCGAGAAAGCTTGATCTGCTCACGTGAACTCTGTCAACATTGATGGATGGTTGCTGGTTGAGAAGTGCTGTACGACTGCCTCCAGCGCTATCAACACCGAGAACAACACTAAACGACAAAGTTTTCAAGCCCCAGCGCTGCCTACTCAAAGGCTCTGGAGTTGACAGGCATGCCGTATGATTATCGGACAACATTGAAAGCCTGTGAACCGTTTGTGTTCTTGAAAGCGTGCTAGAGAATCCGAAAGTCAGAAGTGGATCGATTCAAGTTGATAACAGAAACGAAACTCCAAAAAGCCATGTCGGTGAAGTAGAAGTCTGACCGAGGTGCTGCCTCACCTCCTCCTTCCCTACGCCATACATAGTAAGACAACAGTGGTATATCCCCCCTCTCGTCTGCTGTTCACGACATGAGATGCGTTTCTTCCCATACATCGTCATTCAGCACAACTTGCCTGGCAAGTCGACATGTCTCTCTCGTCTGATGAGTAACCAAACGATACACCTCCGCGAGCACACTCCACTCCAAGAGAAATATAATATGTAGAACAGAGGTCGCAGTTCTTCGAGCAGGAATAATAAGGGGTGCGAGCCTTGTCGTCCCCATTACGTTTCCCCAAGCGGAGATGCAGAACGCGGGCGGCACGGCACGCACGCCACAATGGCGTGCCTCATGGCGTAATGCTCGCCATTCTCCTCGCCTTGGGGTCTTGGTCATTGTCAGACGTTCGCCGGGTATATAGACTTCGCCGTTCCGATATGAGTTCCTGGCGGCCTTGGGTGGTAGCTAACCTTACCACGAGTCGCTGCATCTTTCTTATTTGAAGAGTGGCATGTTATCGATCACCTGGAGCTCACAAAGCGCGAAGTCACTTCAAACTGGACAATGGCCAATACACGATGGTCACCAAGTCGGCAAATAAAGCAAACCCTTTCTTTAACGCTAACAAGCACGGTTTATTCATCCCGATATCGCAATCTAAATATTTGTTGTATTCCGATTTGCCACGCTTCGGTTGCCAGATCCTTCCCATCAATCATCAACCCGTTTCTACCACGTCCAACTTATCCAAGGGGTATTGTGTCGTCGCGAAACAAAGCATACCCCGCACGCAGGGTCTCTTTCAATGCCGATCATCTCTCATGCTGTATCCTGACGGATCGCCAGTTCCATCCGTCTTCAAATGAACATCCACTGAAAACAGAAAACATTTCAATCTCCGACCGTTGACTCCCGGGCCATTAACCAGCCATCCTCGTCATGCCGATCGTCGGCGCGAAGTCGTCATACATGTCTTCGTCGCTACTCTCATCCACGTCCTCTAAGCTCTGTGGGCTGTGCGCATTGCTAACATTTGCGCTCGGCAACCCGCTGAAGCTCCCCATTGAGGGAATTCCGCCGATACTGCTCAGAGCCGACAAGCCACTAGGGCCGCTGCCCACGCTACCCGCGATGTCGGCCACGCTGCCGTTGCGGCTCATTGACGGTTTCTCCGGAAGCTTCTTCAGCAGACCCGTGGAAATGTCCAGCATCTTCATAGCGAACGCCGTCAGACCCGTTCCCTCGCCGGGCTTCGAGCTGACCGACAGTGTCCAACGGTACTCGCCCAATCTTCGGCGGTACCAGTCAGCCTCCTCTTTGCCAGGACTTGTTGCCCAGAGAAGCGAGCCAAACGTGCCAATAAGGGCAAAGTTAGTCTTCGAGGCAAAATACCAGAAGGAGCGAATGTGCGAAGGGTTCAGGCGGTTGACAAAGTCCATGGCCGAGATCAAGCGGGCCTTAGCTGCACTCCTGCAGATGTGTTGCACGTATGGATCAAGAGCACAAGCAGGCGAGGCGAGGGAACGGATGATTCGTCGATGGAGGGTGATCTCGGTGGCAAAATATGCGAGGTGCAAGTAGCCAATGCTGGAGAGTCGGCTCGTAGAAGCTGCTGAGGGTGTAAAAGAGTTGTCCATGCGGATGGCTGTCGGGAGTCCCGCATACCACTCTTTGAGCTTCAGCTGAATGGGCTTCGCCAAGGACAGCACCAGATGCGTTCCTTGGGCCCCGCTGTGCGTGACCGTCTGCTTCGCCTGCAGCGTATAAAACGTGTCGAGAATCTCGGAAAGAATTTGTGAGAGGTGCACCATCTGTGAGAAGAGCGTCCGTCCCCTCTCAATCTCCAGCTGGTCCTCTGAATCATTTTCTTCCCATTCAACGTCGGGGAAGTCGTGCTCTGTGAGCGGTCTCACACCCCAATTAGAGGCAAATATATGGGAAGGCCGGCCGTGGACGAGCGCTCCCCATTTATCTTGCATGTACAATGCCCAAGCGAGCCGCTTCCTCAAGCCCTTCTCCCAAGGTGGGATCTTCCAGCCTGTGCAGTCCAAGTGCAGTCCAAGCTCCTGGCCGATGGCTACCAGTTGAGCGGTGGGCGCCCACTGATCACCCTCTGGCCTTTGTGAAAGGAGCAGGCCAGCCTGGATAGTGGACAATTTTGGTCGGTACATGGCATCGGAAAGTGTTGTGCGTACTAGCCGCTCGAGCTCGCGCACGTCGGGCCTTGGTAGTCGTCGAAGCTCCTCGTCATGGTCCCACCAGTTGATAGCTAGGATATAGACGGCAGCCAGTAGAGGTGGCGAGAATTCGCGATAGCCTCGCTCATACTTTTCCAAGAAGACCGTCTTCTGGATAATGGGAAACCCCGGATGGACAATGCGGTAGTAGAGGTCGACCAATTTCCTCCCGTGGGGGCGGACAACAGCCTCGACCTCCTCAACGTCCTCCAGGGTGTGCTCATAGCCAGGCGTGTTGATGTCCGGGAGCATGAGGAACGTTTCGTCGTCACTGACCTTGCGCAGGGTACCTCGTGACAGGAGGCTCTCGTCATGGGGGTCGAAGGGCGACAGGTTGATGAGAGATGGCTCAAAGTCGGTGGTTGGTCCAATGTACTGGCTGTAGCGATCGTTCTGAAGACCTAGCGTTCGCTTGAGAAGAGTTGGGCCGCCGACGTTGGCCATGTCTTCGATAAATGAGCTGCTACCGGCAGTACTGGAGAGGCTGGGTTGAGGTTGACGTCTCCGCCGAATATCAGACCTGCCGGGAGAGCTGTTGAACCAATCACATGTTAGAGATCTTCAAGGGTAGCGTGACCACAATAAGTACGGATGAGGGGAGGATGATAGGAGAGGAGAGGAGAAAGTTGGTGCAGCCATGTAGCAAATGGCGGAATGAGCCAAGCCGGAACGATGCTAGGCAAGTTGGCATGGCAAGGGGGGTGGGCGGGCGTCAGGCAAGCACAAGGAGGAGCATAACTGACCTTCTCTTCCCGTCGTCGGCGAGATGACCGTTGAGCTTCCGCTTTCGTGCTGGAGGGCTCAAGACAAAGGAACATTCGGAGCCGCGATTCTGGCAGGGGAGGCAGCCCTCGTCGTCGTCGTCGGTCAGAGTGCACTTGATCCTGAACCGCTGGCAAATGTCGCAGGGACTGGGAGCTCGACCGGTATAGGAGGCCTCGGCCGACTCGAGACCAGGCATGCTGCGGTAGGACTGAGAGGTGCTGCAGCTGTCTTGCCGATATGAGTTCTGGCGGACAGGCTTAGGGGCAATGGCGATGGGGGCCGTCCTAATGACGGCAGGTTGGTTGGACTTGGACATGATGGGCAGTAGGCAGGTAATCAAATGATATGTACAGCAGTCCAGAGGGAGCGGGAGCGATAACGAGAGCCGGGCTAGGCCCCGTCAAACAGGTGGGGCGGGGTGGGGGGTGGGGGGGGGGGAATGGGCGTGGTGTCGCCAGTTGCCGCGTTTCCAAGGTGGTGATGGCGGAAATGCCAGGATCGTGATAGGCTTCTGAGGAGGGATCCGGAGGCGAAGTGGGCGTGGAGTAACAGGGGCGTGAACGCCAAGAGTGGTGGTTCACGGCTCCTGATGATGTAATGCGCCTGACCTCGAGGGTATTTGGCACGTCTGACAGCTCGGATAGGCTGGATTGTATCGATGCGTGGTGGTGGTTGATGGCGGAATGGGTGAAAGGAGGCTTCGATCCCGTAACACAAACCACGAAACGGGCTCGCAGATAAGAGGACCAAGGGCCGGGGCCTTGGAGATAAGGCTGTGAGTGGTGGAGAGGCGGAGGTACTTGGAGTGCTCGGGGGGTGGGATACCCACGCTCAGGATAACAAGCGGCGCAAGGGCTCCTGTGAGATCAGAGAAGGGGAGATAAGGATGAGAAGGAGTCGAATGAGATGGCGGGGTCGGCGTTGCTCGGCGGGAAAGAAACCCGGCGAGGGTGGGTTTTCTGATGCGACTTGACGGGATATAAGTTAGGCAGATACCCCGACCACAGCTAGAGCGGGCGTGCCTGGGCGTCTGTATTGTGTTGCGGGCGTTTTTGAGACCTGAACCTCGTCAGCTCGTCGAGCTTGTGAGAGGCAGAACGAGAACGGACTTAAAGACTGGGCTCGCCTAAGCAGGATGAGCGCGCTGTCGCACTGCCGTGGAGGGTATTGTCTCTGCTTTTGGAGGAGAGATCTCAAGTGACGACAGAAGCCAGGATGAGATAAGCCAGGGTTTTGTATGTCATTGGACCGCGATACAAACAAATATGCAGTGGCTTTTTGATCCCCACGGTCTGTTCAACACCAAGGTGAGATCATGGTGGGACTAGGGCTGGTTTGGATGATGCTTATTGCGATTGTGGTCCCCCGATAATCCAGAGGCAGATGGTCTGGTTGACGGAGATGAGAAGTGAAGAAGAGGAGGAAGAGGAGGGAAAGGAAGAGGAGAGGAAGAGAGCGAGGGAGGAAGGTTCAGGTCAGAGGGGCGTTCGATGAAGAACGTAAGGGGGTTTGGGAAGGAAGCTTTCCGAGGTAAGGTACCACCTGGGCTTGGGCTTGGGCTTGGGCTTTGGGGGCAGGTTCGACCAAGCAGAAGTTCCGGAGAGGCAAGAAAGGGTGCTGCTACCGAAAGGTCAGGTACCTACCTACCTTAGCTGGGTAAGGTAGGGAAGTAGAGCCAAGGCAATCGGAAGGCAGGGAAATGGGGAATGGATGAATCAGATTGGATCGCCCCGGACAAATTATCGAGAGGAAAGAAAGGGTCCCCGCCAGGTCTCTCGGGTCTCCCAGGTTGCCAGGTCCCCAGGTCTGCGGGCGATGGTGATGAGGGACAAAATAGGCCAGTCGCAAAGGTTCGAGCAAGAGTCAGGATAGGCCACTGGGCGTTCGTGACGGCTTCGCTGGTTCCTCCTGGCGCCCCCCCCTTCCCCTTCAGTCCAGCAATGCCATGAGGCAATTGGGCATTGGAGCAATAGGAAAGGCGTCCGGGACATGACACGGCCTACGGGCTTATCTCTGAGATGGAGGGCCGATCGCCCGGCTGGTCGCCAAGGCGCTGGTCGCAACGACTCGGCGGCGGGAGAAGGCCATATTGGGGATGCGCCTTCAAAACGTCTGTCCGTGACGTCTACTGGACTAGCTTTCGCCCAAGTGAGCCAGGGAAACCAGTGAGCCAGTAACACAGAAGCATGACCGGAGCGGGGTGGTGTGGTGCAGGCAGTTTGCTGGGCTAGTCCCTGACATGTGGAGGTACAGAGGTACAGCGCTGCCCTGTCACTGGGTGCCGAATGACAGCCTCCCGAAAGGTGGTCGCAGGCCGCGATGGATTCGTCGGAGCCATTGCTAATAATCGGCCGTGGTCTCGCAGGCTCGCGCCTCACAGCTCGGCGCCCTGAACGAGCCAAAAGATAAAGATGCGCCTAACGACGCAAGCTTATCTTTGTCGCATCTGCAGACCATGTTTCCACGCCTGGGACGATGGACGTACGAGACGGAAATACATAATGGTCACTGCAACAGGCCGTGCCGAAGGGCTGCCATTACGTGAGAGGAAATGACGACTCTGCCGCATTTCGCCTGGGTTGGCGGCACCTCCAGAAGTTGTAACGTAATGGCCACCCCTGCCGAGTCAGAGGCTGGGATGTCTGGCCGTGCTCGAAGCTGCCTTGCCTTGTGTTGCCTGTCTCTTGCCTGCCTTGACCCATTCTCCACGAGGGCTCCTTCCTCAAGTGCTTCATCGGTCAGCACCATTGGCGTGAGGAGCGCGCTGCTCAGGGTCGCTCTTGTGGGCTGACATCAGTTCGTCGCGCCAATACTTTTATGACGCCATCCTTGCTCCTGCCTGGTCGTCTGCCCGCCGCCCACTGTCCACCGCCCACCGTCCACCGCCCTCCGCCCACCGCCTACCAATTGCTTGCGAGAACGGAGTTGAGGAACACACACGGATGCGGGAAAGGGATGATGGGCATGGAAATGGCGCAAGACAACAACAGGTAAGAACCACCCGGCTCACTCCGATGTCTCTCGCCCTGGCCCTTGCGTTGTTCTCGGGGATGCCAGTACCGGACATGGCCAAGGTATCTCGAGAATCGAAGTCCATCCTCGCTCGCTCGCCAGCATTCCACCCGAGAGAAACGAAACGAGACCCTGACAAATGCAAGAAAGAGGCATTTCCTTGCCCATCGCCCACGAACCCACACCCATATTCACGCACGTGAGATTCATGACTGCTGAATGGTGGGAACGCGGGGATGCGGGGCTCCAGCATGAACAGTACCAAGCCCAGGGCAGCATGGCGACAGGTTGTCCCAATCAGCCGGATGCCATAACCAATCCTGGCCACCACCAAAAACACTGGTGTGTGCTGACCTTCGCCAATCTCAACATCGAATCCTCGCCAACAGCCCTCTCGACCGCCAGTCACCGAGCACCCTCAAGGCCTTCCCACTCTTAACCCCCCCTCACGTCCCTCACCGCACACCATCATGCACCATTGCCGTCTGCGCCCGTTACACGGCAGCCAACACACCCTTACTTGCGATTACCTACATTCCTGCTCAACACCTGGACATGCATAACCCCCACTCTGGCAGAATCGCCCAACCACTTCGCCTTGTCCTACCCAACTCCCATCCACTCGCCAGCCGCAAGCCGACAGCCAAACGCGGGTTTTTTTCTTGTGCTTCACAAGGTCTAGGAGGGGAGAGGGTCCAGGGGTCGATCCCTCAAACCACATGCATACCGGTATTCAGATGCGACCGCTGGTCACCTATCGTGAGGCCCCTCGTTTTAAGGCTTGGCGAAGTGACCCGACCCTGACCCCGACGATGTACGTCACTTTCCCCAAACCCACTCTCCCCTCAACATGTGCTAGACAGGGTGAACCATCTTGAGGCTCATCGGCTGGCTCGCATGGCGCGGGCATGGCTGTCCCGCCTGTGCGGCCCGCCGGCTCATCCTGACACTAGCGCTGAACCTGCCGACGGCCGCATAATTATCGTGAGTTTTTCCCCTTGCGAATGTGTGAGGTGGTCGGCAAGCCAGTCGGTGCCTTAATTGCCAATTGTTGGCTTGCGTCTCAGTCGCATGCACAGCAAGCACTGCACACAATGTTACCCAACATATTCATGGGTCTGCCAGGCTTTGCAGCCATGCATCCTTTTTACCCAACCCCGCTATCCAGCATTTCTTTGATCGCCGATGCCCAAAGTTGGGCACCGGATCGCGCCCGCCAAACCGACACCAACACCACAATCTTCCTCTGACGGACAATCTCACAAATACATGTCGCGTCATGAACGTGGCATCTAGTATTGATCATCACGGCCATGTTTATTTTAGATACTTCCAGCAACACAATTCTCGGACAGTACCCCGAGCGTCTCAATACAACATAATGGCGAAATGTACCAAAACCCAGAATTGCAAGTTATTTCCAATGTAGCGCACTGAGGTACTTGATAACCCACAGAACCTGTCTTAGGCTGATTTGCCTGTGTGTCGAGGTGATACAACTCGAGAATATTGTATCAAGTTGTAAGGCGTACCTAATCTGTATAAGCCTTGGTGGACTCTCCATCACACGGTCTTGCTTCGTGTGCCTCCTTGGTCTTCAAGGCATGACTTGAGCAGCCGGACCGTGGTTCTGTGACGCCTGTATCAGCATTCTCGGTTCATCGAACAACTTTGGCATCCGGTTTGAAGAGAACACTGCCGCCAGAGGTGATCGCGAAGCGAACTGTCTGATTTCATCAACAGCAAGCCGGCCTCATCATCGGGCAAGTCTAGTGAATCTAAATTGATCATATCAACCATCAGGGGCCTATGTCCTCCAAATGGCACGACGGAGACCGATCATGGATACCGTCGACAAGAGAAGGCGTGGCTGGATTGGCCCAGCATATTTAGGAGTTCGGCAGTATTAGGTATCGCTAGATATGTCAGTTGGGCTTTTTTTGGTTAACAAGTCAAAGCTGTCGCTGAAGCGATTTCAAATTCAACAAGACGTACAATCATTATGTGCGATGTGCAGTTAATTGCTGGTGTTGCATACCTATGCGAAATCATGAGATCAAGTTTGGTCGAGACTTTCTGACGATCCTCTACATCGTTGAAGAATATTAGGTTTCAGAATCAAGCTAATTCAGGTACGTCATCCCGTACATCGATTTTGGTGAAGCAGACAACGGTGCTCCGATGGAACTGCAGACAGTTCCAGAACGTAGTTAGTGGTGGGCTTGTTGATGGCCATGACTGATGTTTACCGTGGAGCCTTCGGTCATGCTTTGCCCCTGAACCAACACAGACAGGCCCCCTTACTGAGTAGCTTGAACGAATATCAGATGCATTGTGCGCAAGTTCGTCAGTGAGAAAGGGTCATAACATCGTGCCAATTCATAAACTGCTCTACCTACTTGAGTATCACCAACTCATCGTCGTCATCATCCTCGAGCGTAACCATCCTTCTTCCGCCGTCCACCGGCAGCGCGTCACCGAGGCTTTCTCGCCCCGCCTCACGAATCCCCTTTTCTGTCACAAACCGCGTCTTCTTCCGCACCGGTTGCCGCTCATTTTCAGGCTGAAACTTCTCACCCTCCTTCATCCGGCCCAGCTTATCCTTGAGGTTCCCGCCCCAGCCAAACGCCCCTCCCCGCGCGGAGGCGGCTGTGGCAGTGGACCCCCCAGCTGTTGACGTGGACTGCGAGCTCTCGGGCCGCTTCCGCTTCACGGGCCCAAGATGGACAGCATCGCGGCCCTTCGGCGCCAGGAGACCTAGGGACTTGGCATCGAGCTTCCCAGGCGCCTCTCTGGACGAGACGGTCGTCGCGCCCGATGCCGGAATAACGCTTGCCATCGCCTCGTCGCGCTGCCGCCCCGTCTGCACCATATAATCCCTTCCCGCGCCGCTGCCCATCTTTGTCAGCCGCTCGACGATGCCCCTCTCTTTCTCCTGCGCCAAGAGCCGCCGCTTCAGCCCTTCCTTGCGCTCCTGTTTGTCTGCGAAGCGATTCGCGCCGTCGATGAGCTCTGCGGGTGTCATGCTCTTGCTGGCGAACCAGTGGCTCTGCGTTGAGCGGTCGTACGTGCCTGTCTTTGCGCTTGTCTCGACGATGTCCCGGGAATCCTTCCAAACTTCGTCGTGCGAACGCATGTGGAAGCCGCCGCCGTTGGTCGCGGCAAATTCGGCCTTATTGACCTCCATGCGGTTGAGGCGCGCGCGCTTGAGGGCCTCGTTGGTGTGGAACTCGCAGAACTGAGTACGCTTGGCGTTCACCCAACCGGCGCAAGGGTTGCCGTCCTTCTTGATTGACTTGCAAAAGCCCAGGTCGCGGGCGATGCCGACCTCGATTACGGTGTCGGCGTCCGAGTTGACGACGATGCTGAAGCGGCCGGCGTTGGCACGGCCCTTGGGCGGGGGCATGATTGTCGGGTTGAGGATGGCCATGACGGTGCCCTCGCCGATCTTCCAGAAGCGCGTGAAGCCAGTGTTGAAGAGAAAGACCTCAAGCTCGAGCTCCAGGTCTACGACCGTAATGACCATGTACTTGCCGCGGTCGGCTTGCTGGACGCCATTTCTGTCGGGCCGGGGCTGGTGGGAGCGGGGTTCGGAACGCTTGGCCACGATGGCGAAAAGGACAATGTCCTGCTCGACGTCAGGGAGTTCGTAGTCGGGTGCCTTGACCTGCTGGCAAAGCTCCTTGACTGTCATAATCTTCTTGCCGGAAAGGTGGCGCGTGAGCATGCTGTGCGGGACGATGCGCCTCTTGAGATGATAGCTGGAGTAGGGCTCAAAGGAGGTGGCTTCTCTCTCAGACACATCTTCGGGGGCTTTCCTCCCCTTCGAGACCTTGGATGCAGCTTGGGCTTCATTGCCCATGATCTCTTCGCGGCTGAACTGGGGCGCCTCCTCTGGTGGTGGAGGCGGCAAATCGACGGCTTTGCTTTTTAGCTCCTCGATCTCCTTCTGACCGATGCCGAACGCTGTGGTCCGTACCTGCTGGACCCGTGCCAGCTTATCGTGTCGACCAGCTTCCTCCGTCCGCGCTGCTGCCAGGCGCTCGTTGAAATTCATGGGACGAGACGGCTCGGGCGCACGCTGCGCTGACGCTGCCGCTGAGCTCGGTGTTTGTGATCTCTTGAGGTATCCCCCAAAAGACTGTTGTTGCGGTTGTTGCTTGTTGCCGTAGTCTGGATTCATCCTGACGCTCGGTGCCCGCTTCAGGGATATAGATCTCGATGAGTTATCGATCCCTAGCAGCACGCGCGGTGATGTTTGCGGCGGGTCAGGTCGGGATTTACGTACTGGAGATGCGGGGACTTCGATAGGACGTTGTGGTATGGATTGATGTTCCGAGCCTGTTCTTTTGGGTATTGAGGGCGAGTCCTCCAGTCGCGACGTCGGTCCAGCCTCGGTCCTTTTTGCCTGCGCGCTCTGCAACCTTTTCAACTTTAATCGAGCCTGGATCTCTTGGAGCTTGAGCTGCAGCGTCTCTTCATCGTCATCCTCGTCCATTGCATCTTCCAACTCAGTTACAGCGCTGGCACATGTTGACTGGGCGGGGCCGAGGGTCCTTGATTTCTTCAATGGGGAGGGGGAGGGTGATGTGCGGTTGTTCATCCGTCTGTATCGTTCCCGACCTCCGGGGGTGCTGAGGAGGGCTTCGTGTGGAGATCGTGGAGGCCATTGGGGCTCGTCAACGGGAGGTGCTGCAACCATGTCAGCTGTGCTGTCCGAAGGATGTCACTTTAGACTGCTGCGACGAACGAGGAGGCATTGCGCTGGGCGCAAGGAAAACCGGGCTGGTATTGTTGTTGCTGTTGCTAAGAGGGCCCTGTTTGTCACCTCGTCTCCTCCAATAACAATGTTGGGAAGGCGATAGTAGGACAGGCATCTCAGTCCTAATGTCGACTAGGATGGCAGCGCCGACGGAGGCAGGTCTCCGCCGACAACCCTGTGTCAAACAAACAGTTTGAAGTGGAAGCAGCCTTGCTGTGAGGGGCGAAGAGAAGCATGCAATGATGCTGGTGGAGATGCTGGAGAAATCGATGATGTATCAAGTGATGAAGAAGCAAACAAATCGAAGCAATGTCGAAATCGAAATCGTTATCACACGTCAAAAAGCTCCGATTTCTTGTCAAGGGCGACGATAAGGCTGCATTGGTCTGGGCTTTGGAAAGGGGAGATGAAGGAAGTCGGGGTTTCCTCGCCGCTGTGGTCGCTTGGTAACTTGATGCTGCAAATCTGGGGGTGTTCTGGCTGTGCTCCAGTAAAGCAGCGGCCCTTGATGGGGTCGATGTCCCACGCGTCTTCGGCATTGGAGACGCGTCCCCCTTTACACCACAAGCGCGTCTGACAACGCGCGCAGACGCAACTGCTCTATCGCTGCTACAACTTTGGCTTAGTTCAATTGAGCAGCGAAGTTGATGCCCTCACCCTCAACTCGACGCTGCTTCTTTGTCCGATTGTTTACCTCTCTTTCTCTCCACTCGCACAATTCTTGAATAACTTCTTTCAACGAAGTGATCACTGCTTGACTGCTCACCCCTCATCGCCTCGCACACTTGCACATACACATCCATCCTCACAAGCACGCCACGGCCATGGCGAGGACGAGAGCAACCAAGGCTGCTCCAGCCGCGAAGACGGAGGTCAGCGAGACCTCAACACCAAGGACCACATACACCCTACCTGCAGAAGCTGTAAACCCTCCCAATGTTTTCATACTCCCGACAAAGGCCACCACGGAAGCCCAGATTGTCTCCCTCCTGCATCCGCGACACGCGAAACTTAGTCGATACCTCGTCTGCCCCGAGACGGGGATCTACGAATTCACCAAGATCGCAGCCCCCAAAATCACACCACGAAGTTGGCTGATCGAGACGACACCTGGCAACGTCACAGACGCAAAATTAGATACCAGTAGCTCCCAGCTGCAAGCCCAGATCACCAACGGCGCCGACCTCTTTATTGCCACGGCTATTGATCCCTTGTTTCTGATGCTGCCAGCCCTTACCGGCCCTACGACGTCAAAAGACGATACGAAACGTCTGTACCTGACTAGTGACGACCACTTCGACGCAATCTCCGATGCATCCTCTCATCTGTCTGAAGTTCTGAGGTGTCCAAAGACAAGGTCTCGATTCGAAGCCAGGATGGAGGCCATCTGCGACTCGGTAGATGCCGGAGACGAAAAGATGTTCCGTGTAAGCGACAAGAAGCTCGTCGATAATCTCATCGTCAAGGCGAAAGCCCTGAGCGAAGCTCTTCCTCCTACCATGGAGGAAAAGTTCATCAAGAAGCCCCTCGAAGCTCCTCTCTCGATACAAAAAAGCAACGTGGCCAAGGTTGAAGCCAAGCAGGCATTTGATGGCCTCTCAACTTCTGGTGACTCTACACCTCGGACTGAGTCTGCGGAGTCTCAAGACTCCGTCGCGACAATAGAGACCACGGCATCATTCATGTCGGAAGCCTCAACTACGGCCACTTCGGTCAATGGTGAAGCAGTGGAGGATGCTGTGCTGAGCACGGCGAAAGCCCCAGAAGAAGTGGTCGCGTTGCAAAGGCTGAAGGTCGCATTGAACTACATTTGCGCCAGCTATATCGCTCCCAGCATTGCTGCTCGCCTTCAGACTCTGGTGCAGGATTCCCGGGTTTCTGGGGTGGACTTTGCGCCGTTGAACGTCTACCTCGAAGAGCTCACAAAACTACGCGCAGAGGCTGCTGCTTCCATGTCAACGTCAAACTACTCTCGCAAGCGGCATCTCGACGAAGAGGAGGAAGAGGCGCGTGCTGAGAAGAGGAGGAAGCTGGAAGATGAGAAGAAGAGAAAGGCCAACCAGAGCCGAGGCGTCAAGACGCTCCAAAAAGTCAACACGACAGGTATGAAGAAGATGAGCGACTTCTTCAAAAAGAAGTAGTTGCAGGACGAACTCGTTCTAGGGTATCCCTTACTATCGCAATGTGCGCCCAAATCTTTTCTGACCAGCAGCGCTACGTGGTTCCTCGTCCACGGTATCCGCCACGCGTACTTGATGCGCCCCTCCCAATCCTGCTACCCGACGTTCCTGAGATGCTTGAGCCCCGGGTGTGCATGGTGCCCCGGACCCTGCCGCGTGCTGTGCCACGTCCTGTACCGCGGCCACGCACGCTGGGTGTCCTGCCGACTGTCGGCCTCTGCCGTTCCTCTTCCTCGTCCTCGCGCTTCCTACGAGCAGCCTCTCTCCTGCGCTCGTCCTCTATCGCCTTGCGCTCGGCCGCCTGTTGTTTCTGGAGCGCCTCGGCCTCCATCTCTTGCATATCTTGTGTCGCGCCGCGCCACTCGGGGTTGAGGATGAGGCGCTGGTTGTGCTCGGTTTGGGAAAGGATCCGGGTCCAGGTGTTGAGCAGTGTCGATGCATTCCCGACAGTACTAGAAACGGTCTAGACAAAAGTCAGCTCGATTCTCTCTGACTTGACCGTTGGGTCTACTTACACCCATGTTGCTCTTGGCCTTTTCAAGAGTGCTTATGATGCCTTCGATTGAGGCGTTGATGTTGCGCACGCCCTCCAACTCCTTGCGCAAGACAGCATCTCGGTCATACTCGTCAGTGTCTTGATTGGCGGGTGTCCTGGGCAGCGGCGTCTTGGGTGTCTTGGGAGTTCTGGGTGTCTTGGGTCGTTCCGTGGGCTCCTTGTCTGGCGACGCCCAAATGTCGGTTGTCGAATCGTCAATAGGGTCTGACATGGTGTCTTGAACCCTCGTCTGGGACTCCTCAGTTGCTGACCAGTCGGAAGGGAATGGTTTCACTCGACAGGCCGACGCAATCTTGCAACGACCTCCCAGGGATAGTGGTGACGTCTAGTTTGTTTTGTTTGCAATGGAGTCTGAGTATCGGTAAGTGCCGATCGACTGCCAGGGGTTTGAAAGTGGGATGGTGAGGGGTTGCGCGCAGGCAGGGTGGAGGCGGGGCGCACGAGCCACTACAACCCAGACGCGAAAATGACACGCGTCGACGCGTCGAGACCATAGGTTCGCTTAGGTTTTGATGGGAAAATGGGGCTGGTTAATGAGGAGGCTGGGAGTACCCACCAGCCACCGCACCCGTCACTGTCAAGTCCCGCTCACGTCCCCTGGTGCCATATTGTTCCGCTCGTCCAATCCTGCATTCTCCCCTTAACCCGCCTCGTAACCACCAAGCAACAACGCAAACTGACATCAACGTCCCCTCAATATTGCTCGACAACATCAACAACTCCAAAAACCCTTGATTTCGCCTATTGTGTTCGAAATTCGAACTCTACGTATCGATATAATCCCTTGGTCGCCATTCGTCACCCCACGCGCCTTCACCGACTCGACTCGAGGCGACCTGGACCTGAACGACGACATCCCTTGGAAAATTCAGAGTGCCTCCACCTGCTATCGAAGGATCAAACCGAGATCGAAATCAACCACACTGCACAGCGCATGCACAGTGTACCAGGCGAGGAAGGAACGTCAACGCCGGCGCCCACAAATAAACAAATCAAACAATCAGTGACTGCCTTCCCGGCTGGTCGTCGCCATAACAATGGCAACCTTCGCAACATCAACACCTTCACCTCAGCCTTCAGGCATCCGAACTCCTCCCACACCCAGACACGGCTACAGCGACCACTGGGAACCATACTCGCCGCGCAAGTCTGCCCGCATCTCTTCGCAACGCGCCGCCCACCGAACGCCTTCTCCCTCTTCGTCCCATCGCACACCTCGCACCACCAGAAAATCCGCCGTTGCTGCCACAGCCATCATGTCTCCTGCCTTCTCGCCGCAGAAAAGGCGCCTTCCTGCGCTTGATGCCGTCCACCGCGCGTCGTCTACGAGGAGCGCCGCCCACGCCCTCGGCCACGACAAGGAGGAGCAGGACGAGTCGCACACTGCAGCTATCAGCCATCGCTCTGGCATGCTCCCTACGCCCGTCAAGACTCCTAGAAAGGCTCCTACTGAGTCGCAGGCTGCAAGCATCGAGGCTGTGGCCCGCAATCTTTTCGCCGGCGATGACATTATGATGACGCCCCGCAAGAAGCGCACGCCGAAGAAGTACACCGGCATGTCTTTGGAAAGCTTTACCGCCGAAAATGTTCAGGAAGAGATTCAGATTTTCACCGATTCGCATGACCGTGTGCCTACAGTCGACAACAGCGCCGAGAACCCGTTCTACGGCAACAACACTACCGCACAGCCCGAGCCGCGTCTCCGCCGGAGCAAGCGCAAGGTGACTGTACCAGGAGAAGGCACCCAACAAGTGGACGAGGCTCTTCAGCGAGACGATGGAATGGTCTATGTATTGTGAGTACCCACTTATTCCGCTCCTTCCTTTTCAGCTTGATGACTGACTTGGAACCTAGCCGTGGCAAAAAGGTGTTCCGCAAGTTCGCCGATAATGACAACGACCTTGATGAGGAGACTACAATGGAGGCCCAGCTTGGTCGTCCTCTCACTCGGTCGTCCATCAAGCCACGCCGTCTGTTCCAGCGCGCTGAAGCTCCTGAGGTTCTCGTTACACCAGAGGATGAGGAGGCGCTTACCGATATTGAGGATCAGCACATGGGCGAGGAGGAGCAGGCTGAGGAGGCGCCTGAGACGCCAGCCGTGGAGGACTCTTGCCCTGCCACTCCCGCTGCTCCCCGATTCGGCCCCGCCGCCACGCCTCCCGAGACTCGCCGTACCACTCGCTTCCTCACCAAGGGCGAGGATGCCACGCCGTCCAAGGCCAAGACAGGCCGCATGCTCTTCGACGATTGGCGTCGTGTCAAGAGCCGACCCGACAGCACGGAGCGATCGACGAAGCGGTCTGCCGGCGATGAGCTCACTTCAGCCACCCCCAAGCGCACCCGGTCCTAGATGAGTCTCGGGTTTTGACTACTTTTCTTCTGGCTTGGCCCCTTGTTTTTCAATTCGGTAATTCTTCTTTCCTCAACTTGATGAATCACGATGATGATTCACTGGATTTACTGGGCTGGCCTTACCTGGCTGTCTACGCTCCTCCTGTTGATGGATGGACGACCAGACAACACTGGGATCTGAGGTTTTCTGTGTACACCTCTCTACATGACGCACTTGGTTCGCAGGCTCCTTTTGGCCTTTGGTTCTTTTCATGATGACTGGTAACGGATGTCCGGTGTGGCCCGACAGAGGCACAGTGACATCGGGGAGAAGGAAAACGGAGCAGAGTGTAATTACGTCTCTTGCCAGTCATATCAGATATGGGAATGGGATGGACGAAGGGGAACAAACCCCATAGGTAGCACCTTTTAGGTAGGATGACAGCAGGCACAAGCTGTCAGTCAGGTCAGGCCAGGGCAAGGCAGGGCAGAATGATTCCCCCCAATACGACTTGCTTTTACCTACTTGCTGGACATTGAGTTACGTGATGTTTTACAAGTGGTGTGTCATGGCCCAGGTTTGTTGGTCATGAATGAGGATTGGTCCGTTCTTGGCTCATGTGGTCGCTTCAGACGAGGCCTCTCTCCCGCCATGTCTGGTCCCACGGAGGGTCATTCATTACGATACTTCGACAGACGGGGGCGTAGGCTTGGGAGAAAGAAAAGGCCGGTCCATTCCGAGGGAATGGGGGATGGCGTGGATTGGGCGGCGATGAGCGTCAACGTACCCCACTATTGTATCCCGCTTCGCTTGACCCACAAAGCTCAACCGCCACCACCTTCTTCACGACCCCTCCATCGACATCTACTTCTACTTCTACCTGACCCTCAATTCACTTCGCCCCATCTCGATTTCACTCCCTAAACCAAGATTTCAGCTTCTGCATCTGCAGATAGCAAACAGACGGCAAGATATCACCATGCACATCCTCGTGACCAACGACGATGGCCCCCCCTCGCCACACTCGTCCCCCTACGTCGCCTCTCTAGTCGCCGAGCTCAAAAAGGCCGGCCACACCGTCTCCGTCTGCCTTCCTCATACTCAGCGCTCCTGGATTGGAAAAGCCCACATTATCGGCCAGTCCGTCAAGCCAGTCTACTACACCCCCTCGCCTAACCTCTACGGCGACAACGCCGAGGGCACCACTCATACGCGACCCGTCACCTCTGACCCAAAAGCCCCGGGCACCTTTGATGCCGATAAGGAATGGGTCCTCGTCGACGGCACGCCCGCGTCGTGTGTCCAGATCGGTCTGCATCACTTCTTCGCCGAGCGCGGCCCTATTGACCTGGTCGTCAGCGGCCCCAACTACGGACGCAACACGACGGCTGTATTTGCTCTTTCAAGCGGCACCCTCGGCGGCGCCATGGAGGGCGCCGTCTGTGGTAAGAAGTCCATTGCCCTGAGCTACGCCTTCTTCTCGCGGAACCACGACCCCGTCATCATCGACGGCGCCGCGCGCCACGGCGTCCGCGTCATTGAGAAGCTGTACGCCGACTGGCCTGCCGATGGCAGCGTCGACCTCTACAGCGTCAACGTGCCGCTCGTCGAGGGCGTCGAGTCGCACAAGACGCTGTGGACGGGCGTGTTGCAGAACTACTGGCACGACGCGGGGTGCTTCCAGGAGCTCGACGGGGATGCCGCGGACGAGAACGTCGAGGAGGAGAGGATACGCGAGGGCCAGGGCGGCGAGGTCCAGGGCGGCGAGAGGCAGGCTGACAAGCAGGTGCATAAGCACCGACAGAGGCATTTCAAGTGGGCGCCTTCCTTTGCCGACGTGTACAAGAGTGTAGAGGATGCTCCGCCCGGCAACGATGGGTGGGCTGTCAAGGAGGGATATACGAGGTGAGGCCCCCTTTTTTCCCCCTTTTGACCCCCTCTGCTGCAAAATCACTGACATTATGCAGCGTCACGCCACTGAAGGCGAACTTTTGGCATGCCGCGGAGCATTTGCATCAGAAAGAGTTGGTTCTGTGAGTACATAAGCCTTGTTTTGAACCCCCCTTGAGCAGCGAGCGGTAGCTGGAGATGCGAGACAAAACGGAGGGTGAGCCTCGTTGCAAGGTCTCGGTTTGCGAGCGACGACGGAACGTCTAGAGTCGAGCGAGGAACTTCAAACAATAGCTTGCTTGCCTGTATTCTACGCAAAGAGAAACCGCAGAACCATACAATAGAGCAGTGTCTTACGCTTGTGTTCAATAGTTTGCCTCCCCAGGAGAAGAAGCATGAGACGAGCAGTCAGCAATTACCCTTGAGACCCACCGAGGCTCAGAAGCCAGAGGAGGCTCAGAGCAAGGTCAATTGCTACGCCATTCTCGATTATGGAGACGACTATGTTCAGCCGCTGATTATGGACGCCATGAACTCACTCCTGCCAAAGGGGTCCTGGGAACTTCTCCCCACTACGCCACCCTCGCCCGACGAGACCCTCTCCTTATCATCCGTCGTCCCCTCCCCCACGGCCAAGCTCCTCCAAATCACACCCTACGAGACGCTCGACTTTGATTACGCAGCCGATCACCCTTCTACCGTTCTCATCAACAGCTACATGATCCGCAAAGCCCTCATTCGCAAGCACTACCTGTCCGCGACAGTCGAGGCCTGGACCGCCAAGCACCCGTCCTCATCCCTCGCCACCGGCGTCAAGCGCAGCGAGCATTTTGAGCTCGACTATGCGGAATTCCTAGACGACGCCCTTGTCGAGGCCTTCGATCTGCGGGAGAGCTTGACGCGGAATGACGAGCAGGAAGACCCCGCGCTCCGAGACTGGTGGATCCTCAAGCCCGGCATGAGCGATCGCGGCCAGGGCATCCGGCTCTTCAGCACGCAGGACGAACTACAGGCCATCTTTGACGGGTGGGAGGCCGAGCGGCCCGACAGCGAGAATGACGAAGATGACGATGGGGATGACAATGACACAGGCGGCGATTACATCACGACCTCGCACCTACGCCACTTTGTCGCCCAGCCGTACATCCACCCGCCTCTCCTCCTCGAATCAGATAGCCGCAAGTTCCACATCCGCACGTACGTCCTCGCCGTCGGCTGCCTTTCCGTGTACGTCTACAGCGACATGCTCGCCCTCTTCGCGGGCGCGCCGTACGCGCCGCCTTGGACGGCGCAGGGGAACCTCGACGCGCACCTGACGAACACGTGCCTGCAGGCGGGCGGCGAGAGTACGCCGACGGTGAGGCGTCTTGCCGCGCTGGGGCTGACGCCGGAGATGGAAGGGCGGGTGAGGGAGAAGATCAAGGCGCTGACGGGGGATGTGTTTGAGGGGGCGGCGAGGGGGATGACGGTACACTTCCAGCCGCTGCCGGGGGCGTTTGAGGTGTACGGGCTCGATTTCCTGGTCGATGGCACGGGCGAGGCTTGGTTGCTGGAGGTCAATGCCTTCCCGGACTTCAAGCAGAGCGGCGAGGGGAGGACGGGGGATGTGGTTGCTGGGTTCTGGAGGGGAGTGGTGAGGACTGCTATTGCGGGGTTCTTTGGGGTTGAGGCCGGGGTTGAGGCAGAGGGGGAGGGCAAGATGGAGCTTGTTAGGGAGGTCAATCTTGGGAGGAGGTAGGGATGCCGGAGATCTTGTGACCTCTCCAGTTTACAAAGGTACCATATGAAGATCTTGATTGGGTTGGTGTTATGGGGGGGAGGGGGGGATGGTCATCTCAGGGGCGAAAGTTCATGTGTGGCATGATGGAGCAACAGAAGACCCTATGTAAACGGGTGAAATTCGATGCTACATGCTGGCGTCGTCACAAATCTGCAGCACAGCCCTCATAGTTTGCACGCGCCGCCGAAAACAGTCTCGAGGTGCCTCATGCTCGTCTGTCTATCACGCTTACCGTGAGGCACACACCGCCGGGTAGCCCGGCAGATTTTGGTGCTGGTGTCTTGAATCAAGTTCCGAAAACGCACGATTGTTGAAGATGTCCTATGTGTAGTAAGCTATCATCTTGTCCGCTGATGATCTATCTCTTGCAAGAAGACGACGAGTATCGCCTACCGTCAGTTGCTTGATCTTAGGCGTTTGCCATGCTACAGTGGCGAAACTTGAAGCAAGGCAGACTCGGAGACAGATTTTAAACGTAGACTACTGACGGGACAGCCAAGACTTTTGGATGCGTCAAGTGGACATGAAGGTAATGGCATCTCTGGCATATAGGTCTGCCGCCGTAGTGAAACCAAATCGATACTAGCACAGCCCCGAGGTGATCTTCATCATGGTGCGAGGGTTATCACTGACGGTCTCCCGGCACGGCGATGTTGGCTTTGCTGTGCCTCGCATTATATGACGAGACTCGCGATGTAGGTTCTGGCTAGCTGAAGGCGGGCCATGCGCTCGATCGTCATTCGCCACTGTTTCCGCTTGCTTCACGAGGCTGTACAAGGCCTGATGGAACACATCTTCCTCGAAGCACGCTGAGTTTTGTTGACCTGCTCAGCCTCGGGAGAACTAAGCCATGATGCAACACAACCACCAAAGAGCTGAAATTTCCACGACGTCGCGATGGATGCACCCATTCGAGGCAAGTCAAACCGAGCCAAGATCCCCGCGGTTTCGCAACAGGGCAACCCGAGACGAGTATGCAGGAACAGACAAATACCGGTACAATGCAGTGCAGATCCGACAGATGAGACGGGAATAAACATGGCAGACACGGGCTCAGCAAATCGTTGCAGTACTGGAAAGGGAGGGCGGTCCTTTGCTTCCTGACAGCTGCCCTTGCCAAGGACAAAAGGTTCCGGCGCGAGAGTAGGGCTGTTTGAGGCGCTTGGAGTGAAGCACCGGCTTTGGAGCGAAGCGGGGACTTGTTTCGCCCCGTCTTTTCTTTGTGTGCCGGGCGACTTCCGTCTGAAGGGAGGATTTAGGATTGTGATTGGCCCCTTGTTTTGTCATTTTCTTCCTCTTGCTGATCACTTAGCAAATGCAGACTGAGTCGAGTCTCTCCACGAGAAGACACCCATTGACCAATCTTGGTCCCAAATTGGCCATTCAATGGGAGTATGTCTGCCGCCGGCAGGTTTGCAGTGCTAGGTTGGAATGACCCGGGTGGAGCTTGGCATGGGACGGAGATCATGCCAAGAGAAGACTTGAGCGTCCCTTGTCGGCCGGCTGTTGTTCAATTGTGCAGGCCTGTTCGGGTGGAGACTCGTGGGAACTGAAGTCATTATCAACAAAGCTGTTGTGATGAGATGAATGGAACCTGGCCATCTCATGCAAACCAGACGATCAGAAAGAAGCAGGTCATGCAGTTGAGACTGCCCTTGGCTGACCGTGCCTCGGACCTACGATATTTGCTGTTTGGACCTCTTTGACTTCCTGACTCCCTGCCTGTTTGCTGGATAGCAAAGAAGCTTATATGCAACAACCGGCGGGACCCCGTGCTAGGACACGAGACGCTGGAGCCAACAGCGGAGCCGGGTGCATGTCGACGCGGCGCCCACTGTCGCATTCCGCGGCGCCGGAAGCCTGAAAAACGAATACGGCCCGTAGCCAGGCAACTACGCTGGCATTGATCTCGATGTTGTGCTTTGTCTTGCCTGGTGAGTTTGATGTGGTTGAATTGGTTGACTCGTCACGGGAATTAGGTGTAGAATATATGCAGAGGAATGAGAACAGCAGGTGCAGCTTCCAGCTCCAGCTACCCTTCACGAAGACGAAGGCCAACGGAAGTAGCAGTCGGCCAAAGTTCTAGCCCTGATGAGCGTTACAGCCTCCTAGCACTACTTGTACACCTGTGGGAAGGAGCTCGATTCGCACCCCCGTGTGGTGCGAAGAACAGATCTACCCGCGCCCCTGCGCCTGTCAAGCACTAAGGCCCTTGCGGCCGCTACTCCTTAACAGTGCTAGCCCCAACGCCAAGTGGCCATTAGCTCTTGCCTTTCCCCTGACCCCTTCCTCGAATCTTCCCAAGCACTTCCCTGTCGTGCCCCAGTTGCCCGGAGCCGTGGCCAGTCAGGACCCTCCCGTTGCACTGCCTCACTTCTGGAGACGCCCAGGGAGCCCAGAGCTCGCCATCGACGTTCACAGGCAAGACAGGCCACAGGCTACGGGCCAGGTGAAGGCCTTGAAGGAAGCAAGCAGTGTTTTGTCATTCTCGGTTTTTGCATCTTGAATGCCGCTTTGTCTTCTTACATCTTGGTCCCTCTGACCTCTCTTCGTCCGCCCTGTTGCCCGATCGGTCGTTCCGCCTTTCACCACCGCCCTGTAATACATCAATTCGCTTCATATCACTCCTTCACAGGCAGCAGCAGTAGCAGCACCGTACCTTTCATGACTCTCGCCAGTCTTGCGGAGTCTTTCCATCCTCCTCGATGAGGACTTGAGCATCTCGCGCTCCTTGATTCAATGTCATTTTGGACCTCTATACAGCATTCTTTAGATCTTCAATACTCGGTATTGCTACTTCCGTTAACTCGACACCGACACACGGCACCTATTGCCTGACAGACACCCGTACACCGCAATTATGGATCCCAATCACCAAACGCAGGACGACCCTGCTCCTACTCAGCGCAGACCTCGGGCGTATGTGTGACAAGAGACTGCCCAATCTCAACCTTGGCCTATCACGTCATGGTGCTAACTTGCCAATGACTTACAGACCAACCATCACCATTGACACCACTGCCGCAACCGACCAGACGACCTCACACCCCGAGGTGGCTCACGACGCCTTCAGAATTCTGGGCGCCGGTTCTACCTCTCCTCAAGACGATGCAATCAGCCCGTCAACTGTTGTCGACCCATCTGCCGCGCAATGGATTGCTTCTCAGAATATGCTCGCCGCGCAGAACGCCAGCGCCCGACCCGAGCTACGCGCCGAAACCTCCTTTGACAGCAAAGATAGCTGCCCTCAGAGCCCACACAACGTCTCTAGTCCTGTCGCTACCAAGAGCAACGACCGCGCCTTCTTGTCGGTACCCACGACTTCGCGCTCGCGACAGAACTCGATGGATGACGATGTGGACACTTCGCGGTCTTTCGTCTCCTCGCAAGGCGACACTCTCGCTATTTCGGGCACCTCTGCCGAGAAGGGTGGGTTCCACAGCCACCATCTCTCCAATGACAATCTCATAAAAGACGACACTGCACTGAAACCAGACCAAGGGAAAGAAGCCGATTTCCAAGTCGAAAACAACCCGTTCGCTTTCAGTCCCGGCCAACTGAACAAGCTTCTCAACCCCAAGAGTCTGGCTGCTTTCTACAGAATCGGAGGCTTGGCCGGCCTTGAAAAGGGTGTTCAGAGCGACCGGAAAGCAGGTCTCAGTGTGGAAGAGAATACCGTCGCGCAGCGAGTCACGTACGAGCAAGCGACGAGCCACTTGGCGCTTAAGTCTGATGGCAGCCACAAGGAGGAGGTGCCAGCCGCACCCGCTCTTGACCACCACTCGAAGGGGGGTGACGGCAGCTTCGTCGACAGGAAGCGGGTTTTCAAGGACAACCGACTTCCCGAGAAGAAGGGCAAGAGCCTTTTGCAGCTCATGTGGATTACATACCAAGACAAGGTTTTGATGCTCCTGACGGCTGCCGCCGTGGTCTCCCTGGCAATTGGCATCTATCAAACGGTCGGTGGCCAGCACAAAGAGGGCGAGTCCAAGGTGGAATGGGTCGAGGGTGTGGCCATCGTGGCTGCCATCGTCATTGTCGTTGTTGTAGGTTCTTTGAACGACTATTCCAAAGAACGACAGTTCGCCAAGCTCAACAAGAAGAAGCAAGACCGCGACGTCAAGGTTGTCCGCTCCGGGAAGACCATGGAGATATCTGTCTACGACATTCTGGTGGGTGATGTGGTTCACCTGGAACCAGGTGATCTGGTCCCCGTTGATGGTCTTCTTATCGAGGGCTTCAATGTCAAGTGCGACGAATCTCAGGCCACGGGAGAGTCCGACATCATCAAGAAGAAGGGTGCCGCTGACGTTTTTGCCGCCATCGAGAATCACGAAGACGTAAAGAAGATGGATCCTTTCATCCTCTCCGGCGCTCGCGTTATGGAAGGTGTCGGCACCTTCATGGTCACCTCGACTGGTGTCAACTCCACTTACGGCCAGACTCTGATGGCACTCAACGAGGATCCCGAAGTCACGCCCCTCCAATCGAAGCTGAACATTATTGCCGAATACATCGCCAAGCTTGGAGGTGCTGCTGGTCTGCTCCTCTTTATTGTCCTTTTCATTCGGTTCCTTGTGCGGCTACCCCGTTTGGGCAGCGATGTCACTTCGGCCGACAAGGGCCAGATGTTCCTCGAAATATTTATTGTTGTCGTCACGATCATCGTTGTCGCTGTTCCTGAAGGACTCCCTCTCGCCGTCACTCTTGCCCTGGCTTTCGCTACCAGGCGCATGTTGCAAGACAACAACCTCGTCAGGCACCTCAAGGCGTGCGAAGTCATGGGCAACGCAACGAATATCTGCTCGGACAAGACCGGAACACTTACTCAGAACAAAATGCAGGTCGTAGCTGGAACGATCGGAACTACCCATCAGTTCGGAGGTCAGCGACCCGGAAGCTCTGGTAGTGCTGTCGGCAGCTCTGCGGTCGAACAAGGTGGCGATATCCAAATTCCCGAATTCGTCAAGATGCTGTGCCCCGAGGTCAAGGAAATTCTACTCAAGTCTATCGTCCTGAACTCAACAGCCTTTGAGGGCGAGGTCGACGGTGAGAAGACTTTCATCGGCTCCAAGACAGAGAGCGCCCTGCTTCTCCTGGCTCAAGCGCATCTTGGCATGGGCCCTGTCAGCGAGCAGCGCGCCAACTCCAAAACCCTTCAGCTTATTCCCTTTGACTCTGGCCGCAAATGCATGGGCATAGTGATTCAGCTCCCGACTGGTGGCGCTCGACTGTTTGTCAAGGGCGCTTCCGAGATTGTCGTTGCGCAGTGCAGCGAGCTTTTCGGACATCCGTCTATTGATGCCTCGCCCGTGTCGATGACAATCGACAACCATAAGATGGTGAACGGCCTCATCGAGAGCTACGCCTCGCGCTCCCTCCGTACGATTGGTATCGCGTACAAGGATTTCCCCCAATGGCCCCCTCGTTCCGCCCGCCGCAACGACGGAGACAAGAACGAGATTAACTTTGAGGATCTCTTCCGCAACATGGTCTTTGTTGGTATGGTCGGCATTCAGGACCCTCTCCGTGAAGGTGTCCCCGAGGCCGTTCGCACATGCCAGGGCGCTGGTGTCTGCGTCCGCATGGTCACTGGAGACAACAAAATTACTGCGCAGGCTATTGCGAAGGAGTGTGGCATCCTGCAGCCTCACAGTGTTGTGATGGAGGGCCCCGAGTTCCGTAACCTGACGAAGTATGAACAAGTGGAGATACTTCCTCGACTTCACGTCCTCGCTCGCTCAAGCCCCGAGGACAAGCGCATCCTGGTTAAGCGCCTCAAGGAACAGGGCGAAATCGTCGCTGTCACGGGCGATGGAACAAACGACGCCCCGGCGCTCAAGACTGCGGATGTCGGCTTCTCCATGGGAATCGCGGGCACCGAAGTAGCGAAGGAGGCATCCGCTATCATCCTCATGGATGATAACTTCAACTCCATCGTCAAAGCTCTCATGTGGGGACGCGCAGTCAATGACGCCGTCAAGCGCTTCCTGCAATTCCAGCTCACTGTCAACATCACTGCCGTTGTGCTCACGTTCGTCACTTCTGTCTCCAGCAATGGAGGCGAGGGTGCCGTGTCAGTCTTGACAGCCGTTCAGCTGCTGTGGGTCAACCTCATCATGGATACTCTCGCTGCCCTCGCCCTGGCCACGGATCCGCCCCAGAAGAGCGTTCTCTTGAGGAAGCCCGAAAGACGCAACGCCTCGATCATCTCGACTACGATGTGGAAGATGATTCTTGGTCAAGCTGTTTACCAGCTTGCCATTACGTTCATGCTCTTCTACGGTTACGACCATCTCGATCTTGTGAAGAACGAGATGAACTTGTCCGAAGAGAGGTTTGAAGCCCAGGTCCGCACTCTTGTGTTCAACACCTTCGTGTGGATGCAGATCTTCAACCAGTGGAAGTAAGTATCTACCTATGGAATCAATCAGATTAGTTTGCTAACCGGGCATAGCAATCGCCGTTTGGACAATCGCTTCAACATCTTTGAAGGTCTCACGAAGAACTACTTTTTCGTGGCTATCAGCTCGATTATGATCGGCGGACAGATCTTGATCATCTTCGTGGGTGGCGCTGCTCTGTCGATCGCCCCCGATAAACAGACCGCCCTGATGTGGGGTATTGCCATCGTTCTCGGATTCCTCTCGATTCCTTTTGGCATCGTCATTCGACTCATTCCCGACGAGTTTGTCGAGCGACTCGTTCCGGACTATCTCAAGCGCAAGACCAAAGAGGGCGGACCCAAGCTCACAGTGGATGATGAGGAGCTGGGCAACTACCCCGAAGCCCTGACGGATGTGCGGGACGAACTGACGTTCCTTAAGCGTATGAAGGGAGGACGCTTGAACAACCTCAAGTTCGCGGTTCAGCACCCTCGCGAAACCTTTGTGACATACTCGCGCAGTCCCACGCATTCGCGGTCAAACTCGGTCAACATGCCGGTGCCGCCCGCCACGCCTCCCCGTCAGGCCAGCGTCAGCGAGGCACCGCCGGCGCCAACGCCCGAGTCGCGGAGACGCTCGCGGAGCAACCGTAGCAGGTCCAACTCTGCGCTTGGCGCGCCAACGGTCATGGCCGGCCTCATCGCCGCCGGCGTGGCAGCCAATTGGACGCCCAATGACCCTAGGAGAAACCGTTCGGACTCAGGCTTAGCGGGCGAGAGCAGAGACGGCATCTCGCGACAGAACTCAACGTCAGGCCACATAAGCATTCGGGAGGAGGAGAACGAGCACGAGGTCCCGGCGGTGCAAAAGGGACAGACGGGCCAGAACAACACGGGTGGCGCACATCAGTAAACCTTTCTTTCTCCTTTCTTCCTCGTTCATCTTCCTCGGGTCGATGTCTGACTGCATTCTTGGCGTTGGGGCGGGGCGCGGCGACGCCCCTGTTCTGTACTTGTACGATACCTCGGGTCCATTGACTCTCGCATGCTCTGCTTTCCCTTCTTTTTATATGTTAAACATCCATCAAGGTGGTCTTGACAGTCAAACACACAATACTCACGGTGTGGATAACCCAGTGTTCTTCTATCCAGAATGATGCTTCATCAGTGGTACACTGCGTCTGTCGTGCAGTCACCCGTCATATTTCAGAATACATGTTCAAGATGTTATCATATGAGTTTTTCATAACATTTCGTCATTATTGTGCTAAGCTCATCTGCAACACATGTCGCTCCTCTTCTTGACCGTGGTAGTGAATGAGACAGCAGAATGGAGAGCGGCATGGAAGGAGACATGATTCCATTACCGTCTATCCGTGGTCGAACCACGTAAAACTCTCGAGGACAGAAACAGAGAAGACAATGACGGAAACAGGGTAAACCGCAGGCAGGAAACAAGAGGAGACAAATAGAGGTATTGACACCGAGTCTAGGGGGGCAGGGGCGGCGTGTTCTTTGAGTGGCTGCCGTGTCGTTTGGAGGACGAAGGTGTACCGAACGCCGTTCACCGTGTGCTGTGCTGAGAAGGAAAAACCCACGCAAATCATGGGAAGCCAATTGAAAGAGAGGTGTGTCATGAGGAGTGTCGAGGATGCTTGATCTTGAAGCTAGATTCGAGAACAGCTTGCGCCGTCCCCTGGGGAAGTGTGCTTCGGAAAGCCTACTTCAGATCGACAGGCGACTCGGACCTCTTCGCGGCAGGGTAAACCTGCGTGAAGCGATGACGGTGCTCGAAGCCCGGCTCGGTCTTCACCTCGACGGCCTGCCCCCTCGGCACCATGTCGTGCCTCAGATCCCAGCCGGCGCGGCGGCACAGCTCCGCCACGACGACGTCGCACTGGCCGAGCAGATCAATGTCAAAGTTGATGTGATTGATGGGGTCCAGGGAGATGCACAGCTGGGGCACGTGGGGCGGCAGCCAGGAGACAATCTCCGAGACGGGCGTGACCTTGAGCGAGGTGCCGATGACGAGGACGAGGTCGACACGCTCGCGGTCGTGGCCCGCCAGGCGGCGGCCGAAGGCGTCGGGGAGACCCTCGCCGAAGAAGGTGATGTCGGGCTTCATGACGCCTCCCTGGGGTATGTCGTCGTCGAGGTCAGAGTCGGCGCCGTTGTCCTGGGAGCGGCGGCGCGGGGCGTAGGGCCTCTTGGCGGCGTTGCCACGCTTCGGGGGGCGACCTGGGCGGCGGCGGCGCTGCTGCTGCTGCTGCTGCTGCTGCTGGTGGTCCTTCTCTGCCTGCAGCTGGGCGACGCACTTTGGGCAGCGTGGGATCTGCTTCGCGTGGATGGTGGGGAAGATGTCCTCGCCTGGGCAGTTGTATCCGCACTCGAGGCAGGAGGCGGTGGCGAAGGAGCCGTGGCACTGGATGATGCGTTCCGGGTTGATGCCGGCGCGGGCCTCGACATTGTCGATGTTCTGTGTGTAGTTTGTGAGCAGCTTACCCATGCGGTCGAGCATGGCGATGAAGGCGTGGGTCGGCGAGTGGCGGTCCGTGTTGACGATGATGTCCTTGGCCACGGTGTAGAAGATGGTGGGGTCGTCGCGGAAGACGTTGATGTCAAAGACCTCCTGGGGGTCGTGGACTGCGAGACCCATGTGCTCGAGCTGAGCGTAGAGGCCCGTCTTCTTGGAGCGGAAGTCGGGGATGCCAAGAGACGTGGAGATGCCGGCACCCGTGATGACCATGATGTTGCGAGAGCGGGTGAGCAGGGCAACGGCGTCGTCGAGGGAGTTGTAGGACGGCAGCTTGGCGCGCTTGGCGAGCTCGCGGCTGAATGCGAGCGTCAACATGCTGGTGTAGGCCTCCTCTGGGGCGCCATCAAGGAACCCTGGCGCGCGGATACCGAATGCCGTGAGCAGGCGTTTCGCCGTGTACCGCCCAGAGTCGACTGTGCGCAGGCAGAACTCGCGAGGGCCGACGGTTCGCAAGAGCTGACGAAGGTGGTAGGCCTCAGCTGCGGAACAGGCACTTGGGTCATCTGCGGCGAATTTCGTGTCTGACGGGACGCCGTCGATGGCATCCTCGAAAAGAGAGTCGTGTGTCCAGCAAGACTCGCGGACATCCTTGGCGCGTTCTTCAAGCTCCCGGAGTCCGAGATCATGGGAGAGTTCCGTGGGCGTGGGTGTCCGAGAAGGAGTTTCTGTCTGAGCACGAGAGAGAGAACCAGAACGAGACGTGGCCATCTCTACGGTACTGACGGTGATGCCTTTGGAAGGTTTGACGCGTCGCTTACCGATACGGCGCTGGGGTTTTTGGCGATACATTGTCGCGCCGGCAGGCGATTCTGGGTGAGGTCAGTGACTGGTGCTGGTGATGGAAATTTCATGTCCGAGTTCGAGCGACAGGACTGTAGATTCACGTCCGGAACGATTAAACTGAGAGGCAGCTGAGATGACCATGTGTGTGACAGAATGATAAAATACAACATGATGTGAAAACCCGATGCAGATGAGAAGATTGAGTGAACAGCAATGAAGGGCACGACAGCAAGGACCACGCCCATGACTGGTCGGATCGCCGCCGATGGTTTGGTTGGGTGAGACAAGACATGAGTAGTAGGTACCTTTGGTAGGCGAAAGAGGAAGAACAGGGAGAGAGTAAAGGCGGAAAGGAAAAAAAAAACAGAATGATGCAGAACACACGTACCAGTCCGACTGGCCGGCAGGCCGTTTGACCTCTCTGTAGTCCTCATAACGTGGCGATGTGAAATGGAACTGCTACGCGCGTAGCCAAGCCCACGGACGAGAGAACCTTGATAAAAACGGTGATGTGTCGCAGATGCGGCCTTGCAACTTAGAAACTCAATGACGAGTTGCGCGCGATGATGCGATGAATCAACCAGTCTTTGATGAACAGCTTTGATGGGAATGGATCCCGTAGTGTGTGTGTGTCGTGACAGTTGATGACAGATAGGACTCGTATGGAGCGACTCGGAAGTAGGGTGTGGGAGAACAACAGAAGAACACGAGAGATAGGCAGGCGAATTGACCGGGGGGGGGGCTTTGCAGAGCGTGGGGGGGATGAAGCAAATGTAGGCCTGACAACTCTGTGTCGCGTGCAGAGTTGAGAACAACCAAAGTCAAGAGTGTCAAGGATGCCAAGGATGTCAAGATGTCAAGAGTGCAAAGATCGTAGAGAGAGTGTGGACATGGGTTGCGTGGGGGAAGAGAGAGAGAGAGAGAGAGAGAGAGAGAGAGAGAGAGAAAGAGAAAGAGGCGGAGTCGGGGCGAAGAGGACCAGAAAAAAAATAAGAGGGATGTGTCGTGTTGAGGCGAGTCGACTCGAGTCGAGGGAAATGGGAGGAGAGTTGTGGAAAGGTCTAGGTTGAGGAGAGTAGGAATGGGTGGGCAGAAGAGAAGAAAGGGAATAGCACGAAAGTGTAAGGAAAGTAAAGGTAAGGTAGGAAACACCTGAGCGCCTGGCACCTCACCTCACCTCTTTTTTTCCCTCCTTAGTTGACCTTGCCTGAGCACAGGAGAAACAGGAGAACGGAGACGCGAGTTGAAGGAGAATATGCATTTGCACCACCCAGGTGGCCGTCATTCACTCATCATGTGTCCTCTGTAGGGGCCCAAGTTTGTTTGTGCTACTGATCCTGTCTACCTCTAATTCCCGAATTCAAAGTTGGCCAACACAGCGCCTGACCGTCTGCCTGACGCGCGATAAGCATGAAAATGCAAGTGAAAACGAAAATGCAAGTGGAAAAGTAAATGCAAATGGGAAGGAAGGAAGCCAGGGTTCCGTCTCTGGTGCATGAATCGGCCAATAATGACCTGAGAGAAAGAGAGCACTACTATGGGAATGTATGTGATGGTGGTACGGATGTGTTTGTGTGTGTGTGTGTGTGTCTGGGCTTGGCCAAACCCGGGCTGGGCTGGGCTGGGCATTACTTGATTCCTCTTCCTCTCCTCATCTGCTTCTTTCTTACTGACTTTGCTCTCATCAGTCATCAGTCTCACATCAGAGACCCCTCCTTGGATTTGTCAAGACGGAGGAAATGCACCCAACCGGACATGTCGTTCGTTGGGTTGGCTCGTTCTGGTCTGTTTCGTTCTGGTCTGTTTCGTTCTGGTCTGTTAAAGCCGAATGTGTTTTCGTTTCCGTTCCCGTCGATTGACCGAGCAGATTCATTGTGCTGGGACTTTTAGCTGGCGCTGCCACTGCCACTGGCCAACGTTTGGGGGCTGAACAGGACTGTCAAATCCGTGACAACTAATGAAGCGAGGTGTGGGATCGTCATCTGTCGCCATTGTTCGGTTTGCGTGATAGACCCCCCCAACCCCCATCGAATGGCACTGGAAACATATTCCCGCATAACTTGCGCCGGGAGCGCTCAACAGAGTCCGGCGGTGAAATGCTATTAGAGCGTTGATCCACTTTCGGCTTCGGAGCTGGCTCATCATCACCTTGCTCCAGACTGTCAGTCAGTCAATGAGTCGGTCTGTCAATGAGTCAGTCTGTCAATGATCGATCCGTTCATCCATAAAGCGCTTCGACTGCAGTACGAATATCGCAGTTATCATGTGGAGGCAGACGAGAGGAGGAGCAAAGGAAAACAAAGCACATGATAAAAGTGCCCTCGACACAACTCGCCGGCTTCGTCACCTGCCGCCGACAGCTGAGCAAGGTAGGTTTCGTTAGGGCCACCTCCTGTCATTGAGCTGTCACCGGTCCGAGGTTGCCAGACACCGGATGGTCCAGCCAGGTGCCCCGAACCCCCATCAACTGCCACACCGTAAGAACAAACCTGACAAAATGGTGCCAAACGGGAAACAGTTCAGATGATAAGGACTCATGACTTTGCAGGTTGAAAATGTGAACATGCCACACTTTGTTCGCTTGATTGACGATGCATACTCGTGCGTAGCCAGCCATGCCGGGTTCTGCCTGCGTTCGTCCGCCTCGGAAGTAGTGGCATCATGACCCGGCGCCCCCGTCCACGCGCCAGTATAATCGCCCTTCTATGTGGCAATAATTTCGCGCTTGTCGCCTCGGTTAAATGCCGTAAGCCCGTTGCTGGATGAACTACAGTGATGCTTGTCCCACCTTTTGATTCCTACTTGGGTTCCCAGAGGGAACTCGACGGAGTGCAAGGGAGCGCAATGGAGTATTATCAATCCGCATGTGCTTTCGCCAGTGGCGAATATGAGATCGGGCCAGAAGGTCCATGCCTGACCGGAGTCAGAATGTTGACTCACACTCAGTCGAGACTGAACTCCAATTCCGGTCTCCAGATCCACAGGCTGGACCGATTCTGTTCGTTAAAGTCTATCAACGCTGTCTATCAACTCAAGAGGGAACAAAACAAGGGACGCTCTCGGTTGCTACTCAAATTAAGCTCTGATACTTATCCAACCCAGGTTTCGCCTG
The DNA here is from genome assembly GCA_002851675.1 of Verticillium nubilum. NCBI lineage: Eukaryota > Fungi > Ascomycota > Sordariomycetes > Glomerellales > Plectosphaerellaceae > Verticillium > Verticillium nubilum. Next base: position 136,049 of record NMXI01000047.1, on the reverse strand, counting down.
CTGCTGCTGTGCCTGCTGCTGCTGCTGCTGCTGCTGCTGTGCCATTCCCATCATGCTGTTCATGCTCGCCCCGGATCCCATGCCCATGCCCATTCCAGGTCTCGCCGCCATCGCGTTCATCGAGCTCATCGAGCCCGTCGAGTTCGACCCCTGCTGAGCCCTCATTCCCATTCCCATACCCATACCCATACCCATGCCCATGCCGCTCGTCGACCGGTTCGCCGGAGCAGCCTGCTGCTGCTTCGGCGGCGGTGCGAGGCTGAATCCCGACGAGCCCATCGTGCTGCTGCTACCGCCCGGCGGCGGCGGCAGCGAGAATGACCCTTGCAACGACCCCATGCTCGGTCTCGCGCCACCCATGGACAGACTTCCCATCGCGGCGTTCATACCTCCGAGGCTCGATGCTGACGGTGCCGGCAATGAGGCCCAAGGGTTAGACTGCGTGGCAGAGCTTCCCGCCGACGCCCAATTGACGGGCGCCGCCGCGACGGGCTGCTGCTGTGCAGCGGGTTGCATCGGCTGAGAGAACTGCGTCGTAGACGGGGTCATGGACTGGAACCCGCTCAGGTCGGGCGTCACCGTCCGGAACGCCGGTTGCGCTTGCGCCTTGACGGTGTTGAGCTGGCTGGGCGGCACGCTCGTCGTCTGCGTCGGACTGGGCGTCGACCACGAGAAGGCGGCCGCCTTTGGCGTGCTGGACCGAGAGCCCATTGAAGGCCGAGCGGACGTCGTGATTGTCGACGGCACAGGGGTGTCGTCCCAGCTGGGGAAAGAGTCTGCTGAAGCGGTGCTTGTGACTTTGCCCTTGACGAGCTGTTCAAAGTCGTTCTCTGACGCGCCGTTGGTGCTGTTGTCGAATGCAGTGCCTGTCACACCTCCGAAGGCCATGAAGTCTTCTGTGCCGACGGTGCTGCCGTTGGCGTTGCCGTTGAGCTCCTGCAATTTCTTAGTCTGCTCGTCCTCTACACGCCTGGACAGAGTCTTGATCAGATCCATGAAGTTCTGGAACTGCTTCAGGTTGAGCAGAGGGCCCAGGCTCATGTTCCAGAGGATGGGCAAAATCTCCATGGCCACAAAGTCGGCATCAGCCGCGTCGCCCACGACGCGGAGTACGCTGAGTGCCGCCATCATCACCGCTGGCTCTTTGGTCTTGATTGACTTGATCAGGGGTACAATCTTCTCCTGCATGGTGTACTTGTCGAGCGCACTGGAAGAGGATGTATTCTTCTTTCTCTCGGTGCTGAAATCGCCTAGCCCGTCATTCGAAGGATCATTAGATCCGCCACACAGCACGACGAACGCCTGACAACCGCGAACCTTGATGGCCAGGCTGTTCGTCTTGCTGAAGACCATGGCGATCACTGGGAAGAGCTCGTTCTTGATCGTGCTGAAGTCGAGCACCGCCAAGATAGCAGGCAAGCCCCTGAGGGCCGCGTCGACGACAGCCGGGGTCCCTGATTCGATCGCAGTCATAATGATGGGAAGGATATCTGATTGAGGTCAGCGAGTTGATACGTAAGTGTCATTTCTCAGGAAGCCAGTCACTCACCATCAGTGAACTCCTTGCCACCACAGTTGATAGAGATCACAGACATGTTCTCCAGAACGACCATGAGACCAGCATCTTTGGCTGGGTCTTTCTGAGGCTCTGCCTCTTTCTTGCCTGGAGGAACGAATATCTCCTTTATCCTCGGTCTCACGCTGTCACTGAATGCACGTTTCGCTGTCGGTAACAGTTCGACGATCTTGAAGACGTTCTGAAGAATCAGAGAGATGAGGTCCTTATCTTTCATCTCCTCGAGCAACGCCGGCAACAGCTTCTTCTCCATGACGGACTTGGGGAAGGACGGCAAGACTTTGTTCAGTCCCCTCATGAACTGGGCCTTCTCATTGGGCGTCTTGGCGGGGAAAGCATCCATGAAGCGAATGGTCGAGACCAGGATATTATCAAAGTACTCGCTGTCCTGGAACTCCTTTGCCGTCATGCGCTGCGCCGGCCGTCGAGTGATGAGGCGCGGCAAAACGTGAGCTGACAAATCCCTTGGCAGGGCCCTTGATGTCAAAAACTTGTTTGATGGTGAGGGAACTGTCGATGAAGAGGAAAACAGTCTTTTGTATGTTGAGACGCTGGCATGTGTTTCGAGAGGAGAGCGATGGGGTGAATTGTAAAGAGCAACACAGAGCAAGCCTAGGGAGAACATGTCGGCCGAGGTCGTGAGATTGTTGTCGAGGACAAAGTCGGGGGAGGTGTAGTCGAGGTTCAGCTGCACGGAGCCAGGCAACCTGGGGTCCATGTTGAGGATTTCGCTCAGGCTGACAGGCTGGATGGACGTCGGTTTGTTCGAGTTCTCCTGCGGGCTGCAGAAGGACAGACCACTGATTTTCCAGTCCGACTGGCAGAATGTTAGAAAAAGCTCCATACCAAGGCAAGCAAGCCCCTGTTAGGAGATGCTGTTACTGACCTTCGCATTGACCAAGATGGCATCGGGCGTCAAGTTTCCATGGACCAAGCCAGCATTGTCATGGAGAAACTCGAGCGCCTTGCTGATCTGCAGCAAACCCTTTTGGATCTCGAGTTCATCGATCTCGAGCTCGCGCCGCCTCCGAACGCCGTCTGAATCCTCCGTCACATACCGGCTCGATCGCCCACCAACCCCGCCTGACCGTTCTTGATCATCTTTATCCTGCAGCAGACTCGCCAGCGACGCGGTGACAGCCTCGGTGACGAATTGCAAGCCTCCACCCCTCGTCTCTTCCACGGGTTCGACGAGCTCAAGAACGCTCGGGTGTCGCAGCTTCGCAAGGCTCGAAGCCTCCTTCTTCAGACGCTCGACAACCTCCTCGGTCGTGCGCTTGAATGCGCTAGCGCTGCTCCGACTCAGCGAGGTGCCATGGCTGTCGAGGGACTTTTTGTCGAAGACAAAGACACTGTAGGCCTTGCCGGTGGATTTCTTTTTGCAGTCGTAGATCTTCCACGGACCTGCGGTGGATGTCGAGTTCTGGGATACGGAGTAATTTGCGGTGATGTTGGTGGAGGAGATGGATTTGAACGCGGAGGAGAACATGTTGTCTCGTTTGCGCGCCTTTGATTCAAGGCGGAGGGGATATTGGGTGTTGAAGCTCGACCTTCATGACGGGTAAGGGGGATTTCGGAGGAGTTGACAGGTTGCGCCGAGCTGTCTTCTAGATCGGTACTCTAGATACGCAATGAGGATACAAAGTAATTCTGTGTTCGTAGCCCTTGACGAGAAGGTTTGGATGCCGTGTCGAATGTTCGAAATGCTGACGATAAGGGCTGTGGGAATGGCACAGCCGCTTTAACGTCCACGTCGACCTGTCGATGCTGAGGATCGGGTAGCAGCACCTGTCTCGCGACCAAGTCCAAGGTCAGCCAAGGTGAGCCAAGGTGAGGTCAGACTGCACCCACCACCTCTGACCCCTAGCTTCATGCGGAAGCGGAGCTCCAATTGGGCGAGACCCTTTTTCGGGTGAGCTGGTGTCTTAGCGGCCATGCTCCCACTAAATCCGACAGGTAGCGCCCAGGGTGCCCTGTAAAGACTGCGCCTGCATTGTTCACTTTGTCGCTTTCGGTTGCCTATGATTGGTCAGAAACCCAATGCTCTACCTGATTCGCTGACATAATTAATGTCGCCGGGGCGCCCTTCAGTCAGACCAGATGGAAAACAACGGCTCAAGGCTCCGATGAAGCTCCGATTCTCTCTGACTCTCGTCGGCCGCCGCAATTACTTGTGCTGTCCTTCCCCTCGACATTTCCAGCGATCTACTGGGCTCTTCAACAATCTGTCCCTTGCCAATCGAGTCACACATACCCTATTCTTTCCCTTTTCACGTGTTCAGACACTTTCAATTGCTCTTTCAGAATCACATCAAACCCACATTCTTACACAATCAACCAAATCAACCGCTGCCATGATGCGGCAACTCTTCCCGCGCGCCAGCGCCCGCGCCGCCCTCAGGTTATCGCAGCGTCCTACCCAGCTCCCGGCGACATGGCAAGCTGCGCGCCAGTACAGCATCAAGCCCGTGGCTGCCTCGGATTCGAAGGCCCTTGGACTCGACGCCTCCAAGCTCACGATAGAAAAGACCAAGACTCCCGGCGAGCTCAGCAAGCCGGAGGAGCTTGTCTTTGGACGTAAATTTTCAGGTAAGACATCAAAGTCCCATACTTTCTCTGTAGACTTTCTCGCTAACCCTACGCAGACCATATGCTCACCATTGAGTGGACGAAAGAAAAGGGTTGGTTGACGCCCCAGATCATCCCCTACCAGAACCTCTCGCTCGACCCGGCAACATGCGTGTTTCACTACGCCTTTGAGTGCTTCGAGGGCATGAAGGCCTACAAGGACAAGGCCGGCAAGATCCGCCTCTTCCGCCCCGACAAGAACATGGCGCGCCTCAACAAGTCGTCCGCCCGCATCGCGCTGCCCACCTTTGAGCCCACCGCCATGATCGAGCTCATCAGCAAGCTCGTCCGCACCGACGAGCGCTTCATCCCCGACATGCGCGGCTACTCCCTCTACCTTCGCCCCACCATGATCGGCACCCAGAAGACTCTCGGCGTCAACGCCCCCGGCTCCGCCCTCCTTTACGTCATCGCCTCCCCCGTCGGCCCCTACTACCCCACGGGCTTCAAGGCCATCACCCTCGAGGCTACCGACTACGCCGTGCGCGCCTGGCCCGGCGGTGTCGGCGACAAGAAGCTCGGCGCCAACTACGCCCCCTGCATCGTGCCCCAACAGGAGGCCGAGAGCCGCGGCCATCAGCAGAACCTGTGGCTTTTCGGCAAGGAGGAGTTCGTCACCGAGGTCGGCAGCATGAACATGTTCGTCGCCCTCAAGAACAAGGAGACGGGCCAGAACGAGCTCATTACGGCGCCGCTGGACGGCACCATCCTCGAGGGTGTCACGCGTGACTCGGTGCTGAGCCTGGCGCGCGAGAAGCTCGCCCCCGAGGGTTGGCTCATCTCTGAGCGCAAGTACACCATGAAGGAGCTTGACGAGGCCGCGCAGGAGGGCCGCCTTATCGAGGCGTTCGGTTCCGGCACGGCGGCCATCATTAGCCCCGTGCGCTCGATCGCCTGGAAGGGCAAGACGGTGAGCTGCGGCCTGTCTGAGGCTGAGGAGTCGGGCGAGGTGGCGCTGAGGATGAAGGGCTGGATTGAGGCAAGGCAGTACGGCGATGAGGAGCACGAGTGGAGCCATGTAATCGAGGCTTAGAGGGGGTGTGTAAAAGCATTAGAGCAGGAACTGGTGACAGACTGATTTGAGAGCGAAGATGTTGAATTTTGGATCTAGAGAGAGAGCAAGAGTCAACAACTGACTGATATTTTCAGACACGCCCTCTGTTGTTCTGCGCACTAATGCCAGTTGCTTCGTGAATATTTATCGTCAGCCAATTGAAGGTCACCAGTGCGTGGACATCATGTCAGGGATACATCAGTGGTCAGTGAGATATTTGATATTGACGATCGACCGTCGTTGATGCAGGTCTAGCCATTCCGAAAACCGTTGAGACTGCGTCTTGCAAAGGGAAACCAGACGTCATGTACAATTTGCTTCTAGGCTTCCGCCTCCCAACTCTTCGCCCCTCTCTCTCCTCCACATCTAGTCGTGACGCAAATGAGAAGACTGTAAGCGGCAAGGGCTTCCGCAATCTACTTCTTCTCCGGGAAAGGATCGGGCAGAATGCCCTCCTTCTCTAACCTCCTCCTGGCCTCCTCGAGGGCCCAAGTGTCGAGCCTGTCACGTAGCAGTAAGCATGGTATTCTTGGGGAACGATCCCGCCAAATAGCGCATCCCATCCATCAACATCTCATCCTCAGCCAGGCATGTCCGTCCTCCATCTGACCCAAGAACCTCCAATTCGACAGCCTCCAATTGATACAGGGGCAACTCACGAGGTATCAGGCTTGAAAGCCAGCACCACGCCCAGGGCAACGATGCCGCCGCAGAACAGGGTGTAGAAGGGGACCTCCCAGCCCTCGCGCTCGTACTTCTCACCGGGCTTGACGCCGAACAGCCAGCCGGTGGGGGGGTCGAAGTCGTTGCCGCCGCCGGCGCGGCGGGCGGTGCCGCTGAAGGGCCTCGCGGCCATGGCGGGCGCAGGCCTCAGGGCGCGGGTGGCGGCGCGGGCCAGGGCGGCGCTCGGTCGGACCGCCGGCATTGTCGCTGCGCGGATGGCAAGGTTTGATCAATCGGGTTTCTCGTGGTTCGTTCAATGTGCCCTCTGATCGTGGGCGGAGGGAAAGGGTGGGGTGGTGGACGTTGAGGGCGGTTGGACAGACGTTGATGAGGTTGGAGCTGTGAGCAAGACGTCGATGGTGGAGGTTTGCCGACCGCCGCGGGTCGGATGAAGATCACGTGACTTTGCTGGCTCCACCATTTGGGGTCATCTGCTGCCTCACCCCCGTTCTTGGCCGACATCCACCCTCGCCCTCCAGCAATCAGCAATCAGGGCAATCCGCGACCGACGTCGCTGATCACTAGCAGGATATGGTCAAGTGGCCAAGAAGCTTTCGATCGACATCTCCAAAGCGAGATCCATGTGGGAGCATTGCACCAGCGCGAATGACTTCAGCCGCGAACGGGACGCCTTTATCTTTCTCAGGCACGAGGCACGAGGCACGAGGCATGAGGCACGACATACAGTATTGAGAAGAGATACTGTTTGATCCACCTGTCGATGCAACATTGTTTGTACTAGTCGGATCCTTGACTTTCGTCCAAGCGTCAACAATCTCTCATCATCAGGAATCACAAGTTCATGCCCAACCTCGAATCGGCCTGAATCGCGATGAAGGGCTTTGCAACAAAGTCTGATGCCTGCTCTCGGGTCCTTCTCATAGTCCAAGCTCACGATGGCCACTGAGCCAAAGCCGGCGCGCGTTATGCAGCCATCGGACGCATCGCGACACTTGGGCTCGCCTTCGACCCAACCACACTTAACAAAGGTCCCAACAGCACCCTTATGCGATGGCCTCGTCACGGAGAGTATCGCCATGGTGGACTTTGCGAACACCAAGTCCGGTACGGCCAAGGTGCCTGCGCCGCCAGAAGAGACAATTGGTCTGCGTCGTCGCTTCAGTATCCGACGAGCCTGGACGCACCATCGAGAGCGCTCGATCAACGACCGTAATCATCTAGATAGCGCTCTCTTAAATGTCGATCCCGATGAGCTGTACCATCAGAGAAGGCGCAGCTCCGCTGTTGACATGGATATGGTCGCCCAGCTGCTGGAGAAAGACCATCTTGACACCGACACCCACGGCATTTCGGAAATTCGCGACGGGTGGTTCGATGCTGTCTATCTCAAGCAACGACCCCTGGATTACGAAAGGCTCATGAGACATGCCGAATCAACCCTTCCTGCGGCTTTTGCCAAAGATCCGCCTCTTTCATTGCAACACTTTCTGCCCAAACAGAGACGCCAACTGCGATCCGTCTTCTTCAAGGTCATGACAACGAGGTCGGGTGTGAGGCTCTTCAAGGCGTTCATCGCCTTTTTCATTGCGTACTGCCTTTGTCTGGTCCCACAGGTCAGGGATTGGTTAGGCCGCTACAACTACATCATGGTTGTCTCTGTCATCATCAACCACCCAGCCCGGCCACTGGGGCCTCAGCTGGATGGAACCATTCTCACCATACTAGGCACTATATCAGGCCTTGGCTGGGGCGTCATCGGCCTCATACTTTCATATTCCACCGTGGATGCCCGGACAGGGTATGGTGCTATCCTGGCCCTCTTTTTCTCCATTTTCATCGCATGTGTCGCGTACATTCGAGCCTACTGGACCCGTTTCTACCAGTTCTCCATCTCCGCTGGCATCGCCATGTGCTACAGTTGCCTGGCTGAAGTGAACGGGGAGCAAGTCAACTATGTCAAGTTTTGGTCCTACGGCATTCCATGGATGCTAGGACAGGCCATCGCAATGGCGGTCAATTTGGCTTTCCTCCCTGATGCAGGCTCGCGTGCTCTAGCGGAGACGCTTCACGAGGCTTTCATCATCATGCAAGTCAGTCAACCGCGGATCTCACCCATGCCTACGGCGATATACATAGAAGCTAATACAACAACACAGGACGCCTTGGAGATTCCTAGGCCGCGGAACCAACTTCTTCGAAGGTCCCTAGCCCGGGTCTTTGTCGCGGTCGGTGTGGCGTATCGTGACCTCCGACTGGATGTATCTTTTACACGTTTCAATCCCGTCGAAGTGCGTGAACTGCGCAACTTGGTACAGGGAGTCATCCGTTCTCTGTTACTGCTCAAGACCGAGACCAGACTCTTTGAGAGCTGGGACTTGCCAGAGGCCAGCGTCATGCCTGTCACCGTAACGGCTTTCGAGACAATTACAGCCGACATTATTGCTTCCTCAGAAACAGAAGCTGATGGCACAAGCGCGAACCCAGAAGATAATCCCGATGTCTTACTTCGGCTCGTTGCCATGAAATTGGCCGCGCCTACAGAGGACATGCTTCTGTACATGAAGAGCGTCATGTGGTGTTGCGACGCTGCGCTGATGGACATGTCTGGCTATCGGTCAGCGCTGGGGCCACCAGCAGATATATCATGCGACGTGGACAAGGCCAAGGACCTCTTGCGCAAAGCCATTGACGAATTTGACCGAGCAGACCAAGAACTACAGGTGTCGGGTCTTCTACCCGCCACCCTTCACAAACGGGATGTCGCCAATCTTCTTGTCTTCACACATCACATTCGTGCCGCAGCAGGCTCGATAGATGCTCTGGGCGTGCACATAAGCGACATGAAACAAAGTGCAAGCCGGCCCAAGTTCTACCTTCCGACATACTCTCTTCATAAAGCCATCAACTATGCCAACGCCCAGATCAGACGAGACCGAGGAGGTGTGGCGGCCAGTACGAACCCCAAGTTCACTATTCACGGTGGAAACCGCTAACGTCCACAGGCAATGTCAAGATGACTTTTGATGACATAACCACTTTGATCGAGGCGATACAGTCGAGAGAGCACCGGCCAGCTCCAAGATCAAGGAAAAGTTCGATATCGGGCACCGCGACTCCTCTGGAGAGATTACCCACGACCATGGAAGTCGAAGAAATCCCCAGACCAGTCTCGAGGCGGAACAAGATTGGTTTCCAAATCTGGCGTCTTCTACACCGGCTTCAAGGATTCGAGAGCAAGTATGCGCTCAAAGTCTGTCTGCTCACTGCTTTGCTTGCGATACCAGCGTGGCTTGAAAAGAGCCGCAGTTGGTGGAACTTGGAGGAGTCCTGGTGGGCTGTAGTCATGGCATGGGTCATGGTTCACCCAAGGTAAGCATTGGATCATCTGGATTGACGTTCTTTCATTGACAAGAATCTCACAGAATCGGAGGCAATACTCAGGATCTTCTCATGAGAGCTCTCTGTGTCACCCTCGGCGCTGTATGGGCTGGGATTGCATACGCTGCGCGCGATGGTAATCCCTTCGTCATGGCCGTATTTGCGCTTCTCTACATGCTGCCAATGCTCTACCGTTTCACACAAAGCTCTCATCCAGTAACTATAATCTGTCCTTGACGTTTTGCTGAGCTCAAACTGACGTTCGCAGCGCTCCGGCATCGCGGGATGTCTGTCCTTCAGCGTCATCTCCCTAGCGCTTGTGACAGCCGATCAACATCACTCAGTGGCTCACATGGCTGCCACCCGCGGCCTAGCGTTTCTTGTCGGCACTGTCAGCGCCGTTATGATCAACTGGATCCTCTGGCCTTTTGTCTCGCGCCATGAACTTCGGAAAGCCATTTCTTCCATGCTGTTTTTTCAATCTGTATTGTACAGAGGTACGTAGTCTTCGTTCGATTTCCTCTTTCAGCCGCTGACTGACGCGTCCCAGGTGTCGTGTCTAAGTATATCTACTACGAAGACCAGAAACAACCCACGAAACAAGACATTGAACGCTCAGAGATGCTTGAGGGTCGCCTCCGCGAGGGGTTTGTCCGCATCCGCCAGCTCCTCATCATGACTAGGCACGAGCTTCGCCTCCGTAGCCCCTTTGATCCGCTTCCCTACTCGGCGCTTGCTGATGCCTGCGAGCACTTCTTTGAGCATCTCATTGCTGTACGTCAGGCGGCGCTCAACTACGATCCGGGCTATGTTCGCGGTAATGACGCCGCAGCCGAGAAGTTGCTGTCCTATCGCCGTGATGCTGTTGCGTGTATACTGAGCAACTTGTACATCCTCGCTGGCGCGCTCAAATCGGATCGAAAAGTACCTGTAAGTGTTTCCACATGACCGTCCCACGATAGTGATAAGTCGAGATTGTCTAATATCGAATAGCGCTACCTCCCAAGCGCAGCAGTAGCCCGCAAACGTCTACTCGACCGCATGGCTGAGATCGAAGTCGAAGAGCTAGCCGCGCAGAAGCAGACCAAAACGGCAGGAATGCACATTGCGCTCGCGAATGATGGAAAGTGGGCGCAGGTGTACGGATATGCCTTCAACGAGAGCTTAACGGGCTGCGTCGCGCAGCTGGAGGAGTTGGAGAGATACACCAAGCTTATTGTTGGTGAGCAGGGGTTTGATGACGAATTTAAAGAAGATCAGTCCGATACCTCTGAAAACGAGGATGAAGACAAGGGAATACCGCATCATAAATAAGCCATGGAGCAAGGCCTGTTCTACTATGAGGTGCCACTCGCCTCACGACGACCCAACAATAGCAATGAAGTATTGAATGACCTCAACTAACACTCTACGCATACTGCACTCCTCACATCAGACGAAACAAGAGTACTCCCGTGCCTTAGCCCAAGCCTCATCCAGCCAAACTGAACAGCTTCCCCAGCAGCTTGAACCCCGCCTCATCCTCCCCCGCCCAAAAGTCCATAGATGACATACCCGTCACGACAAACATATCCATATCAATGCTCCCAGGCTGGACATACAACTCAAACGTAGGCCTCGTCCCACCCTCCCTCCCGTCAGGATACATCTTACATCTCCCCAATACTCTCTTCGTAGCCGCGTCCCGAAACGACAATTTGCGAGGCGACATGGTCTCATCATCTTTCCCCCACGTGAACCTCCCCCCTCCGAAGGTAAACGCTTGCTTGCGAACAGGATAATCATCCGTGACGATCTCCATTTTGAACATAGGCCCGCCGCGGAGGGTGACGTCTGAGGCCGCGGAGAGGGAGTGGTGCCGGAACGTTCCCGCTGCCGGGGCGTTGGGGGCGGCGGTGGCGTGGAGGAGGGCGGACGTTTTCTGGCCGGGGGTTTTGTGGAGGACGTAAACTGGCGTTCTCTGGCCTGTTTGGGGGTCCCGGCGGTCTATAGTTGTTTGGGCGCCGTTGTGTCGCGCCGTGACGAGGAGAGTCTCATAGGGGTTTGTGAGTCCATTGTTGTGTTTGGTGTATATCAGTGCGGACTATGAGGACAACCCGGAACAAGCTGACTGGGGTCAAAACGATATATAGTCTCGCCTCGGAGCTCTCAGTCCTATCTGCGATGTTCTCGATCTTTAGTTCTTCTCAAGTGATGTGATACCCCAGGTAAGCGTCTGCCGCAAATACGCGTATACAAGCACTCTTACCCGTCCGTACGTTGACATGTGCCCTGAAGGAAGATAATGTTCTCATTGGCCCTCTATAACGTTGATCGGCCGGTGGCTTAGTGAACATGGGTCAGCCGCTTCCTCAATGCACAGACTTGAAGCCGCTTAAGATGAGGCTCGTCTGGTCCGGTCCTGGCCGTAGCACCGACCCTACCGTAGGTGGTTTGGCTACTTTACCATTTCGCAAAAGACTCTTCAACAATTGATAATTGTCGGGTTTCAAAGACATTCATGTCATCGTGCATGTTCGCATCTAGTATCTGTCCTAAAGTTGCTCGACCTAGCGTGGTATGCCTCATCCTGACAGGGCCCCCGTTCATATCCTACCAACGCCAAACTTGCCCAATGCTAATGCTAATGTAGTCCCCATCCCAGAAACCATATTCCAAACGAGCCGAGCCCCAGTCCATTACCCAAATCAATACGCCCCGTTCGTCATGTCATTCAAGATATCTCTGATAATCGGCCGGTTCTTCGTCAGTACCCTCTCTCCCGCCATAACCCTCTTGGGCTCCGGCCTCTGATTCTCCTTATCCAGCCCCTTCAACCCCCTGATCCTTTTCACAGGCCCGGAGGCTCCTCCCCTCGCCTTCATAGGCGACAGCGCCGCAGCCGTCGACGCCTGCGTCGCCGAGTCGTCAGACATATGACTCTCCAGGGCGTCCGCAGGTAGGTCATACACCCATGCTCTGCTCTCCATGAGTCCGATAAACTTTGCGAGCATCTCCTCTTGGCCTGCGCCCTTCAGCGTTTCCCGACTACCGATGACGAGAAGCTTCGTCTTGGCGCGCGTGAACGCGACGTTGATCCTCCGCCAGTCCTTGAGCAGGTCGCCAATCGCGCACGCTTCGTTCGACCGCACCAGAGATAGGACGACGACCTCCTTGTCACGGCCCTGGAAGCGGTCGGCCGTGTGCATCTCCACGCTGGGGTGGCCTCGCAGCCCGTGTTTGAGCAGCGCCAGCTGCGAGCGGTAGTGCGTCATGACGCCGATCTCCGTCTCAGGGACGCCGACGCCGACGAGCGACTCGACGAGCTGCGTCACGACGCGAGCCTCGCCTGGATTGACGATGCGGTTGCCCTTGGCTTCCTCGCGCGTCCGAGGCTGCAGTGTGTCAGTGTTGACGAAGCGGACGCGCGCCTCGGGCTCCAAGAGGTCACGAATCCAGCACCGACCAGGCGTTGGACCGGTGCAGTAGGACCGCGGGGCGCCGGGCTGCATGAGTGAAATGGAATCGTGATGCTTTTGCCTGAGAGCACCCATGTTGGGCACATCGAGCTTGGTGAAGCGAAGTTGTTCAGTGCCGCACCTGAGCCTGCCCTTGTAGATCAACTTATTGCTCAGCGTCATGATGTCCTCGCACATGCGATATTGATGCTCCAGGTTGACGACCGAGTCGGGATGGGTATCAGAGAGGAGCTTGAACAAGCTGACATCCAAGCCACCATCGCGGGCCTCCTCATTCTGCACAAGCGGGGGAAGCTGGTTGTGGTCTCCGACCAGGACAAAAGTCTTGGCCATCCGGATTGGGCCGAGGCAAATGGGCAGCGTGATTTGAGACGCCTCGTCAACAATGCAGTAATCGAATGTACGCTCGTTGAAAACGTGGTGGCCGATTCCTAAACATGTGGTAGCAACAATCGGGGGGTCGTGCCATGCCGACTTGATCTCGTCGAAGGAATGCATCGGCGTGGCTGCTAACGTGGCAAACTGCTGAACTTCAGGATGCACTTTGGCCGGTGCTCCAAGTCGCAAGACCGGGATGCTGTCGTCCTTGAGCTTGAGAAGGATGTTGTCCACGGCCGTGTGCGTGTATGATGTCAGCAAAACACTCTTGCCCTGGGATACGAGAGCCCGGATGATATGGGCGATAGTCGTCGTCTTGCCCGTGCCGGGCATGCCCAATACTAGGGCGTAGTCCTGTGCCGTCATGACCTTCTCAATGGCAGCCTGCTGATCCACATTCAGACTTGTTCGGTCCGCAATCTCATACTGAGTTGGTGCCGCCTTGAAGCGCGGCGGAACGAGATCTACCACCAAGCGGCGGATCTCACGAGCTCCGAAGACATCATCAGCCATGATCTGAACGAGGTTGTTCCTGACGACTGCCATGCCGTTGCTGAACTCGTCCTTGTCCAGTCGGTAGCGCATGGGCTCGATTGGAATCCTGCCATGAGACTGTTCAGGGGTGGGCCCTTCAGGCTCGACCTCCATGATACCAGCAAATACCTGGTTGTCGTGTTCGTCAAAACCGGGCTGGCGCACCCGAGCATTATGCAAACGCCGATCTACGGCAACACAGATCCTCTGCTTGCGCACAGAGGTGACATAACCGAGAGCTAGAGCGAAGTGTCCCTGCTCGTCAGAGACGACGATTGGTTCCCCCACTGCTAGCTGCGATTCCATGAACGAGTGGGAGCCGTTGTGCTCCCGCTTGATAAAGTTGTATCGGAAGCGGTTGATGCTTGGGCTGTTGAGATCCTCGGACCAAGATCCCTCCTCAATGATAACATCAGAAAAGCATCTTCCGACTTTCTCTCTGTCTTTGCTGACCATGGTCCACAGCTCTCTCCTGAGCTTATGACTCTCCTTCTCTTCCTTTGTCAACAGGTTCTCCCACTTGATAAAAAACTCCTGGTGGGTAGGCGTAAGATGCCTGATGATCTCGTCGAATTGTTTGCCCATGCCGCTGGTCACATCGTCGCCATTGTCCGCGAGCCGGTGGTAGATGAAGCACGCCGTCTTCGCATAGCACTTGTTGCACATGTGCTTGGCCTTCTTCATTGGCGGCAGCTGCACGCTTCGCTCGCGGATGTAACATGCGAGCTGGTTCCTCTGCATGATCATGTGGCGGAGCTCTTGTCGGACTGCTGGGATCCTTGACGTCTGCGAGGACTCCATGTAGTATAGAATACCGTACACGATCTCGATGTCGTACCTGTCGGTAAGGAGCAAGTTGTACAGAGCAGTCTGCGCTACATGGCTCGTATTAGTGTTCTTGCCCGTCTTGACCTCAAACGGCACCGTCAACACACGAGTGTCGTTGCCGTCTTTCATGGTGACCTGGACCGTGGCGTCGATGTTGCCCTTCAGACCGTACATAGGCGACCAGACGTGCTCTTCGACGTCAAGCAGCTTGCTCACGCACATGTTGACCTTTTTCCCGTTACGATCAGACACCATGGCGTCGGGCTTGGGCTGGGATGCGACGAAGGCTTCGGCCCAGCTGCTGAGCTCGGGCATCTTTGACTGGAGGTGTTCCTTGGCGATGCTTGTGCTCACTTTGATCTTGTAGAGATCCTCGACGTGCTTCTCCATCACTGTGTCGATGACGGCGCTCAGATATTTCATATTCCATTGGTTTGCCAGAAGAGCGGCCTGGAAGACCTCGTGAAGCATTGTGCCGTACACGAGTGGCGCGGAGGCCTCGCTAGTGGCCTTGACCCGGTCCTGGAGTACAGCTCGGCGAGTGCACGTGAAGGAATCAGCCACGACGGTGGCAGATATGAGCTGATCCGGATGTAAGATGACCATGTTCTGGTCGTCGTTGATGATGCAATGTCCATCTGAGTCAAAATCGCCGATAATGTGAACGAATGATTTCGCATGCGCAGGTGTTTCGTACCAATCACCCCTGAGATGCACAGTTCGCATAACCTTGGTGTTTTCGACTTGGACAATGAGTACCTGGGTAAACCATCAGCGTTAGACCCGAAAACAGCAAGAAAATCAACCTACCTTGTCAAGCTTTGTTCGTCCGTGGTCGTCGAGGTACTCGCTTTCTAGTGCGTTGGTCACCAAATATCGCTGAATGGCTTTGGGCTTCTGTGTCTACCTTGGTCTTAGCATGACGTATTATCCTGGTTATTATATCCAACGTACAGCAGGCGGTGGCAAGGCTGGCTGCTTGACGGACTGTGTAGCCGCCAACTCTGCCGCATCGAAGTCGAAATCCCCAAAGTCGTCGCCAAATTCATCTTCTGGGTCGTCCTTGGCTACTGCCAGCGCAGGCTTGGGGGGGTCCGTATGGCGACCTTGGGGTGGCTGAGATGGGACTTGTGATGCGTTCGTCTTCTCAAAGTTGTCCATCATGAGACCCGCAGCTTCGATGATGTTGTCGTCAAGGTCATCGTCGAAGTCATCGTCCAGGAATTTCACCGGTTCGGTAGGTTTTTCTGGTAGTGGAGGAGGTTGCACCGGCGTCTCATTGGCAAGTTTCGATGGCTGCGTGGCGGTGATGCTTGTTCCGAGCTGCATCAGGGTGTCATCGTCCAGAAGATCGTCATCCATAAAGTCATCGTCACCGTAGTCAGACTCAGGCTTGTGATGGGTGACAATTCCCAATCCGAGATCCTGCTTTACTGCCTGGTCTGCATCCCGAGCAATGTTTTTGTTGGCTCTTCCCCGTCTGTTTGGGCTTGTTGAGGGGGTCCGTTCATCCGCATCTCGTATTAGTGTAGTGCTCCTTTTTTGGGGACAGGGCGACAGCGAGGCGCAGTCTTTTCCATGGGCTGAAGCAGGCGAGGTGAAATCCTGTTTGTTCTCCACAGTATCTAGCAAAGCCGTGACTAGGGAAGACTTGGATGCATCCCCAAAGGACTGCCTATTCCCACCAGACAGACCCAATGTCTCTGCACGGTCAACGCGTCTTCTTTTGGGCCAATTGAGTCCGTTGCTGAGGGTCCTACGGAATCCCGCTTCGGTCGAAGGTGCCAAACCCTTGAGGGGCCGCGGGGAAGAAGATACCATGAATTGAGCGAGAGTCGTGTTCGTTGCACCTAACGGCATCGTCGAGTTGCCTTTGTTACCGAGGGAGAAACGATCCCAAAGTTCCAGAGTCGGGTCTGCGTGTGGAGATCTCAATGCCGCACCCAGCTTCTTGACATCGACAGCTGGGACAGGGGTTGGAGCCATGTCAGTGCAAGGGGAAGACATGGGAGATGAGCTTCGCGCCCTCTTCCTGTGCCTCCTGGAGATCATAGGAGAAAGAATCGCAGCGTATGATGGTTCCTCTTTATTGTTCCACATGATTCGCTCGTTCGGGGAGAGGTGTTCTGTTTCGGTCGAGGGCTTCGATTCCCGTGCAAGGAGGTCTTTCAGGCTGACCCGGCCAGCTGGTGTCATTGAGCTCGCATCTTGACTGACTTGAAAGCCAGACTTGTTATGTTGTTCGGTGTGTTGGTTCTCCTTTTTGGAAGGTGTTGACATGAGATCCACCAAATCAGACGGAGCTTGGAATTGGAACTCGTTCAACTTGTTCTTCGTTTTCTCGGACACGGGTACCAATGGTCGATTGCTTGTTGACTGTCCTGTCGCGGAATGTGTCTTTGCCCTCTGCCACTGCGCACGACTCTGAAGTCATTTAGTCAGAATGTAAGCTTATGTATGGTAGGCCTGTCGTGACCAACCTTCGAATAGCGATTCTGCTCGTACGCCGAGTGTGACCTCTGGGGGAGAGGCATGGTGGAGAAGTTCCGCCGGCTCTATGATGTGTACATTTGTTCCAAAAAAAAAAATCAAAAAAAAAAAAATCGAGCGTATGCGGGTGTTGGTCGAGTACAAGTGTGCTCGTCGATTGGAGTCGAACGGTGTTGTCTGTCTGGCGTCGGGAGACGCGATATGCGCCTCGGACGCGTTGGAGGGCCAGGCCAGGCCAAGGTGTGGTGCCAATGTTGCGCAACGCGTTGATTAAAAAAGCCCCACCACTGGTTAATTGCACAGCAACGCGCCCTTGAATCCTGTAAACGGTGTAGGCAACTTGGAAGCTGATGCACGGGCCAGTCCAACAACGACCCGCCCTGTACATCCATTCGAATTGTCAGACGTCACTCATCTACTCAACGCCACAGCGCACGAGCATCACAATACCAACTTCAGAGCCAAGCTGCTCTGCGGACTCAGTCCTCCGTCTGTTGCAATTCGTTTTCAACAATTTAAATATTTACTCCTCAAATCGGCCATTTAAGCTGGCCCTTACCCGACATTATGGGGTCCCGCAACCCGGACTCGGACTCCGGCTGGGATGACAACACGACCAGTGAGGGAACTGCTATGAGATACAGCTTTCCCGAAATCTCCATTCCAATTTGGGCAACGCTACTAGGCGTCACAGAGAGCCAGATTCAGACCAGCACGAAGAAAGTCGCCGGCAGCATTTCTCAGAAGCTTTCCCGGCCAATAACCCAGGAGGAAGTAGCCTCTCTGACTGCCATTTCCGCGAGAGATGCCGTTATTCATTCTCTCAAGCTTCCAATTGGCCTCAGTATGGCCTTCGCTATTGCTTATAATGGACGCGCCAAGTTCCGTTTTCCATTCTGGCAACCCAAATGGGTCAAGACCAGCCCGCATGTCTTCCCAAGTATTCGTCGGCCAGCCTTTACGGGCAAGTCAGCCCTTTACGCCTGGCACGTTTCTCGATTTATGGCTTACTCATTCTTCTGCGATTTGGCTGTCGGCTCTTTCCTACACTCCTACGCCAGCGTAAGCAACTTCGCTGCCATGACAATGGATCCCCAGCTCAAGGCCCTCGCCGACGCCCTGCGCCATCAGAGGTCAGGCGAGTCGTCCGGCAGTCGTGCGCAGGACTGGGGCAAGTTCTCGTCGAGAGCGAGCAAGGCTGAGCTTATCCGTGCCAAGGACGAGCTCGAGGCGGCATGTGCCAAGGCGGAAGAGTCGCTTCGCAACAGTCCCAACACGTCGCCCGAAGCCATGGAGTCTGGGCTCAACGCCATCCAAGAAGCGAAAACGCAGCAGCTGCGCCTACTTGAAGAAGCCATTGCGTCCAAGGAAGATCCACAGCGTTCCGTCGACCAGGAGAAGGAGTACGACACGCTGGGTAGTTCTGGCCCAAGTTCGTCTGCACAGTCCCAGGGCATGTATTCCACTGGCCAGTCCAAGCCGGCGGCCTGGGGCAAAGGATCCAACGAGACACCACAGGTGCAGGCTTGGGGCAGCTCAAGTGACGATGGCATAGACGACGATGCATCACCAGTTGCAACTAGCGCCAGGGGCTCTCCGCAAGGAACATCCTCTGGATCAGCTTGGGACAGGGTCCGTCAACAGGCAGCGGCCGACGGACAACAGCAGAGTAGGGTACCGAACGCGAATGCTAGCAGCTACGGGAGCAACTACCCGTACAAGCCGACAGAGAAGGACAAGGTGGAGGCCAAGAGCCAGGCGCAGGAGGAATTTGATGCACTGCTCGAACGGGAGAGGCAGGTTGATCAGGATAAGAATACTGGCTGGGGAGGCCGATAATTGGCCATATTGGATGCTATGTACAATATTGTAGAGTACACATCAAAGCTATTCGATTTATTTTGGTTAGGCCAAGCTGCGTACGAGATGCCGCTGTGACCGAGATGTTCACATGAATCGTGAATCTCGCCTTCAGGCACGTGGTGCATCTCCGGGGTGAAATAGCATGATGACCTAAGCCGGCTTAGCAACGAGGGCCTGATGGGAGCTCCCCGCATTCGGGCGTGGCATGTGAGAGACGCTAGACAGGGGCCCACCTTTGCTCCAACGCGCCATCACATTCTGGGGGATGCCTCGGCCGGAATTCTTGGGGCAACCAGCCAAAGCCCCCAAATCCCAAGTCTCTCCCCCCGCAGCTGACATCAGAGCCCGCCTCTGCCTCCATCCGTCGCAAACATCCGAGGCCCAGAGCCATCTTGCTTCCGAGGAATCCATCCTACTAACACCACATCTTCACCTCACGATTTCTTCCTCTTGCCATCTTCACATTTGACATCCCCATCTCGTTACTTCTTCCTGTTTTCGCCGCGCCTGTTCCAAGATACCCATTCCGTCATCATCACCATCATCATCATTACATTCCGTCTTTCACCATGGGTGCCATTGAGAGAATCTCCCAGCTGTCCGGCCAGTTTGCCGGTGCCTCTGGCAAGGACAAGCTCCTTCAGAAGAACCCCGATGATGTGAGTTTTGCCCGACCATCTATCTTCCGTCGATCGCATGCTAATGTCTTTCTCCCAGGTCGTTGTCACAGCCGCTCTCCGCACCCCCTTCACGAAAGGTGGCAAGGGTGGCTTTAAGGACACCCAGGCCGCTGACCTTATGGCCGGCGCCCTGAAGGCCCTGCTCGAACGCTCCAAGATCGATCCTGCCCTCGTTGAGGATATCGCCGTCGGCACTGTCCTTGCCCCCGGCGGTGGTGCCACCGAGATGCGTGCCGCCGCCCTCGTCGCCGGCTTCCCTGACACCACTGCCGTTCGCACTCTCAACCGCCAGTGCTCCTCCGGCCTCCAGGCCTCCATCGACATCATCAACCAGATCAAGTCCGGCATGATCGAGATTGGTATCGGTGCCGGTGTTGAGAGCATGAGCACGCAATACGGGTATGCTGCCTTGGAATCCATCCCCTCTCAAGTGCATTAGGTAGCTAACAGCCGCCCGCCAGCCCCAACGCCGTGTCCGAGTTCTCCGAGCTTCTCGAGAACAACAAGGAGGCCGCCAACTGCAAGGTCCCCATGGGCGTTCTCTCCGAAGACATGGCCCGCGACCTGCACGTCTCCCGCGCCTCCCAAGACGCCTTCGCTGCGTCCTCATACGCCAAGGCCGCCAAGGCACAGGCCGAAGGCCTCTTCGATGCCGAGATCGCTCCCCTGACCGTCTCCTTCGAGGACCCCAAGTCCGGCGAGACCCGCACCATTACCGTCGACAAGGACGATGGCATCCGCGCCGGCGTCACCGCCGAGTCCCTCGGCAAGATCCGCGCCGCCTTCGCCAAGGACGGCAGCATCCACGCAGGCAACGCCTCCCAGGTCTCCGACGGCGCCGCCGCAGTCCTTTTCATGCGTCGCTCCACCGCTGAACGCCTCGGCCAGACCATCCTCGGCAAGTACGTCGCCGGTGCCATCGTCGGCGTTCCCCCCCTCCTCATGGGACAGGGTCCTTACAAGGCCATTCCTCGCGCCAATGCCCTCGCCGGCATTGCCGCCGAGGACGTCGACATTTACGAGATCAACGAGGCCTTTGCCTCCCAGTGCCTCTGGTCCGCCGAGAAGCTCGGCATTCCCCTCGAGAAGGTCAACCCCAAGGGCGGCGCCATCGCCTTCGGCCACCCCCTCGGCTGCACCGGTGCCAGGCAGATTTCCACCCTTCTGTACGAGCTCAAGAGGACGGGCAAGAAGATCGGCAACACGTCCATGTGCATTGGCACTGGTATGGGCATGAGCGCCGTCTGGGTCGCCGAGTAAGCTCGGAAACGCGAGATGAGAAAAGTAGGAAGCGCGGAGGAGGCCCAAATTGGAAGCCAACTTGTAAACATATCACGATCCATAGAGACAAAATCTCTGACATATATGACCTTACTTGCTGAGCTCGATGAGCTTCGAATCCAAACTTTTCTTTTGTCGTGCTACATGTGTTGGTGTCGCTCACTGACAAGCAAAGTCACAGCTGAGGCGAGCGGCAAAGCACATTGATTCCCCATAACTATGATATCATGTCACGAACGCTTCCTAACTCTATATCCTGTATGCCTCATACAATCGTTACATACTCATCATCCCCATTCTGCTGTCCAACCCCTTAGCTCAAGTCAAACCCAGCCCCTGCCGAAATCGCAAGCACCAATTTGCGACGCAGCGTCTCCTCATCCGTGTATCTTGGTAGCTTCAGCAGATTGACGCATGTGCTGGCGCTGGGCAGCCGGGCTTCGTCGGTACCGCTGTCCCGGATGCTGAAAAGAGGGTTCAGCGAGCCGAAACCCAGCAGCGGCGCGCGGGGCGTCGACGTGACATACTTCAGCAGGTCGCGGCGCTGGGCGTCCGTGAACTCACGCACGACTTTCCAGAAAAGCTGGATGGTAGGGTGCTCCTCGCCGTCGTCGCCGATGACATAGAGGCCCGAGTAATTCGTGTTAGTGCGCAGGTCGTCGATGCTGATCTCGGACGAATCGCCGCCAACAAGGCGCTGGAGCTCCATCTGGTTGAACATGGAGAGCCAGTTCGGAGCGACGATGGCGCGGAGGCCCCGCAGGAAAGCCATCGTCTGCTGGGCGGGCTGCACCACAAGGCGATGACGCGCCATGTACGAAATATAAAGCAGTCGGTTGTCCTTCGTGACGGGCGTCGCACCCCTGCCAGGTATCAACTCCCTTGCAAGGCTGCGGACCGTTTGGCCGTCCGCGGAGATCTGGTCGTCGACAGTGAAATCGAGGGATAGGGATTCCACTTCGTCAGCGGGCAAGTTCTTGAGGTGTACCAGCCCTTGATACAAGCCCTCATCGAGGTCGCGCAGGTCGTTGACATTGCCTCGGTAACTCTCCTCGCCCGTCAGGCCAGACGCCGCCCATTTCAACAAGAAGAAACCAGCAAAGTTGACATCGATGAGGATATCCTCATACATGCATTTGCCTACGAGGCGTCCGAGGAATTCATACTGCTGCGAGAGTTCGGTCAATATTTCCTTTTTCCTAGTTTCGGAGAAGCCCATCTCCTCCGCCTCTTCTTTGAACTTGTCGAAGATGATCGGGTTCGGGTACCACAGTTTCTGGTTGTTTTCGACAAAGTATCGATCCTCGGTCTGGTTCATGAAAACTTGGTTGATGGCGCTTAGAAGAAATTCTTTCGCGACTCCTCCTCCATCGATGCCTGCCTCGACATCACCAAAACTGTCAATGAATTGGATTTGAACAGGTTCTTTGAGGCCTTCGCCTAACTCGTAGAACTGCTCGAATGCATCATCAAACTCCTGTCCTCTCGTAATTCTGCCGCGATGACGCCCGGCCAGACCCCTTTCGGGCAGGAGCGGGTTGTTGATCATGGACATCCTCCATTGTTCGGCGTCCATTCCTTGCCTCCTCTTCAGCTGATCGAGGTGGATGAATTGCCGGAATATGTGAACCCTTGCATCGAACGGGATCACAAATGGCATGTGCCGCAGGATCTCGAGCTTCGGTCCAATGACGGAGAGCATGCGAGCTTTCTGGGCTCGCCTTTGACGAGCTCGAAGATTCTCAATATGTGCGTACTGAGACAAGCGCTGACCGGCAAACGTGTGTACGCCATTATCCATCTCCACGTCGTCTTCCAAATCCTCTTCCTCTTCCTCGTCTTCGTCTTCTGACAAGTTGGCCAGTTCTTCTTGTTGACGGTCATGTTCCCTGACAACACTCGACGCGAACTTCTCCATGTCGAATTTCGATGTCATGAGCCAGTGATCCCGGGGCAGGAACGGACGTCGAGAATCACGTTCGTAGAGCATGCGTAATGTCGAGGTTACGATAGCCCTTAAGCCTGCTAAATCTGGCTTGTCGAAAGAGGGGCCCTTCAGCGCTGCAGATGCTCGCCTCCCCTTGGATGCTTTCTGGACTTCGACGGTTCCTAAGAACAAATCCATACCATTGTTCGCGCCGAGGCTTGGGGCAAGATCCTGTAGAATCTCGTTCGTGTAATAGTGAAGGGCGAACGCCAAGTTCTTGAGGAATAGCGTCAAGTCCTTGACATCATCTAGGGTGAGGCTGCACGCTCGGAGGCGAGTCTGAGGCTCATCGTTTGCTAGTATCCTTGGCCATATACCGCTGAAGAAGTCGTCATCGTCACTGAGACGCAAGATGAAAGTGTAGAGTTCCAGGAAAAGTAGAGTCAGTCTCCACTCCTGTTCCTCGAGGGCTGAGTACTCGTGGGTCCCCGACATTGACAAGTATCTTTTTACCAAAGAGGGTATCGAGCCTACAGCATGAACAGATCCTTTGTCGTGGCATATGCGCTCAAACAACGAGGTCTGGCTCATAGTCTGCCACATATACTTGATAACGGGGATGTTGTCCCCGGCTGATGGGATGTCGCCGAGAAACAGGCGCATTCGTATGTCATCAGCGTAGTCCGGAAAGCACCGAAGGAGTGTGACAATGTATCCTGCCAAGAGACTTGCGCCCTCAAACTTCTTATTGTTTGCTGAAAGAGTAGTTTCAGTTGTACCGGAAGCGAACGTGCTGCTGCAGTTAGCACTTGATGGTAGTGTAAGCATTCGGGAAGACTGACCTAGCCAGATCAGACAGGATATCAGTAATGCCCGCTCGATCAACGCATGATACGAGTTTGGAAGAGACGTAAGGCGGGAGTGGACGAAGCATGGTGTCTGCATCATCTTTCGCTCCGCCAGGCTTCAGGGGCAATCGAAAACGAATCTGTGAAGCTAAACTGGACAACTGGAGGTGCATGGCCCGCAATGAGCCGAGACGATGAGACGCGCTCTTTTGCGTCTGATGAATCTCTATGTAATGTGCAAGAAGCCACAGTAAACCATCTGGCGATGCTGAGGCGGCACGGGGTCCGGAGTATGCTTCGATGATGACTGTCGAGAGTCTGTCAATACTGATGCGCTGCGCCAAGAAGCTATCTGTCTGCTGCAGGGGAGCAATATCGCCTACTGCAAGGAACTCGAAAGCAAAGGCACTGTACGCTTGGGCCGAGTACGAGTTGGCGTTATGATCGGAAGCTCCTGAGGCGCATTAGCCACCGAACGACGAGCAGGATTGACAGTTTACGTACCATTGTTGGAGCCAACATCCAGAGGAGCCAGTACGAGCGCCTGTATCTTCTCCAGCTGCTGCTGTTCCGACCCAGAAGCACGTAGCAGCCTCGCCAGGAGTTGGTAGTATTGGGGAAGAACGCGAACCAGAGACTGAGGTCGCCCATTGGCCAAGTAGGCTAGTAAGTCAACCAAAAGCGTTGATTCTGGTTGATCATGTCTGTTGGGGTCTCAGTCAGCTAGCTGTAATAGGGCAACGACCGGTTCTCCAAAGACCCAAGGATTGCCTACCCTTCGGTACACGTCTGCTCGAGAGCCTTCACGGTCACCTCGGACAATCGCCTCAAACGATGGTCTTCCTGTATTTGCTTGTACTGACTTTCTGGTCCCGGAGCCAGAGAATGCACTTCCTGAGACATGACATCTTGTGCTATGCAGACCAAACGATGCACATCGCCGGGTCGATTCGTTTGGAAGACGGCGAGCAGCAGCGGCAAAGCGGCATGCACTCTCTGACTTGTATTGTGTGCGGTATGGAGGCGATATATATCATCGAAGGCTTGTCGCCAGACGTCCCGACATTCTCTCCGGATCTTGTGGCTTCTCCATATTCGGTGTATGTTTCTCGCTGCCTTCAGGCGGTCTCGTTCTTGCTGTCTTTGTTGGCGCTCGGCCTGAGCATTTGATACTGTCTTGGAGGCCCCAGAGCTGGCTGACGGTGACCAAACATTGGCAAATGGGTTCTGGTTCTGGCCGCTCAGGTTGACGTTTCGAGTTCGGCGGGAGTTTCCCGTGAAGGTCGAGTGCATGGTGAGTCGAGGTCGTCGGCAGGTGGGGGATAGGTGGGTGGTATCACTGGTGACCGAGGCTCGATCAGAGATGCTGTAACATGTCCAAGAGAAGATGTCAAGAAGTAAAAGGGACTGAAACAGACATGCCAACTCCAACGGGTCTCAGGGAACCAATGCAGGGTAGCTATTCGTAAGTCTGGGATCGTCGAGGGGCACTCCAACGGAAGCTCCTGGGGTTCAGGTAGGAGGATGGCGGCCTGGCGGCGGGGCGGCGATGACGGGTGCTTGGTTAGTAAGACAGAGGTGGAAGCTTCGCGCACGGTGAAGGACGCTAAGGATGCAAGAGTCCCGCAGAACGCCCTAGGAAGTCAGGTCTGATAAGATGATAAGAAAGAATATTGATTTCTTTCCAGAAGATTTCCCGACCCAGCCCCAGCATGAGATGCCTTTGGATTGAGCTGATGTTAAGGTAATTGAAATCTCGGTGGAAGAAACGGTCGGTTCCTCCCGAACTTTCCGAGTGCCAAAGACAGCCTGAACCGCCCACTCAACCGAATTTTGACGTCCAAGTGATCACAAGTCGCCAAAGATTGAGGAGAGAACACAATGCAGTGGCCCCACCGGCCGTTGGAGATGGGGTACTTCCAACTCGGTACCGGCTCGAGTCAACATGGTGCGTGGCAGCGAAGAAATCCGTGCGTAGTACCTTGCCAGCGTGGCAGGCAAGTATCCCCACCTGTGCCTCCCTCTTTCAACGGCCACCGTCACTGGCTGAAAGGACTGCAAGACCAACCGAGACAGGTACCTTACGCTGGCCTGCCAGAGCCACTGCTGCCAGGCGAATCTAAAATTTAATCCTCAACCACCCCGGGGCCAATACCGAAATCTCTTCTCCTACATCCACAAACCCTTCATCATCTCAGTCCTCACACACACGAGCAATAGACAAGCAGTGCGTTTCTCGTGCTTGTTCTCTTTCGCTCATCACACACGGAAACCCAAAAAAACTTTAAAATCCCCTCAAAAAACCCACGACACTTCTTTGTGTCCTCATACCCTTACTCTTACCTCCTGCACTCTTGCCCTGTCAACCTCCTACCCAAGAGCGCATCGTGTCTCGGTCAAACTTGACGCAACACCTCATCCTACTCTTTATCACCGCATAAAAGACTTGGACGCCCGTCGCTTGTCTTTAAAACCCTCCAACCGACAACACGTCAAACTTTCATTCGCCCCGGTATGTAGAGCCTGCCAACCCCTGTCCCCTCCCCAACCGCGTTTGGGACAATGCTGTCTGTCACTTGACTTCATCGCACACCGCCGTTCATGGTCCTCCATCCTTCGTCCTTAATCTTGCCTCCTTCTTATTCCACTTAAACTAGTGTTTTCGATAGGGCTCATGCTAATACATTGCCCCTCTCCAGAACGAAACTCCTACTCAGTCGCCATGTCTGCCTCCGCGAACACCGGCGCTGTTGACCAGCTCGCCAACGACCTTGCCAGCGCCTCGATCAACGGCGACGAGAAGAACGCTCCTGCCATTAACACCAATGTCGAGGGCGCTCAGGGCGATGCCGACACTGCTGGTCCCACTCCCAACTCGGCCGTCCCGCAGCCCCAGGCCTCTGCTTCTCTCTACGTCGGTGAGCTTGAGCCCCAGGTCACCGAGGCCATGCTCTTCGAGCTGTTTTCCCACATCGGCCCCGTCGCCTCCATCCGTGTCTGCCGCGATGCCGTCACCCGCCGCTCGCTCGGCTACGCCTACGTGAACTACAACACCACCTCCGATGGCGAGAAGGCGCTCGAGGAGCTCAACTACACTGTTATCAACGGCCGCCCCTGCCGCATCATGTGGTCCCAGCGCGATCCTGCCCTTCGCAAGAACGGCCAGGGCAACGTGTTCATCAAGAACCTCGACGTCGCTATTGACAACAAGGCTCTCCACGACACCTTTGCTGCTTTCGGTAACATCCTCAGCTGCAAGGTTGCCCAGGATGAGCACGGCAACTCCAAGGGATATGGTTTCGTTCACTACGAGACCGATGAGGCTGCTGCCCAGGCCATCAAGCACGTCAACGGCATGCTTCTCAACGAGAAGAAGGTTTACGTTGGCCACCACATCCCCAAGAAGGATCGCCAGAGCAAGTTTGAGGAGATGAAGGCCAACTTCACCAACGTCTACGTCAAGAACATCAACGCCGATGCCTCCGACGACGAGTTCCGTGATCTCTTCACCCGGTACGGTGACGTCACCTCGTCTTCGCTCGCCCGCGACCAGGAGGGCAAGAGCCGTGGCTTCGGCTTCGTCAACTTCACCACCCACGAAGCTGCCTCCCAGGCTGTGGAGGAGCTCAACGGCAAGGACTTCCGCGGCCAGGACCTGTACGTCGGCCGCGCCCAGAAGAAGCACGAGCGCGAGGAGGAGCTCCGCAAGTCCTACGAGGCTGCTCGTCAGGAGAAGGCGAACAAGTACCAGGGTGTCAACCTCTACATCAAGAACCTCAGCGACGACGTTGATGATGAAAAGCTGAGGGCCATGTTCTCGGAGTTCGGCCCTATCACTTCTGCTAAGGTCATGCGTGATAGCCTTACCGAGGGCGATGACGAGGAGAAGGCCAAGGAGGAGCCCAAGGAGGATGCTGAGGAGGAGACCCCCGCCCCTGAGGCGGAGGAGAAGAAGGAGGAGCCCGAGGCCGATGCCGAGGGGCAGGAGTCCACCGACAAGAAGGAGACCAAGAAGGGCGACAAGAAGCTTGGCAAGAGCAAGGGCTTCGGTTTCGTTTGCTTCAGCAACCCCGAGGACGCCACCAAGGCTGTCGCCGACATGAACCAGCGCATGATTGACAACAAGCCTCTCTACGTCGCCCTCGCCCAGCGCAAGGACGTTCGCAAGAACCAGCTTGAGCAGAGCATCCAGGCCCGAAACCAGATGCGCATGCAGTCCGCTGCCGCTCAGGCTGGCATGCCCAACCAGTTCATGCAGCAACCTGTCTACTTCCCTGGGCAGCAGCCCGGCTTCATGCCCCAGGGCGGCCGTGGCATGCCTTTCCCCCCCAACATGGGTATGCCCAATATCCAGGGCGGTCGCCCCGGACAG
Organism: Verticillium nubilum; assembly: GCA_002851675.1. Lineage (NCBI taxonomy): Eukaryota > Fungi > Ascomycota > Sordariomycetes > Glomerellales > Plectosphaerellaceae > Verticillium > Verticillium nubilum. Next base: position 108,070 of record NMXI01000047.1, on the reverse strand, counting down.
TACCCCGCCGGTTTCCCCCAGCAGGGCGGCCGCGGCATGCCCCAGCAGATGCCCCCCAACATGTACGGCGTTCCTGGCCAGTTCCCCCCCGGCGGCTTCCCCGCTCAGGCCAACAACCCTCAGTTCATGGCCGCCATGCAGCAGGTCCAGCAGGCCACCATGGGAGGTGGACGTGGCCAGGCCGGACGTGGCCCCATGCAGGGTATGCCCGCCGGCCCCATGGGACCCAGTGCTCCCGGCTACCCTCCCAACCGCCAGCAGCCTGGTCAGGCTGGCGGACGCGGCCGCAACGGCCAGCAGCAGGGCAGCTTCCCTCCTCAGGGCGGTCGTGGTGCCCCCGGCGCCGGCGAGACTACCCCTCCCCAGGGTCTCAGCGCTATTCAGCTGCAGTTGAACAACGCCACCGATGCTCGCCAGCAGAAGCAGATCATTGGCGAGCTCATCTTCCCCAAGATTGCCGCCCAGCAGCCTGAGCTCGCCGGAAAGATCACCGGTATGCTCCTCGAGATGGAGAACGCCGAGCTGATCACTCTGTAAGTTTCCTTTGCTTCTGATAACCCCTGTACCTGCATGCTAATATGTCACAGCATTGAGGATGACAACGCCATGAAGCTCAAGGTTGACGAGGCCCTCGGTGTCTACGAGGAGTACGTCAAGAACCAGGGTGGCGACGAGGACGAGACGAAGAAGGAAGAGACCAAGGCTTAGGCGTCGCGTGCAGCTTCCTCATCGGTCGCCAACGCGCCCGATTCCTTTCCTATGTCTACATACCCCGGATTCTCTAGGATGCAGCACCTTCCCCTGGCGGTAACAAACTCGACGTTTTGAGTGAGATAGGAGCCGGAAAAGTTTTTATGGTTTTACGAAGGGTCGGCCATATTGGATGCCCCCATTTGCAGGGCATGGTGTGTGGATTTTTTTTTTCAAAGGCAGCTGGGTTCAGATTTGCCGGGCAACTATCACCCCGTTTCTTCCCTTCATGTATTGATATGCCACGTGCAGCATCTTCCGGAAGAGACGGTGGGGAGCCGGCAGCGGTCCTCGCGGACGAATGTCGTGTGTGGCCGGAGGACATTTTCTTCTCCGGCGGTTGCTTTCTTCCTCCTCGGTCTGGTTTGCAGACGGCGTTTTACGGTATGCTTTGAGAACACAGTCGCCTACCTCGCACGAGGAATGGCATCAATACCCCAGAACGGTTCTCGGTTAGTCGGGCGGAAGGGGAGGTTCACTACAGCGATAGGGAACGTCTCTAATAGATTATGTTTATGACCAACAGTTGTGATAAACCCCGTAATTAGAGAACGAATCGTGCACATGGTCAAAACAGTGTCATCTACGAAAAGCAGCTTGACAGATGATGTTCATAGTTCATGCGTAACTGAGTCTATCCTGCCCGACCTCGGTCTAGACACCATATCTACAGTTTGGGCGCCGGCTTGAGCAGCGCTAACCTATCCTTGAGCGCATCCTCGGCCTCCTTCTCTATCCTCTTGACGAGGACATCCACCGTTGGGATATCATGGATCAAGCCGATGACCTGTCCCGCCGTCCAGACCTGTATCATGGCGGTTAGTATGTTTAATGTGGTCGGGAACTTTCTTAAGAACAGTGAACAGAGGGCACTCACGCCGTAATTGGGGTCACCATTGACAAACGCCTCCTTGCCCCGCTTACCGCTCATCAGGGGCGCGATCTCCTCAAACTTGCCCGTGGCGCTCTCGCGCTCAACCTTGAGCGCCTCGACGGCGACGCTGTTCCTGAAGAGGCGCGTCGTGTTGCGCCAGCGGCGCAGCAGGAGCTCCGTGTCCGTCTCCTGGGCCTTGACGATCTCCTCCTTGATGGAGTTGTGGATGGGGGCCTCGACGGTGCACATGAAGCGGGTGCCCATGTTGATGCCGGAGGCGCCTAGGCACAGGGCGGCGGCGAGGCCCTGGCCGTCGGCGAAGCCGCCCGAGGCGATGAAGGGGACCTTGAGGGACTGGCGGGCGCGCGAGAGGAGGATGAGGTTCGTAATGTCGGACTCGCCGACGTGGCCGGCGCATTCGAAGCCGTCGATGGAGAGGAAGTCGACGCCGAGCTTGACGGCGGAGAGGGCGTGGCGGATCGAGGTGCACTTGTGTAGGACGGTGACGCCGGCGCGCTTGAGCTGGGTGATGACCGGGCCTGGGGAGTTGCCGGCCGTCTCGACAATGGTGACGCCCTCGGCGATGATGGCGCGGGCGTAGGCGGCGTAGTCGGGGGGCACGAGGGCCGGAAGGAGAGTCAGGTTGACGCCAAAGGGGTTCTTTGTGAGGGTGCGGCAGCGCTTGATCTCGTCGCGCAGAGCCTCGGGTGTGGGGAAAATGAGGGCCGTGATGATGCCCAGGGCGCCGGCGTTGGAGACGGCAGATGCGAGATCGGCCGTTCCAACGTGCTGCATACCACCCTGGACGATGGGGACTGTGATTGCGAAGAGTCAGCAAGTGAAATCGCAGAGGAGCGGTGCTACGGGGAGGAGGCTTCGTGAGGCATCGTACCTTTGATCCCCAGTCGCCTGGTCAGCTCAGTGTCGAAAGGCATGCTGGACGAATCGCTCTGCAAATGGGTCGTAACGAGAAGGCGCGTACGAGCTCTACAATCTAGGTATTCAAAGCGAAGGCAGATGCTGACGTTGGCGAGAGTGCGACAGGGAGGGAAGGCTGCCAGTTTGTGGTGGGCTGTCGCGACATCTGTCTTGGAGTTGAAGCTCGGTATGGGGGACGTGAAGGAACATGCCGAGGTACTCGGTCATAGCCCCACAGCGGGCACCATTCCCCGGCCGGGGGTACCGACTCACATGTCGGGGGCTGTGTCCAAGCCCCCGATCCAACGATCAAAGCCTGCGGATGCCGAACCCCACGGTCACGAGACTTTGGACACCCCAACTCTTCTCGTCAGTGCCTCGTGACCTGGCCACGAATGACCAAGTTGAGTCAGACCATACCCTATGTCGATGCCTGAGGAACATGGCTGTCACACATTGGCTCCTTGTCGAGTACCACGACTGCATCTCCCAACCCCTGAAAAGCCTTCGCCCGCTGAAGAGCCAAGAGTGAAAGGTGTGCGTGGTTTGACCCTGCCATTGGGATCGATCGGATGCACGACAGCTGGCAGACAAATGATGGCGAATAGCTGACAGCATGTGCCTTGCCTTGCTTTGTTTTGCTTGTCTACGTACCTTATTACCTTCCTAGGTGTGTCAGGCAGCCGTTCTGCGCGTCCACCTGCTTCCTGCATCGGCTCATCATCGTGAGGCGGCTCTCATCAGGCCCCGATCTGTGCGACCCTGTGTTGCGTGACTGGCATGTTGCGTCTGGCTGCCTCTTAACGTCTCCGGAGCTTTCTGCGTGGAGCCGCACGACGTCCCGCTTCATCCAATTCAAGTGGCCGACTGAAAAAAATACTTGGGTCTCGCAAGGTGTAGATTAACACGACAACTCATCAGTCGGATTGCGTAGCGGCCCATTCGGACTTGGGCTCCAATGCACTCCTGTCGGCGCAGAAGAGAATATGAGATAGACCCAAGTGCACCCTGAACCGGCCTCAAAACCGGCGCTTTAGAAATCTGGCGAGCCCTGTCCTCGTAACACGCGGAAGGACGGTTGCAGCCCCGACGCTTGACTTCGAATGAGACATGGGAATCCGTCATTTCGACGACCCTCCCTGCCGTACTGGTCGCGTGAAAGGCAGTTTTGAAAGATGTGAATGGGGTTGATCACGCAACGAAGCTGCATCGGGCCATCTACATGTCGGACAGGGATGCGGATACCCAACCGTGACCAGACTCAGACGATTGGCTGCATAGGATGCTTCGAAATCCATAGCATGAGCAGCCTCGTGACAACTGTCAGGCCAAGAAAACCCGGCTGGAACCTACTTTGAGTCGCTGTTCGAGCTGCCATGTCATCTACGTACGGCAGCGCGCGCATTGGTTCGGCTCCATCGGTGAAGCTGTCTGAGATCGAAGGCCGCGTGACTCTCGTGCCGTAGCGCCACTTCCAGCAACACTGCTCGTAGGATAGTCGAATACCATATGGGAGGAAGAAGGTTGATGACGCCCTCAGAGAGAGTGGGTGTCCTGCCACCGTTACGGAGCGTCCCTCGCTCCCGTTCAGTTAGCTGTTGGAGATGTGACCACATGCCTGACAGGAACCTATGGATTGTGCAATTCACCTCTTCATCTGTGTTGGTTTGCATTCGACCACCTCCCCAAAACGAATGTATCTCGCCCTCAGCGATGTTGAAAAACATCCCGCTTCGTTCTTGACGACAGCGAGATCAACGTCAGTGAACAGCATGTGGTATCAGACACGCCAAACCAGCGTTGGACCTGTCATCGCCCGCCCGTCTTGGCGCTTTTTGTCTCGTCTGTCGTTCGCAGTGTGACAAAGCAGAATTGCGGACAGGTACGGACCTTTTGACGCCGGCTGCTAGCATGCCGAGGAAAATGCCACCTGCCATGCTGCCGCATCAGAGTATGTTCGTGATACGTCCGCCGAAAAGGAGAGGTGGCGACCACGGAGACTTTCGCACACTCTGTCGTGTAGCTTGTAGCTGCCCACGACGTCTGTCAAGGCAGTTGTAGTTGTGTATGTGCGACGCGGCTTGAGAAGCACATCAGCTGTACGTCAGATAGGCCTGACCCCTTTGCCCGCGCATCCGAGTATCGGCCATGTTGAAATGGAACCTGGCTGACTGTTCGTGGAGGAGTGGGAATAGAACCATTCTGTCAGCTCCTTGATCGTCTGCCCAACGTCATCATAGGGAAAACAGGGGTCACTTTTGAGCAAGCCAGAATGCGGCAGATACCAGGCCTCTCTCCCTCTGTGTACTTCGTACTTCCATTGTGGACATTGGCCCAAACGGCTCATACTTGGCCCGCCCTTCAATATGCGCCACTCTAAAGACAGTTACTACCGGTATTATAATTATTAAGGTGATATGGCCGGCATGCACGGGTCGACAAAAGCGTGTACGTAGTCTACTTGACATACAGCCATCAGCATCGGGCGGGCAAAGGAGCCACACATTGTGGACGAATCAATCCGACTGGCGTTGACCGCTGCTTGGGCCTGGGGATAAAGTTAGTCGATGACAAGGTCATGATCAGGGTATGGCCCGGAGACTCGGTAGCGGTAGTGGCCAAATGCCTCCTAGTACCTGGTTCACCAATGATTGCCTAGTGACAAAAGATGTGCTCAAATTTTAATGAGTAGCAAGAATTCCGGACACTGCCGAGACAAGGGTTCCATTTTGGGAGAATTGGACATGGAACAGGGATTCGGCAACCGCGGCATTGCCGTTGGCGATGGACTGGGGGATGAAAAGATTGTCGTAGCTGGAGCTTCGAGCAGCGAGTAGGGTGCAAACACGGCGAGTTGGCGTTTGGGCAAGCGCGGGATGAAGGCGTGCGCATGCAGGACTCCCCCGCGCATGTTTGATGGTCGGGTGGGAGCAAGGGCACCAGCTCGTGTTGGGATCTGCGATGTGCGGAAAGTGAGCTGGAAAGCTCTTTTGGCGTTGTCGACAAACTGTGACTCCTTTCTGATCTTCTGTCCTCTGTCCTCGATATTGAGAGAATGCTGACGGGGTGCAGATCGAACCAGAACGAAGGGGTGTTCAGCAAGGGCCTAGCCTACCTTACCTACCTCACCTCATGTCAGGAAGTACCAAGCACAGTAAATATCGGACCTGCCATGATAGTATGAGATCATGTTCATATTCAACATTGTTTGCAGGAGCCACCAGAACTAGTGGCAGTTGAGACACCGAGAAAGAGGCATACGTGGTCGTGACCGGTGAGCAAGATCGGCTGCATCCCCCATCAGAGAAGGCAGCAAGGCTCTGATTGTGGCTCCTCCTTCCTGTTGAATCACTAATAACCTTCCTACAATTCATTCGCCAATCGCTTGGGTTCGCGGGACTCACCAAGTGATGGGCTTCACGGATCAGGACTAGCGCTCTGGCCGCTCTTGCTCACGCTCAAACTTGTATACCATCAGCCACACCTTGATCGAAATACTGGTGCACCACACGCTGAGCGTTCTAAACGGAAAGAGAAGGTCTTTTTTGAGGTCTACACATCTCAGTGTAGGTGAAATCGGATGGCCTGCGTGAAGATTTACACGCCTCATCGTGTTCATGATTGGCCATGCCAATTCACAAATATTAACGTTTCAACCAGTTTTCCTGGCGCACCCCGACAGATTTATCGCCTGAAGATAAATGTCTCCAGCTGGCTGTACGCCTCTTCAATATCATTGTTGACGATGATGAAGTCATGAAACCCAGGTGTTGTATCTGCATAGTCCAACTCAATCTTCGCTTGCGCTATTCGCCGTTGAACGACCTCCTCGTTCTCTGTTCCGCGCCTTCGAAGTCGATTCTCGAGGGCCTCAAGGTTTGGGGGGTTGATAAAGACGTAACGAGCGGCAGGAATATCAACACTCCGTTTCATCTGCTTCGCCCCATGCAAGTCGACCTCGAGAAGAGCAACAGTTCCTTGGGCGAAGCTCTTAGCGGCCTGTTCGGCCACTTCTGTCCTGCTGGTGCCGTACATATAGCCGCTGAAAGTCGCATGCTCGATGAAATCATCCTGTGTGACGAGAGCCTTGAACTTCTTGGTCGAGATGAAGTGGTAGTTTACACCGTCAACCTCACCGAGCCGGGGAGGTCTTGTGGTGTGCGAGACCATGAATGTCAACATATCCGTGTGTCTCCCGCAGCTTTTGAATGAGGGGACCTTTGCCCACGCCCGATGGGCCGGATATGACGACGGCTTGTAGGTTTGGCAGCATTGTTGCCCGCTCTGACATGATGGTGTCAGAGAGGGTGGCCGGCCGTCGTAACGTATATTTGTGAGTCTTATGATCAGATCCCTGATGAGGAAACTCTAGTTGGAACCCCAAGATTGGGTTGGAAATGAAACGCAATACTGAGGATTGCCAGTCGATTTTATTGTAAGCCTTCGGACCAGGGTGGACGGTTTCAAGGTTATTTGACCCAAAAACCTTGCTGGTAGAATTCGTTCGCGAGTAAGCTTGACGACCTTTGAGTCACGCAAACATGGAATAGTCTGCACCTCAACATCGATCCTTCACTTCAAAGCTTCGGCAGAAGCCACAGTGTTATGGTCTGAAATCCAACGTCAACATGAGGCAGGTGCTCAATTGCCTGAGACAACTCTTCCTAGAGGGTCTGCTCGTGCCTACCGGACAATACGTACGACACCGGCGGTGGGGCTGACATGTTCTCTAGCCACCCGTCGAGGTGCTGCGCTAAAAGCAGCGAGGCCCCAAGGTTGAGGTTTCAGGCAGGCTGGCAGGCAGACAAGGCAGGAAGCTCCCCTCCAGGGTTGTTCTTACTGGTCTCTCCTAGCGTCCGGGCTTTCCAGGGCTCCCCAAGGAAGGTCCCGTCCAGGCCACCCCCATGGCTGCTTCCTTCCCCTCGTTTTTATCCTGCAATGCAACTGCCTTGCCTCAGCTGCTGCACTGGGCTGACTGGCTTGCCTCACGGCTTCTTTATCACTGGTCGCTTGATCTTCTCTCTCCCCTTCATGTCGATCTCATCATCCGGCCGGAGGATAGAAGCAACTCCCAGTGAACCCCCAAAGCCTAAGCCTTTCCCGAGCTCCTAGCTGCAGCCTTCAGCTCCAGCACGAGCTCCCAACCTCGTCTTCCTCAAACCCCCTGGCTCCCACCCAGCCCACGTCCGAACCACGTTGCTTGCATCTGAGCGTTGCTCCGGGGAAGCCATCGGTAGCTTCCGGCGACCAGTCAGTCGGTCTAAGCCTCGGATCCTTGACCACCTCATTTGGCCCGGAAGAGGAGCCCAGCAGACCCCCAAACAAGACGCAAACCCTGCTCGACAAGCCATGGAATGCCATCATCGTGCTTCGAAACCGGCGACCACCACGAGCCGACAAGCCCCCTTCCAGCTGGACAAGCAATGACAGCCTTGCTTTGCAGCGCCTCATCATCGCCTTGCAACTCAGTTTTCACTTTCCTCATGGCCAGCCCTACCTACCACGACGATGCTGCCCGATTCGACACACCCTCTTGCACAACACCGGCCTTTCTTGATCAAACAACGTGGCTCGCCGGCCTGGCCTCGATTGTACCAGGTAATGCGGCAACCGTCAACCCGGACGCGCCCAGACGATCCCAAGCTGACAAGCCCGGTCTCGATGAAGCCCAAGATGCGCCTCGACCCTTGACCGAGCCGACTGCCGCCTTCTCGATCGCACCGCACCAGGTCAGAGGTGCTAGTTCACCACCCCCACTCACCCCGGCATTCTCCTCTGTCCTTCCACTCCCACCCCCTGGCTCCCCGGAGACTTGTCCCTCGAGGTGATATCGCCTCGCTTGCCTCGCCTACTGGGCCAGGTCAATGCGATTGTACCTTTACGCCGTCGTTTCCATGGGCGCCTTCGTCAACGATTGACAATGAACACCAATCCGCAAGCCGCCCGGAAGAGCCGCGCCCAGCCATCTCAGATGCTTGAATCACCTTGGATATCCATTGTCAACTGTTCGGGCACAGTGTGGACATACACTGTCCTGGTCGTCGGCCTTCCCTTCTCCTCTGGCCTGCACCAGCTTGCTTCTTCGGACCCATGCCTCGTCATTTTGGCCTTGAAGTTCGACTCAACGTGCACGATAACGTCTTCCCTTACTTGACAGTTCCAGAACTCCCCCACTGATTGTCTTTCTTACTCCCTGTCACACTGCACAGTCCTTTCCACCACCCCAACACCCTGTCCGATTTCCACAGTGTTTGCCATACATGTTCGTGCTTCACGGGCTTGTCCTTTCCCCAATCACTTGGCCCGCCCCTGCAATGGGACGGCAGTGATTCGACAACAGCTTCATCTGAGTACAGTGACCACTGGCACGTAACCCCGGATCAGCTTCAATCGGCAGCATGCAGTGTGCCCTGGGTCGCTCCAGGCTCCGTTCCCCGGCGACCCACGAAAGACTTGTCTTGGATCCAGTGCATCCTCTTGTCAAATCTGTCTCATGCCCATGTCACCTTCTTCGAGGGCCCCAACACAAGAGACACACACCAGGGGGGGGGCCTGAGGGTGTTCTTGGGTCCAGAGTTTGCTAGGTCATTTGGAGAATGCCTGTCAACAATTTGGAGCCCGTGTCCCCTCCACTGTCCCCCCCCCCATCCCCTGGCAGCATTGGCTTGCCTGGTCGAAGGCAACCCCCTGAGCCCGCGCGCGGGGGGAGGGGGACAGAACACCTCAGTTTGTCACTTCGCCAGCCAGCTGCCGTAACGAAGTGGTGCTTGCGCCTCTGCTCCTGGTGCTGAAGCTGGGGGGTTGAGAAGAGAGAAAAAGCAATGACAATCAAAAAACGCTGGCAGCCAAGGCTATCAGGACCACCACCACGCCATCCCACACACCACAGACCAGACCAGACCACATTTGAAGGCATGCACACAGTCGCTCCCAATCCACACACCCTTCGCTCGCCGTTCTGCATCCCCATCCCCATCCTTTACACGGAAGAAAATCTGCACATGTACCTTTCACTATTGGCTTCGTTTCCTCTTCCGCCTTGCCTCAGGTACCTTCTGGATCCGGACAGGGGTGTGCAAAAAGAAACACGAGTGACAGAGGTCAGACTTGGGAAATCGACGACGCCCAAGCCCACGCGCCGAGTTGCCGTTGATTCGGCAGCTTACCTGACCTTGCTGCATCTCGTCCTCTTCCTTTTCTCTCCTTCCCTTCCGTCACTCTCGCCTTTCCTTCACTTTGACCCTCTCCCCCCTCCTTTTTCATACCCAAGATGCAGCATGCCGTACCTAGGGTGCCAGCGTGAATAACCCCTTCCCGCGCAAACACGTACTGCCCTCGTCTCTTGGGCTCCAATCTTCTACATCCACCTCTCTCTATCCTACCTACCCCTCGCCTACACAGCGGCTCATCCGTATATGCCACGACATCGGCTCTCCAGCCCAATGATTATTGTCCTTCCTCGTTTTACGACTCGTTCTGCACAGGTATAAGAGGGACAGGGACCTTTCGCAGTCTCGTCTTCCGTTCTCAAAATCCGACATCTCTCGTCTAAGTCCCGTCACCAAACCCACCAAACCATCCTATACACCTTGCAGCTCCACCACTATCTTTGCCTCACCACAACCATCCTTTCAAGAAACCACCTCCAATTCGGTCGATATACGTCATGTCAACCTCATCATACAACAGCCAGTGCGGGACCTGGCAGGATCGCTTAGAAGGTAGTTCAGTCCTTAGGGCCTACTCGATCCACCTGAGCCTCAGGTTGAGTACTCTGAGTACTGACAATTGACTGACAGATGCCTGTCGCGAGGCGAACATCATGCCGCCCGTCTTCCAGATCGTCTCTGATCGTCGTGGTAAGATTCAAATGCATCTGGACAGTTTGGGTCGCATTGCTAATGACCAATGTCACGCCATACAGGGGGCCGTACAGCATGGTCTAGCAGGGTGACAGTCCACGGGCGTACCCACTCGGCAAGATTCTGGTACGACGGCAAGAACCTCAACAATGCGAAGGAGGATGCTGCCGAACTAGCTCTCAACTTTTTGACGACCTCGAACCCCAGCTCACCATCCACCAGCCGTGGAGGTTGGTAAGGCCAGCGCAGCTCACACATGCCTGGGCAGCCAGCGAGGCAATCAGAGGCAAAACGACCAATTCATCCGTTTGGTGATGCATACTCTTCTCGACATTTCTCTGGCGACACTGTATGATTCTTCTGGAGTTAGGGAAACGGGAATACTGGTCATCGCCACACGGCATACAGAAATGGGAACACACGAACACGGCGCACGACCAGATTCAACACTCTTCTTGCCCCAAATGGGAATCTGGGAGGAGGGTACCTGGCGCAGGCAGGCGACTATGCAATGCGCACAGATTCGCAGGGAATGGACACTCCATCTCCTTCGCTGGCGCCCATCGGAGGATCTCATGACACTTTTCACATTGGTCCTCCCGTCTCAATGCCCATCTATGGTTCGGCTGGAAATGTCTTGGCGAAAGGACTCAGACACGATGTGCGGGGCTGGGTAACGCTATCTGACGGCACAACAGAGGAGGAGAGCAAATTCTGACTAGGGCGACCCAGTCTGCTCTCCATGGTTTTTCTTTTCCTTTTCTTTCTGGCTCGGATAACTTATGGGAGAGGGAAGGAAGGGGGGATTCGGCGGCGTTTTGAAAGTGGTCGCCCGGACCAGCACGGAGGGCAAAGGAATACTTGTGAGGAAACACACAGCTGAGAACAAGCATAGGAGGGTTTCCCTGGCGAAATTAACTAGCCTCGCTAGCTCAGCCTCGGATAGTCAAACGAAAGTCCACCGGTATGGGGGCGCATGTTTTCTTTTCCGTTCGCGGCTTCCACTGGGAGCTCCCTTGATGCCTTTGCACCATCGTGATCACGGGGCAGGCTGTCTCAAGTGATGCGGGATCGAGAGTTTATCTACGATCCCCCAGACTCCGGTTGACCACCTGACATGAACATGGTTGGCTAGTGGTGAGTGCTGGTGTTGGAAGATAGAGAGGATTAGGACCCCGCGGCCGTGAGAAGAAACCCCCACCCACCCCTTTGGGCGACACTAAGATCTCGTTGACCCATCAGAGGTACCTACAGGAGGTCCAACGTTTCGTCTCCCGTTGCGCTTCCAAGGTTGTGGCAAAGACCCCCCGTCACTAGACGCGGTGTTTTTTGTTTCCCAGTCCGAATCCGCCCCCCCTCCATGCGGTTTTTGGGGCTTGACCGGTCTCCAAGACGGAAGGTCGTTTCGGGGGTTTTCCATGAGCACCGGTCAGCGTGACAACCCATGATATGTCCACATTTGAGTGGCATGGCGGGGTGCCGGGAGGAAAAGCTATGGTCAGCTGGTCTGCGGGAGAGCCGCCGGATGCCACTCGTGTGATGGGCCACGTCCGACAGGTGTCAATCGAGCCCATGCCCCTCCCAGCTTTGCATACCTCTCAGGATGCGGGCGCGGCCTAGTGAGGAGTCGTGAGGTGGGAGCTCGTGGTGTGATGGCGTCAGCGTGCGGCAGTGGTTCGTCGATGACTGCTTGGTGTTGTCAAGTAAAGGCGATTGATAATCGTGATGAGCTGGTGCCATCTGTTCGTGGATGGTGAGGTTAGGGTCAGCTCCGTGGTCATGCTAGACGTTCGGATGAAGACCTCAGGGTGCAAGCTTGAGAAAAGCCACAGTGACATCACGTGATGTGCTTGGAGAAGCCACAGTGACCCACACCCTGTAGTTTGGTTTGGCGTGGGCTCACGGGACGATCCGCGCGACGCTCAATAATTTTGCGAGCAAGCTCAAAGCGTTTGGCGAGCCGCGACCATTCGAATAATCCGCCAGCCAGATACAATTGCCCGGCGGCAACACAACCTGAAGACCACTGGTTCTCGGACACCGCCATAACCATGTCTCTACGTCCAACCCTCCGCGCCGCTAGCAGGGCGCTGGCGATACGATCGAGGCCGGCCCTGCCCAGACAGGAGGCCCTTGGATGGTCCCTCGCGAAACGACGATATGCCGACGACGCGGCGCAGAAGCCCCCCTCGAAGCCATTGGACGCCGCCGCGCGGAAGAACAAGGAGGACCTCGATGAGGAGGCGGTGATGGACCAGTTGGAGGCCGCTTTGGCGGGCCTGCCGAAAGAACAACCGAGACGCAAGGCATGGAAGGCGACGAACGAGGTATGAAAAAGCTCCACACGGACAATTGTAAGATAGACAGACCAGAGACAGTCGTGCTGACAAGCAGCAGCAGCAAGATGCTTTGGCTGAGGAGGCCGCAGCGGACGAGTCGGGCATCACTGTCGAGCAGGCCGCGCTAGAGCTCGAACAGGCGGCTCAGGCGAACGCTGGTCCCGGCATGAAGGACGGCCTGACGCCAAGCCAGATGGAGCACCTTTACCGCGAGGGTTCGATCCCTCCCACGGTGTCTGACGGCGACGCCCAGCGCGATCTTGAGGTACTCTCGTCCGGCGGTCTGCTGGCCGACTCGGCGGCGGCCGGCATCCTGGGAACGGACGAGAAGGGACGATCCTACAAGTATCCGCTGCCCGCACCTCTGCCGGCGAACAGCAAACTGCAGGCCCGCTATCATCCCGTGCTGGAGCAGCTGACGAACGTCATGATGAGGCACGGCAAGAAGAGCGTCGCGCAGAGGGTAAGACTTCAAACCTGGACAGATGTGACAGAACCATGCAATGGCTGACGAACCCCCTTAGAACATGGCTATGATCCTCAACTTCCTCCGCACATCGCCGCCCCCGATACTCAGCACCAAGAACCCCCTCATGCCAGGCCACCCGCCGGGCTCGCACTTTCCCTTCAACCCGGTCATGTACATAACCATCGTCGTCGACAGTGTGGCGCCCCTGGTCAAGGTGAAGAACATCCCCGGTGCCGCGGGTGGTGGCCGCGCGCTCGAGATCCCCTCGCCGCTGGCTGTGCGGCAGCGTCGCCGCAGGGCGTTCCAGTGGATCCTTGATGCCGTCAGCAAGAAGAGGTCGACGGGCAGTGGCCGGACACAGTTGGCGCACCGGATCGCCAACGAGATCATTGCCATCGCAGAGGGCAGGTCGGGCGTGTGGGATAAGAGGATCGCCGTCCACAAGCTTGCTACGGCGACGCGTGCCAACCTCACAGCTCAAGCGGTCAAGAAGAAGCATTCGAAGTAGAGCCTCAATGGAGGGGTTCGCATGGGGGCGGCGCTGGCCGACTGGCTAGCTCTGGGCTGGCCGTTGTAACAAAATGTCTCGGTGTATTTGTTGTATTATACCGGCTGTACAGATGGGCTTCAAGAATGAGAAGCGTGGATTTTCAAGTTGCCGATGCGATGTGCTAGTGCTCGTGAGCCTGGTCGCTACTGGTTCTCGCTGAGACTCTTCGTGTCCGAGGTGGTACTTGTGAGAGTGTCTCTTAGCTTCTCGCCGGCTGTTTCAGCACTTCTGCTTCGTCTTGCTCTACTGGGTTCCGAAAGGTTCTCCTCGCCGCCGTATTTTGGCCCTGCCTTAACCTCGCGATTGAACTTTTTGCCGCAGCCAGGGCCAGCGTGTCCTCGATAGTTCTGCCTTCAAGGCAAAGCTGCCTAGACTTTGATGCCCACATCAAAACTAGTCTCTCATGATATGATCAACGACGAAGAATGTTTTACAATGAGTGGATCGAAATCAGGCCGATGGCCTTCTTGCGCCGTGGCGAGTACCACGATTGACTCGTCTGTCGATGGATGGAAGCCCACGGATGGAGCATGGAGCTTAACTCATTGACAACTTCCTAAATTCTTGCCCAAACAGAAACCCTAAAGGGCAGAGGAGAGGAAATAGATGTTCCAAGGTGAAAATGCCATCAGTATAGGAAGAAGTTAAGCTCACCAAGCAATCTCTTCCCCGAGTACGAAGACCACGCAACTATGGCTGTCGTGACCTCCACGTACCTAATCGACCTTACACGTTACACGTTACACGGTACACGTATACACGTATATACGTATACATGTATTAAAAGATGCAGCATAGCAGACTTGCAATGGTATAAGCCTTCTGGCCAGAAAGAAACTGTAGTTGGGTGGTTGCTGTGATGCTCTCGCCTGCCGAGCCCTCTTTACTAGGTGCCAAGCTTGCTCAGCTGGAAAGACGAAGTGGCGCTTGCAAAGCCAAATCAAGTAGCCACTTTGCAGCTCAAACCATGAGAAACCTGACGCTGTGCCCTCCAATCACTCACCGCGCCGTGGGTGTTCAGGTTCTTCACTGCCGGAAAGCCAGGAACGCTGCACAAGTTTTCGAGCGGGTCAATAACCTGCCAAGGAGCTAAGGGCCCAGATCCAAAGCAATCCAGACCCAAAGCCAAGCATCGCAACGACGCCCCAAGTCAGAGCCAGACATGTCGGCTCACCCGCCTCGGAGGCCGGTAGCGATGTCGGCCTCACCTCGCAGTTGGTTCCTGGCATGAGCAGCCGGGGCTAACGCGAGACCAAGAGGGGGCCTTCGTGAGCAGAAGCGCGCTATTGGACTCCTTCTCCTCGTATGCCCCGGCTGCCCCTCATGGACGGTGGTACTGATGGATTTTATCAGATGATCTGATAAGATTAGATGCATCATGCTAACCTGATTGGCGCTCTAGCACAGGGGTGCATACCCGCATCACGATATCCTGGTCCACTTGGCAATCAGATAACTCGGTCCCAAGGCGTGCGCACCATCGGCCATTTGGCCAGTTTTGCGCGCGAGCTCGCGCGAGCGGCCTTGGCCTGCCTGGTGCGCAATTTGCGAAGGGTGGTGTTCCAATCGACGGTTCTTGAGTTGCAGCCCTCATAATACCTTGGCTTGCCCACGGGTTCCCCGAAAAGAAAGACACGCTCTGTTCCTCTCTATCCTCCTCCTCGCTACGTAGTCTTTGGTCGTGTACTCCTGAACCCCTGTTCGAAGTTCATCACTCATTCCTTCGTTCATACAAGTACCTCCGTCGTTCAGGATGCGTTCGTTCGTTACCTCGGCCCTGCTCGTCTCGGGCTCCGTGGCTGCTGCCTCCGCCTCCCTGGCTCCCCGTTGGGACTGGCCCGAGGGCATGCCTCTCCAGGCCCGCCAGGACCCCGGGACCCCTCGCTACCAGTGCCACGAGGATTGCGGTAAGCATAGAACGCCCCAAGCTTGGCTTCCGATGCTCACGTCGTGTGTCTCCTCGCCCTTCCTGACTAACATCACTCAGGCACCACCATCACCCTCGGCCGCGTGGAGGGCTACTGCACCAATGCAGACTGGCGCAGCCGCTACGATGCGTGCATGATCTGCGCCAACACCGAGGGGATCTGGCAGTACTACAGCAACGCTATCACCCCCTCCGCCGCCGCCTGCGGTCTCACCGCCGTGCCGTCGCCCAGCGGCTGGGTGCCCACGCCCACCTCCACGGCCGCCCCGGTCGAGCCCAGCACCGAGGCGCCCGTCGAGCAGCCCACCAGCACTGAGGCTCCTGTTGACCCCATCAGCAGCGCCCCGGCACCTGTCGACCCCGCGAGCACGGCCGCCGTGACCAGCGCCGAGCCCCCCATTGTCGTCTCGAGCACCGATGCCCCCGTCGAGCAGCCGACTTCCAGTGAGGAGCCCATCGTTTCCGCCTCCAGCGCCGTCGTTCCTCCCGAGTCCTCTGCTGCTGAGGTCCCCGCTAGCAGCATCGCCAGCTCCGCCGCCGCCGAAGAAACCTCTTCTGCCGTCGAGGAACCCGTCAGCAGCGGCGCGTCACACCCTGAGGAGACTTCCTCTTGCTCGGACGACGCTACCGTCTACCCCACCACCGCCGCGGCCGCCACCTCGGAGCCCTGCGAGACCGACTCGGCCGGCGTCCCTACGGCAGGCCAGCACAAGCCCACAACACTTGTCACCAAGACGACCGAAGGCCCCGCGCCTCCGGCGCAGACGCCTGTTACCGGCTCGCCTTCCCACGTGAATCAGGAAACGGAGGTGGCCACCGCGCCTGTTGTCGTCCAGAGCGCTGATGCCACGGATGGCTCGGTGGTGAGTTCTGAACGGATGGAGTACCTGTATGTGTTTGCTGACTTGTGATTGTTAGCCTGTGCCTTCTGTTGTTGAGGTCAGCGGTGCTGGTAAGGTGTTTGGGTCGGTTGTTGCCGTTGGTGTGGCTGTCGCTGTGACGATTGCTGCCTGTTAGGTGTGAGTTGAGATGGAGTCATCGTGTTCAATGCGGATGACGATGTGACGTTTGGAGGAAGATGAGTATATCCATGTTGATAATTGTCTGATTGTGAAGACGACGAAATGGAAAAAGTTGCGTTCCAGGCAGCAAATGGCTCCAGGCAGACTGTGGTGCCGTCCTGCCGTCACGTGTCAGCTCTTGTGCATTTCGGATGTCTTCCGACAGACTCGACCGAGCTCCCACTTTGCAACTGCGCCTCGGACTACCGGTACTGTCGAGCGTGCTGGTGCTTGGCTCGATATGTCCGATCCTTGTGTGACACAGATTGAGAGCTGAGATGCATGCTAGCGTGAGGCCGCCCGCGTGTCCCTCCCTCCATTCCAAAGTGCTGGCTGCATCTTTGGTTAGGTAGGAGGTACATGCTTCGCTCAAGGGGGTTACTTGTGCATAGCGAATGTGATGCGAGACAGGAGTACCCTGGGTTGCGGTTCTGTGAAGCTGCATTCGGCCTCCCACGTGGGAAACCCTTACGCCAAGGCTCAAGCAAGACAAGAAGCGATCATGTACTGATGTCAGGCCTTCGAAGCCTCGTGTTCGTCACGGACGTAAGTTCGTAAAACTGGCTGCTTGCACAGCCCTCCAGCTGCCTGGAACAATGTGTGTGACTTTTCACCGACCGGGACCGCTGTAGCGTCTTGTCTACAGCGCTTGATGCAGCGGCGGTGCCCCGCGGATCGTCATGGAGGTGCCGGGCAGAGAGGGCGGGCAAGAGTGGGCAGGTGTACCTGAGCTCAGGGCTAACCCAAGACGTGCAAGAGCCGCTGCTACCCCTCACGCCTGACGCTTGTCGCTGCTTGCCTCCCCACCACCCTCCGTCAGCTTCCTTGCCTCTACCTTGCCTCTTTTAGGGGGGTACCTAAGGTGGGTTGCCCATCTTCCACTGCCTGACCATGTTGGCAGAGCCTTGTTCCTACCTTATTTCACCTTAACCTACCGCCCCCAGCCAACCAGCATTCGGCTGCCAGACTGCCCTACCCACCCTGCCCACCTCCATCTCCATCTCCATCTCCATCTCCCATCTGTCAATCACCCCATCATCATACCCTTTCTTTCACCTGCCAGCGACCCTATCGTCAACACCAACACATCATCACCATTTTCAGGGGCATTCACAGACCACTTGTCTCAGCGCCACTCACGCATCGCTGCTCGACATCGAACGAGTCCCTGATTCATCGTCACCGCCGCCGCAATGGCGCGCAATCAAGCCATGAGCATGGAGGCCATGCTGGACGAAGAACGTAAGGAGGTCCTCGCCCTCCTCGAGGGGCGCTCGTCGCCCGAGGCCATCCGCTCCACCTCACCCTACACCACTCCCCGGTCGCCAGTCCGAAGCATGCTCGACGTAGTCGATGATGCCGCGAGCACCTCTAGCAAGAGCCCGCCTCGCGTCGCCCCCATTCGCAGCATGCTCGATGTCGACAGCCCACCAATGCATCCCGTGCGAAGGAGCATGCTCGACATTGACGTACCGCCGCCTAGCCAGGTGCCCAGCGGTCCTAACTCGCCCGTCGAATCCAGATCCTCCTTCCAGTCCAACCGCGCCCCTGTTCATCATCCGCGCTCCATGTCCGATACGAGCTCCAAGCCCAGCTTTGGCCCCCGCGCCTCCATCGGCGGACGCCTCGACCCCACCGCCGGGTACCAGTTCTCCGACATCAGCACGAACAACATCGGTCATGCCTTGCCCAAGCGAAACACTCAGGCTGCGAAGTTTGGCTCCTCATCTTCTGGTGGTGGCACCAATGCCATGGCCGAGGCCCTGCGGGGCAGTGACCTCTCGAGCATCATACTACCAACTGATCGGACAGGAAGGCATGGCTCCGTCTCTGGCCCGTCCGGGCGCAGGAGCTCGAGCAAGAACAACACCAAGTCCAAGTCGCCTCACGGCAGGATGGGCTTCCGCTCTCCTTCGCCCAACGTCTCGGCCCACTTCCAGCAGATGCCTGGCACTGCGGTCCTTGATGACGGGCGAGTGGTTGATATTAGCAACGCCTATCGAAAACTGTCCGACGCCAACCTCGCCTTTTCCGCTGGAAGCCTGTCAGGGCTAGCCCATCGCAAACGGTCGAATACATCGGATAACGCCGGCAATGGCAGACTGGCCAAGGACTATCTTAGCCCGGACGGCGAGGACCTTGAAGACAGCAGCGACGAGGAGCCGAACAACGACAGTTCAGACGACGAAGACGCCAGAGGCCGCAAGATGTCACAGGAATCGCGAGATGGCAAGAGCAAAGCGGCGCCAGCTGCCGCAGCGGGGCCACAGAGGCAGACGCGCAGCTTGCTGGCAGCCGCCGAGGAAGAACGTAGGTCACATTTCTTGGTAAAGTGCGAGTATTGTGCTGATGTGAAGTAGGAATCGAAGTGTCTGCCAATCGACCAAACCGACAACCCGGGTACAGGTCGCTTTTTGACGAACCCGAAATCACAGTAACAGGTCCTAGCGGCGAAAGGGCCAAGCCGTCCAAGCCGGGCGTCCACCCTTCGACGGCATTCGACCAGAGCCCGACGTCGGGACCAGCGAGTGCTGTCGACTCTGATGAGGAAGCTGATCTTACGGACATCAAGCGAGCTCAGAAACTTGCCTTCTCCATGACACCTGTCATCTCGACGCCCGACTCACACCGTACCATCCGCATCGTTTACCGAGGCGAGTTCGATGTGCTCGAGCACGCGGCGGAGGAGGAGGGTCGCACCTTGAGGAAGTATCTCGTGGCGACGGACCTCAGCGACGAGTCGAGCCACGCGCTCGAATGGACAATCGGCACCGTACTCCGCGATGGAGATACCCTCCTCGCGATCTATTGCGTCGACGAAGAGACGGGCATCTACGCAGACGATGA
The DNA here is from genome assembly GCA_002851675.1 of Verticillium nubilum. Classification (NCBI taxonomy): domain Eukaryota; kingdom Fungi; phylum Ascomycota; class Sordariomycetes; order Glomerellales; family Plectosphaerellaceae; genus Verticillium; species Verticillium nubilum. Next base: position 88,473 of record NMXI01000047.1, on the reverse strand, counting down.
CGTGCTGATTCCGGACGAGGCCAAGGCGCACAAGGAGCAGGCGGCAGCAATCAATGCAGTGACTACCAGCAAGGACGGACAGGGTAGCGCGAATCCGGCCCCCATTTTTCCTCATATCTCACGAGCGACGGCGCTTGGCTTCGGGTCTAGGAGCTCGTCGCCGGCGCCGGCCAGCAGGGATAGGGGCCGGGCGGAGGAGGAGCGGCAGCGGGCAGTGGAGGAGATCACGGACCGGGTAACGAAGCTGCTGCGCAAGACCAAGCTGCAGGTGCGCGTGGTGGTAGAAGTACTGCACTGCAAGAACCCGAAGCACCTCATCACGGAGGTGATTGACCTCGTCAGCCCGACACTGGTCATTCTAGGCAGTCGGGGCCGCAGCGCGCTCAAGGGGTGAGTTTCAGCGACTGCCGACTTTGTGGACTCTTGGCTAACCCGTGACAGTGTCATCTTGGGCTCGTTCTCCAACTACCTCGTCACCAAAAGCTCGGTGCCGGTCATGGTGGCGCGCAAGCGACTCAGGAAGCACAGCAAGTACAAGAAGGGACCGATGGGCCAAGTGAACAACCTCAGCAACCCGGCGAGCCGCAGTCTCGCGAACGCCAAGATCGATTAGAATGGCCACGGGGTTCCGAACAGGCGGGGCCTTGCACCGGTGACTGCGGGAGGAGGAGCGTGGGGAAGGGCAGCATCGATCGTAATCGCAGAGTTAGAGGCAGTAGAAGGGGGAAGAACGCCGAGGCGGTCTTACTTTCTGCGCGCCATCAAAGCAGAGGAGGAGGCGCACGTGGCGGGGCGGACGCACGCGAACGATATGACTCGGGCGCAGACGACTCGTCGACAGTCTCTGCTAGGGTGAGGAGGCTCATGATGATGGAGGGGGGGGAGGGGGGAGGAGAAGAGTGAGCGTGAGAAGAGAAGAAATGAGGAAATATCCTGCAGCAACAGCGCTTGGGGCGTTTGGGGTGGTGATTTGACAGTGTAGGGAACCCCAGCGAGAATCTATGATCATCCACGACATGACGTGCTGTGTCCAATAGGGTGACAGTAGTGATGTAAGGGTCTGGTCTCTTGTTTAAGTGTTTGCAGTGTTTTCTGGAGTCGCGGTAGGAGTCGTGTGGTTGTCGCGATGTTTAGATGTGATAGCGCGGGGTGATAAGATAAGAATAAACACACCAATCGGCCGTTACAGACTGTGATTGGCACAAGGGAGAAGGCAAACGGCACTTGGTACCCCACCGTCCCAGACGTGTCACTGAGCCCCACTCACCGTGGCCATTTGGCGACCATTTGGCGTCCAGTTTCCCTCGGGCAGCCCCTCCTCACCAATTCGGGATTGACCCCTCTCCTTCTCCCCCATCAACCCTTCAATCAACAAACCAGCATCCATCGCCCCAAGCATTCCATCTATCACCCACGTTTGTTTATGTCGAATGCCCGACTGACCATCCGCCCCTCCTGCGAGAGACCCCCGACGTGTTTCCGCCAGAGTCAGGAACAACACCTCGAGCCGGAACCGGAAAGGTGGGAGGGAAGCGGGCCTGCACGTCTGGCCTGCTCCTGGGTGGTGATTGGACCAGGCATCTCAAACCTCGACTTGAATGACAGGGAGGGGGGTCGGTCCTTGAGGTGGTGGAACCGGGCGACATCTCCCAACCTCTCGATTTCAAGCTGGCCATCGAGTGCCCGGCCAGATTGCCTGTGGCCATTGAAAAGTAGGGGTGTCGTGCCTTGCAGGTCCTTGGTTGTTCGACTCTCAACTCGGGCTTGTCATTTTCGTCTTACCTTTCTTGCCCTCTTTTTCAATCCATTCACCACCATTCTTCTCTGAAACGAACGACTTTACTCGGCATACTCATCACCAATCACGGCCGCGAAGCACGAATCACATCACTTACACCGACTCGACACATCAGCTACCACCACCAGCTGTTCAGGCGCGGGCTGCCCATCTCAGTCGTGCCTCCGTGCCATGGTCTACTCGCTCGTCACGGTCAACAACAACGTATCGCTGCTGAGCATCACCATCGCCCCGAGCGCATACATCGCCTCTGTCACCTTGGCCTTCGTCTTCCTCTACCTCTACGTCATCCAGATCTCCTGGAAGCCTACATTGCTGCCCAACCTCCAGTACTTCAAGCGCAGCGCCAGCACCAATATCTCTACGACGACCAGCAGGGCCCTTCCCTCCGCCAAAGCGCTCCCTTCCTCCAAGGTCCTTCCAGCTCTTCCCGCCCCAGAGTCCTCTGGCGCTCTCACTCTTGCCGATCATGACGACCCTCGATCCTCTCGATCAGCTCGACGCCTCGCTCCAAGACTTCGAGCCGACGACGCCCCCCAACCCGACCTTCGGCTACCCGTCCCACCACTCTGGCTTCCGTTCCGACGACACCGAGAGCGACCTGCTCGACCCCGTCGACTCACCCGGTGGCTACAGTCCTCCGGCCTGGCGCCGTCTGGGAAACGGGAACCGCGACAGCGGCTTCTGGCGCAAGACTAACGACATACTCGGCTCCTTCCCGCCGAGGGACTCGCGCGAGTCGAGCCCCGAGTACGATGAGCGCGATCTTTTGGGCGACGATGTTTTGGACCGCGCCACGAGGACGAGGCTGCCGACAGGGAGTATGAGCCCCGACAAGCGCAGGTCGCCGAGTCCGGCGCCGAAAAATGAGACGACGACGCTGAAACTCGACGACATCGCCTGGAAGGAGCCAGGTCTTGGTGAGGCGCGGGAAGGGAACGGCCCTGACAATTACATTCGTTTTGCGCTGAGGGCTGAGGTGCAGCAGCGAACAGAACCTATTGAGAGGGCTGTGAAATTCATGCGCGCGAGGTGGGCAGCGGCGACCAAGTCGTGGTCCTCTCTCATCCTGTCGGTCCTCGTCGCCATCATGTCCTTCACCGCCCTGCGCAACCTGTTCCAGCCGGCGGCCCCGAGGCCTGTGCCAGACCTCGTCAAGGTGGCGGGCATCGCGCGGTCCTTTGAACCGCTCATCTACTTCTCAGAAAATGGCGCTTCGCAGGTGGGCGACCTGCAGGCGACGGGCGTGGCAGTGTGGGACCTCGGCGAAAGCGTGCGGTCGAGCAACATGACGTCGGCGCCCATCATCGTCAAGGAGCTCGACGAGCTCAGTGATAGCCTCAAGACGCTGGCCGTGGAGCTCACCAAGTTTCTCGCCAACGTGGACGGCGACATTGACGGCATTCTCATCGTCATGGATTGGGCGAGGCGCGAATTAGCGCAGGTCCAGCAGCTACCGTCACCGCCGTTGACGTCGGCATTTGATAATGTTCACAACCTCCTTTCGCGAGCCGGCGTCCTCGAGACGCCAACTGGGGGGCCGACGCGGGTCGGCGCCGTCATTACGTCGATATTTGGCCTCTCGAATCCGCAGCGCACGCAGCAGGCCCTCGAGCGGACGTTCCACGAGTTCCTCTCCGTGCTCGAGGAGGCCATCGAAGCGGAGCTGCAGCACTCGCTCGCGCTCTTCGGGCTCTTCGAGGCCATCGACCGGCAATTCCTCAACCTCGCGCGGACGGTGATCCGCGAGGCGAGCGCGCAGGAGGACATGCACACCGAGGTGCTCTCGTCGCTGTGGACGCGCATCCTGGGGGCCAACGCGGGCGCCGTGGCCAAGTTTGAGCGGAACAGGCTTCTTCTGCAGAACGTCAGGGAGAAGACGGTGCGAAACAAGGGAGTGCTGGTTGAGCACAACGGCCGGCTGCTCACGCTCAAGGCGAACCTGGAGAGTCTACGCAGGAAGCTCGTCAGCCCGCTCGTGAGGAGCGTCAACTCGAGCACGCTGACGCTGGAGGAGCAGATCAGCGGGTTGGAGAACGTTGGTGGATATCTGGAGGGGGTGAGGACGAGACAGAAGGGGAAGTTGATGGAGATGTTATATGGGAGCGGCGGAGGAGGAGGAGGAGGACGGGGGATCGAAGAACGAGCCTATTGAGCTATCGCGCTCTGCTCGCAGGTCTGGTTGATAGTTTGTTTGCTCGCTTTGTGGTTTATTGGTGGACATGGCGTTATGGAAATGGTCGGCCAAGGCTTGGGGTCCGGAAAGAGGAGGGAGCATGTCAGGATACTCGTGTATAGGGAGGGGCTGGGGCTGGGGCCGGGGCTGGGAAGGCTGGTGCATCATTGGCGTTGGTGGACCTCTGCTATTAGGATAGCTATCAATATGACTACCTTGTATGAATAGCTTTGATGAACCATGATGTGGATGGACGTGATTTGATTGCGCAAGTGAGGCCGCTGCGATGAGTCGAAGCTTGACACTTGGATGAGGCGAATTGGCATGATGTCAACTCAGGGGTCGTCGATTGAAAAGTGGATTCCGATTCCGTCAGAGTCTTGCGACTGCAGGTGTCAATCTCGCCTCACTCAGTTGGCCTCACTTGACGTGCCTCACACGACAGCAATCTCATCTCAGCTGTGACTCAGACGTTGATGCGGCATCAATCCTTCATTTGTGAGACGATAATACGACATGAGGAATAAAAGCAGTGCCTCCTCGCGGCGCCCCGATGAGCGGCAAACCAACCACCAAACAAAAATGACCACCAAAAAGCACGCAAAACGACCGTCATCACGACGACAGCCGCCATCGGGCAAAATGTCCCTCGCCGCCCTCCCCACAGATATCCTCCTCGAAATAATAGCCCACTTCCCCATCGCCGCCCCGATAGCCTCCCTCTCTCGGACATCCAAGGCCCTTCATGCCCTCGTGGCCCATCAAGGCTGGAAGATCTTCCTCCTCAACGCGTTCCCGTCTTTGAACCTGGTAGAACCACCGGCTGCCCGCTGGGACATCCTCGCACGTGCCCTGACGACGAATTCCCGCCTGCAGGACCGCCATTCCTACGTCCCGGTCGTGTATACCGATTCCCGTAGCAGCACGGGGAATTTCTTCCACGGGTACAGCTCCAACGCGCACCCTTTCTCGCCGTGCGTTGATGCGAGGGTCGTTCATGCCGGGACGCAGGAGCTCGTCGTCTGGGGTGCGGGAGAGGATCTCGTGGGCCGGTTCAGGGGCGTGACGTCCAAGGCGGAGGGGTGGTTTCGCATGGAGGGGAGGACGGCGGGGCACAAGCCCGTCGAGGGGGACGTCACGGCGCTGCGGATCGCGGAGCCGAATGGCAGGCTGGGGATGTTTGTTGGGCGAGCGTCGGGAGGGCTGGAGCTCATCTCTGCCGACGGACGGGACGCTGGCCGTGTTGTGAGGGAGTTTGAGGTCCCGAGGCTGCGGGGAACGGCGCAGGGTGCTTCGTGGGGGAGCGTCGGGTTCGTGAACCTGTTCCCGGGGCACGAGAGAGTCGTCTCGGGAAATCGGGCTTCGTTGGGGATCTACTCTCTCACGTCGGAAGAGGACCGTGTCCGCCCTTTGGAATCGTACACGTTCCCCGGGCCGAACGATGCGCCAACCCGCTTCATCCACACGGCGAAACCCCTCTCGGGGACGACGATTGCCTGCGCCCTCGGCGGCGACGACGCACCGCTGCGCTTCCTCACACTGACCCCGACGGGGCTGACCCCCCTGTCTACCGGCAAGCCGCAACGCCTTTTGTCGAAACTTCCCAAGGGCGGCCAGACAACTGTTCGTGCCCTCGAAACCCTCTCGCCGAATATCCTCCTCTCAGCCTGGGACGACGGTTCCGTGCGCCTTACCGACCTGCGCTCGCCGCGCGGCGAGGACGCCCTCTTCCGGGACAGGGCATACCAGCCCGATGAGCCCCTGTCCTCCCTACTGACATGGGGCACGGAGCGTTTCGTGGCGGGAAGTAACGAGCACCCGCATCTGAAGATATTCGACGTCCGCCGGCCGGAAAGGGGATACGCGTACACGGACGCGGCGCCGTGTCGGGTTCAGGGGCCGGTGCCTGCGCCGCAAGGGGGCTGGGATGCCCTTCTCAATGCGCGGCCGAGGTGCGATGTCCTCTCTGGGAAGAGGTGCGGGTTTCATGCCCTTGGAAGGAGCGTGGGGAACCGGCCATCGAGCGTGGTGATCCTGCAGCCGGGACCGGAGGCCAGGACGAGGCCGGCGAGGGTTCATGGGCTTGCCAAGGCGGGAGACGCGAGCGGGAGTTTCTACATTGGGCTGCCGGGGGCTGTGGCGGAGGTGAGGCTTGGTGAGGGGGGTGAGGGGGTCAGTCACGCCGAGGCGAGGGCTGCTGCTGTCAGGGGTTGGAAGGGCGAGGAGGCCGAGTATAGTTTCCTGGAGATTGGGGAGGGGAGGGTGGCTTCACACATGGACTGGGATGGGTTGGCTTGGTCTGAGAGTAATCTGGGACTCAGGCCTTTCGCTGGTGCGCCGAAGCTGGTAAGGCGGACAGCGTGGGATAAGAGCCAGTCGAGGAGAGGAAAGGCGTGGCATCGGTGGGATAAGAGATTTTGGGAGACGGAGCATTTCGATTTTAGTTGAGATGCCTCCTATAGGAGCTCTCTGCAACATCCATCACAGCCGCTGCTTTTCTTCACAAATGCAACCACGGGGCAAAAGGTGACATGTTGTGCCTCTTCATTACTACATACAGTCTAAGGCTATTCGCAACATGAGTTACACGGCTGAAAGCTTGGGACGATGATGATCAGTTGATTAGCCTCATGTATCGAGGTTTAGTCTGGGAAGTTGATCACTAACACGATGGTTGACCATTTTTGGTATTTTTGCAGCCGGGCTTTGACTGATCATGGTAGTTGAATGTCTAGGAAGCATTAGGCCTACATCGGGAGCCTTCGCCGCCATGCACGATGTCCTCTAGAATTTTGCGTCTAGCATGAAAGGGTGCTCGGTCGCTTCAGGCAGTGCTGTTTGCCTGCTGATGTATCGCCAGTCAAACCTATTCTTAAAGAATATCAGATCACGTCTCAATTTACGTTTCCTCCTCGGCTTAAAATAAGATGCGTGCCTTTTGGAGGGTGTCTGAACAGACTCCATCGGCAAGCATGTGTGCTTGCTTGCGATCTCCAGCTGGGTCTTACCAGTCGGTTACTTACACTTCATCGCATCATATTGTACGGATTGCATGCGCTACATATAATGCTGTACATTCTTATCCTTTGAAACTCAATGGCCATGCGGAATCGTTGTCGGGGCGCCGCGAACAACTGCAATTTGCCCGACATGAACGATCGACCCCCGAGCAGGCGGCACCTTGGGCGTTGCGAACAGAACCTGCCCTTTGGCTTCCTGTCGTTTGCTGATCGCCAGGCACTCGGACACTGCTGCATGAACGGCGAAGTTGATCTTTCTGCAAAGATATCGGTATGAGTCCCTCTCTTCCCAGACAAGCTCTCCGGGCGTCATCAATCCTGGGAACTTACGCGTTGATCAAAACCAGCCGCCGGTCATATCCACCGCATGGGTCTCAAGGTCCCTCCCTGTACAAGCCCTCAAAATCGCCCCTTTTCCGTCAGTATTTCATTTTGGACTGCAAGGCCTTGTGCCAGCCACTTGGCGAAGTTGTGCCAAGTCCCGTCTCAAATGGATGAAGCCTTTGCTGCAGAACTTGCCAGCCTCGAGCTAGGTCGGCCGCGATTTTCTGGACTGCCTTGAAAGCTCTCTGATAGTTAGAAAAATCCAAGCGAGAGCTGTCCACAGCTTGAAACTGGCGGATCGTACCGAGACTGCCATCGACGTGGTGGACGAGTCGTTGATACTCGTCTCGAGCCCCACCATGGTCGCGAGCTTCTTCACCACCCTGTTGACTGTCCGAATTACGGCGACGATATCGCCTCGATGGAACGTGCTCGTCAGTTTTTGGGGGGGTTTTTTTTTTCGCAAACAATAGTGCTTACACATACTGAACGCTACTGGAGAGCCCATACCAGGTTTCTGATGGGCGCATCTGGCGAAAGAGACACAACTTGTTCAATGATACGAGCCTGATCCAGGTAGAAGATGCTTCTTGTCAGAAGAGGATGGATCAGGCTTTTGGCGGGCTCTCGACCATCACATTAGGTACCTTAGCCAAGGCCATGTTGCAGTTTTGAGCCCAATCAGCCTGCACAGTGCCGTGGCCATCGTGAGACATACAGCCTGGAGAATTCTTCGCTGTTGGGCGTATAACAAGGCGGCCTCGCATGTTGACAGTCGGAGCCGGTAGCAGGTTCTGGGTTTGAACCGACCGCATCGTCTTGGGCTTGGGTGCCAATCACAGGGGGGCGAGCGATGCGTAGCACACGGACTCCAGACTGATATCAGGGGAATGCTCCATGTCTTGATCTATGACATACCCTTCGGATGCTAACAGGAAGGCCGCCATGTGAAGTCGTGGGTCTCTGCCTAGGTACATCAAACTGTTACTCCAGCAGAGTTGTCCCTCAAACTAGTTCCGTAACGAAGAAGCCTTCCGGATCGCTATTCCAGCTGAATTGTGCATTCCAAGCAACTGACTTTCGCCTCTCTCGCTGGCTGAAGTGGCCACTGAGACAACGGGGATGTGGAAGACTATCTGATGGGGTAGCCCGGAGTTGTACCTTGCGCGACTCGCCCTTCACTTGATGATCATACGGCTGGTCTGGGTTGCGCGTCATTCTGGTCCCTTTTTGCGAATCACCCAAGGAACCAGGGGCCACCTCGGGCCGTCGAACATGGGAAGAGACCTGCTAGCTTCATTCTGCGAACGTCTTACTTGAACGTGATGCTCAACTCCAGCCTCCTTCGTCGACTGACATGTTAGTCGATTCGCTTCTTTCGAGTCTTCCATGGAGCTGCCGGTGTAGCTAGCAAGCGTCTTGAGCCAACCTGATAGGAATCCTCGGCAGGTGACATGCAAGAGACTGATCTCCTAACCACACTTTGAGCATCAGAGTCAATCACGAGAGCAAAACGCATCTGATCATTCAACGACAGCAGACGTTGGTATGGACCGAGCTGTGTCGGCCAGCTTCAACCATCAACACACAGATGCACACGAGCAGGTCCGCCAGAACGAAAATCATAATTGCCGGTACCTCCGGATAAAAAGAAGGCCCCGCCGGACTTCAGTCAACTCTAGCCTGAACTCATCCGAGACGCCTGATCCCTACGCCCGACATGGATATCATGAGGGCCGTCGCGGACTCTTTGGAAAAATACAAATGTACGGTGTGCGTAGCTTCATCAACACCTGATCTCATGCCGAGGCCTACCGCCATGAGGATAGCCTCCCTGAAAACTTGTCCCTTGCTGCGGCCTTGCTTTGCGTTGGCTCATTGCTCGGGCTTGTCCAACCATCTCCTCGATTTTGCCTTGCATGCCTTCGCTTTACGTCAAAATGATCGATATTGACACGCGACAGCATCGGAATCGCCTTGCACAGCTTAGACGATCATCTGGGCGACACCGTGGCCACCAAGTGTCTTGGAGCCGACAAAGGCCTGGCCCTTGACGGCGGCGAGCAGGTAGAAAATGCCGGCGATCAGCAGGAAGACGCCGGCGGCGATCAGAGAGGTCCTGGAGGCGATCGTGCTAAGAAACTGGACGACGGCCATGATGGCGTAGGCAGCGGCGCGCATGTAGTTGGTCGAGACCTTGCGGATGGCATCGTCGAACTTTGAGGAGGTCGGGCAGATGCGGAGGAGGAGGGGCACCTCGATGAAGAGGATGATGAAGGCAGAGACACTGGGCGTATGATAAGTGATTGCCATCCCAAGTCAAGGGAGCTGCGGGAAAGCTTACAGAGCGAGGGCGCAGAAAATGATGATGACCACGTTAAACGTGAAGATGTTGGCGATTCCGAGTGCCAAGCACAGGATCATGGCCAGGATGCCAGCCCTATCGTGTGTTAGCATTCTGTTCCGGAAATCTAAGCAGTGCGACGAAAGGCCATCGGCAGGGTGTATGTGATAGTCTTCGAGCGCGAAAGGGGAGTCGCGATAGCTTCGCCGGCGGGTCGAGGGAGGATGACGCAAGGATGGACGCTAGCTTACCATTGTCCGTAGATGCCTTCGCCAGGTTAGCCAAAAAGCTTTCACGGATCCAATTGCCCGAGGAGATACATACTGAAGTTGCGGGTCTGGAACTCCTCCTTGAGAGTCATGGTGAAGGTTGAACTGGTGGTGGTGGTTCTGATGGGCGAAATGCGCTGCGATATTGGAGCTGTCTTGTCGATCAGCTACCTCGGTGGTGTACGGCTAGCGTAATCCGTCGGGCGAAAGTCGTAAGATGGTGTTCGTCAATACGTCTGGATGGGCGCAGGGCGTGAACGGCGATGGCAGATGCGATGGGGGTGGAAAAGTCGAAGTTTGAAGAAGTGGTATGTTCGGTAATGGTTTGTGTTGTCCGCGAGAAAGCGTCCGGGGGGGTTGCCAAATGAACAAGAGGATCCCTCGTTACGTCGCCTCTTGGGGTCTGGTTGGCGGGTGGAAGGCTGGTCGTGTCTTGGAGTCTTGCGTGGCCCCACAATCTTTTGGCCGGGCAGCAGCCTCTCACTGTGGTTCTCCTGCCTTTGTGCCTTTGCTTTCTGTTTGCCAACGGCGCCTGCCCCGTCTGCCTCGTGTAGGAAGGTGGCTTGGCGCTGACAGCTGACGACAATATTTGCCAAGTGCTTTCGCTTGATGGGCTGTGTCCCGTCTCGACTGTCTTCTGGTTTCCGGTTTCTGGTTTCTGGTTTCTGCAACTGCTGCACCCCAGTCTGCAGTACGCCAAACTGGATCAATGAGCGGAACACGGGACGTGCTCAGATGGAAGCTTTATCAAGACCGTCTTTTCTTCTTCTGCTGCCGTGGACACTGAAGACCTGTTCACTCACGCAACATGGTGAGACGCTGTCGATTGGAAGGACCCCCCTGTAAAGCCCGTGGAGCTTCGACCAACCTTTGAAACACCCTCCTGACACTTTTTGCTTGACCCTGACCCAACGACGCACGGATTACCAGCTGGCAATGCGACTTAACTCTAGCCTTAGATGAGACGAAATCGAAGTTTTTGCTGTTGAAAATAGATCAGAGGATACAACGTGGAGCTTCACGGATGGAAGACAGATATATCACTTTGAGCATCAGGCAGCCAAATAGTCAGTGTCTTGCGATTACGGTTACGGACAAGAGTACGCGTACGTTGAAATGCATGGCCTTTAGGCGGCGACATGTCGTCTTTGACCCAATCGCAGCAGATGGCCGCACGAAGCTGCATCTCCACCAGCCGAGGAAGTCATTTGCCTCCCGGGCAACCCTTCACGATGTGCTGGTGGTTCTGCTGTCGCGTGTGTGCTCTTGACCCCATCACTTGCATCATCATGCGGGCCCTCGCGGGAAACCACAGTTGAATAGTATGTCCTTTACAAGGTCGGGTCTTTACAAGGCCGAGTCTGCTGTTGATGATGATCCGAAGGTCGATCTTCCATCTCTGTTCCTGTCCGTTTCTGCATCGACAGAATGACACTGGTCTTTGTGATGGTTGCCATATTGATCTTCCGATGCACCAATTATGCTGTAATCACAGTGACAGGCTGAGAATGAACAAATTGGACATGCCAATGCCGGATTTCTGTTGCTTGCTGTGAGGTGAGACAAGCACCGAAGACTGACTAACCTATCTGTGCCTTTGGCGTCAAGCTGTCAGACCTTGGATCACCGCTGCCTGGGTGCTGCTGCAGATGACAGAACTTGGCCGGAATCTCGCCGAGCGTCTATCATTCACCCCAATTCGTCATCTTAACCTCTACCATCAAAGCAAGCTTACCCTCAAGGTCCTCAAGACCTGACTAATAAGGGCACGACAACTCGAGCAGCTGGTGCGACCGCCCTCTGTGACCTTCGCCCGCCTGTGTGTCACAAAAGCTCATCAGGCCAACCCAACCCAACCCAACGCACCAGCGCCAGCACCCTGGCTCTTCTCACGTCGGTCGAGCTGTAGCATTCCCCAGATTTCGAGAAAGTCCACACCACGGCACTCATCGCGGACCAAGCCAGGGTTGACGAAATGAGCCTCTTCGCAGCAAATAGTCCGCGAAGTCTGTCAAGTCACGCTGCCTTGTCAGACCAGCTGGCACCTTGCAAAGCGAAATTCCATTCCACCTCGTGATCGTGAAGAACCCGCCAGTCACGCCCCTGAGCGCGTCCCAAGACGGTTAAGCCCGAGCCTACGGGGCGGGGAGGCGGCCGGCTGGTGACCGAGGGGTTCAGGACCTGCGGTGGAGGGGCGCCAGGCGGGGAGGGGCACCAGACGGTTCGTTGGTGCAGGTGGTGGGTTCCCTCCCACAAAATTTGCACTGTGAAGTGATGAAGTACTTATGGCGTTTGCTGGGGACACTGTGGGCTTGGTCAGGATGGGGTGTTGACGTCGGCTGGGACGTCTTCGATCTGGATCGATCGCACCTGGGATGACCCCAACCGAAAGGTGTGGTGTGTTGTGGCCCGTTTTGGGGACGTCAGCAAGACCTGGCGAGGGCCCGGTCAAAGGTAAAAAACGGAGGAAAGTAGCCAGTTAGTGCGTGCTCAGCCGACTTATTGTCAGAACGATGATGATTGAGTGTTGAAATGTGTCGAGCATGACACTGCACTTACTTGGCTTCCCTTGCTTGCTGCCCTCGACCTCGACACCGGAACTGTAGCCAGGTCAAATGGGGCCCTCGAAATGAAATTCTTCTACCCTGACAGTGGAAGCGATGGAAGAACCACAGAACAATAGTCAGCGGGGAACAGGCGAGGGCTGGGAAAAGGGTACATGGCGTCATAAGGCTCGGAGGGGCAGTTTTTGGGGGCTTTCCCCACCGCCAAGAGTAGTAGTACACTGTGCTCCAAGAGCTCTTGAGGGTTGAGTTTTTTCTTGGGCGTAACGTCAGCGGAGACGCTGGTCCTGGAAGCGACTTGACGGCTCCTCGACAGGCTTGATGGACCAGATGGGGCCAAGGGTTCTTCTGGGAACGAGTGCCTGCAATATAATGTTGACGAGCGGCACACAGGCGTGGGCGACGGTTGTGTAGTGTTCGAGTGAGTTGATCGGGCTCTTAGCCAGCCATCTAGATTTTCTTGATGGACGATCCGGCCGGAGACCGGCAAGTTACCAGTTGCGAGAGGGACACCGGAAGTTGGAGATTCAGGTTTGGCTTGCCAGGAAAAGGAGAGACAGTTTTGGGTGACCGGCACGTCGCCCGGTCGGTCAGCTGCGATGTGTCCGCCTGCCGCCCTGTTCGTGCGCTGGGCCTGCCGAACTTCTGGGGAAAGCTGCCCCTGTGCCTTGCGCCCCACCAGATCCTGCCTTTCGACTCAACTCTTCACAGATGGATGAGAGAGCTACAACCTCTCAAGCTCTTCCTACCAGCCAACGTGGCAGATTGTCTGGCAAGGATGGAAGCTCTACCCCTTTTTCCAACAGAAACCCAAAACGACTCGGGACACAGACGGCAATTCGATCAGCCGCCGGTCTTGCGGTGAGCAATCTCTGCGTCTCTCGTGCGTTCCTGAATGCATGTCGAGATGCGGGCGGACAGACAGACTGTGGAATGCGGGCGGTCGAGACATGGGCAGGGCCCCTCGTGGTCTGAATGGCGGGGCGCTAGGAGACGCCGCACTGTCAAAAGAAGGTACGTACCTTAAAGCTCGCACCGTGAGGCTGTGTTGGAGCTGTTTACCCAGTCCACCGTCACGCACGGTTGACGTCTGGACAGTTCGATGCGCTGAAAAGGGGTGCGACCTAGGTCAATTCGAGTCTCGAGTTCGACCGTCAAACTGACGGTCACTGTCCATGTCCGAGGTCTCAGTTGACACGAACCAGAATAGCCCATCGGGCGAAGAGCGAAACAGGCCATCGACAGACACAAAGAGCTGACCCAGAGCCAGAGAGCCTCCAGCAAAGCTTGCCAGTGGAGTGGGGTCATTACGTGCTCCTAGGAGACCCACCGACGCTCTAGAATCCAGAGCCTGGACAAATGGCGGGGCACTGGTAGGGGATGACCTGCCCCGAGACCTCCCCCAGCAGATCATTCTCACCGTGCGCAATGCAGACCAACGACACAGTGGTTTGGGGCGGGCATTGACATCCCTGTTTCGCCAGGGAAACGGGCGTCGTGACTGGCCCGCCCAGTGACGAAGTTGCGAAGTACCGCTTCTGGCCGCTGCTGGTTTCGTCAGTGTATAAGAAGTTGAAGTCATGGTGACTTCCCCCGTCGCGCCTTGCCCGTTCGCTGCTGCCGCCACTTGTTATTGCCCATTGTCACTGATTCTGACCTGTTCCTGCTTCCTGCTCTCCCTGGAACTCAAATCTACCAAACAAACCGAAAAACCTCGAGACCACAAGCTACAAATCACCAAAATCTAACGATCACTCAGTCCTCCTTGTAAGTCTGTCATGGAAGTGTCTCCCGCACCTCGTCCCCTGCCCACCACATGTCCCGAGCCTGCTATGCCGATCTGCCTCCCCAGCATCTGAGAAGCCCGTCTTGTCTCCGTCTCCCATACTCTCGCGGAATGCTTCCCTCTCCCGAGAGCTTCTATCTCTCCTTATCGCGACGGTGCTTGTTTCTGGGTGGTGGCGCTTCGTGCTTTACACCTCCTCAGCTCTAGCGATGCGCCCCGCGTTATCTCGGGCTGCAATGTATCATGGAAAATGCTGGCATTATCATATCACTTCCTCCTATCTTTTATCTGCTCCCCCGGCTTTTCCCCTGACTCTCGCTATCTCACATCGCTTCTCGCTCCGTTCCGGAAACAGGCTCAGGCTTAGGCTCGCCCTGGCACAACCCAAGCACGAGCACAGGCACATCCATCACTGCAACGACGAATGCCAGAGCTCCGCCTCGCCATTGGAAGCTGCTTATTGCCTCTGACACACCGCTGCCAACCATATACTAATTGCAGACTCTGCACCTTACAGAATCACCGAGCCGATCTTCATATTTCTACCAACCTCTCCGTGTCTGCTCTTTCGAAATCTGCGAGCTTGTTTCTGTATCTCACACCACACATTACCACAACTGACAGAACATGTCCACTGCCGCCACAATGTCGCAACCTCCTTCAATCCCTCCTCGCCCTTCCAGGAGTTCAGATCGCTCTAATCAGGCCGAATCCCAACCAATGGTACCGCCTCGCCCTGTTAAGCGTTTCGACCGCTCCATCTCCCCGAACCCCCACCGGTTCGCGCCCTCGCCTCTCAACGAGAGCCCCTTCTCCAAGAGCCCCAGGACCAGCCGATTCCCCGACAGCAGCCTTGGAGGCCCGGTTCAAGACCCGATTCACCGCCCTGGCAGCGTCAGCATGCCCTCCGTGGGCGAGGAGGGCCACGAATATGAGGCTGTGAGGGAAAGCTCTGCCGCCAATCAGCGTCCCGTCTCCCCCGAGCAGACGAGGATGATCGCCGAGGACCTCAAGCTTTACGCCCCGAAGCCCTCTTTCCCTGCCCAGTCCGCCAAACAGCGCGTTTCTACCGTCACTCGCACCGATTCCGACAAAGCCGCCTCATTTGGCATCGGCAGGCCTAGCAGCGGCGAATTGCCCCCGAGTTATATCAAGAAGAAGAGGTCCAGTATTGGCCAAGCCTCCGAAGCCGATAGTGTCGAAGTCTTCGACGACGAGGAGCATGGTATCCCCGAGATTGGCCAGCAGGTCCCCCTGAACCCCCATCTCGGTGACGTCCAGGCCCCCTCGCCGGCTCCTCAGTCGCACGGCCAGGATTCTGGCAGGTCGCAAACGCCTCGCCATCACGGACGCAAGCTCAGTTCGCGCGGCTACCCCGATGCGCCTCCCGGCAGCTACGGCCTCCATGGCCACGGCACGCCCAGCAACGACAAGTTTGAGCGCGCTTGGTATGAGAAGCACCCCGAATCCAAGAAGAGGGAATCTCAGATCTCCCTCCATGACCGCCAGAACGACTTCGCCTTGAGCAGCAGCGACTTGAACAAGATTGTCCGCGACACCCGCGACTCGGGCATGGGTAAGTTTTACTGAGCGTGTTGATCGCCTCCAAGCTAACCAGTGAGCTAGGCACCTCCACGAACTACACTGGAACGCCGAGTGAAGAGGTTGGTTACCAGGCTTCTGAGGAGTACACTCAGCGAATGCACTCGCGCCCGGGTTCTGCCGCCCCGCGATCCCCGGAGCTGCGCCGTGCATCAACCCCTCGCAAGGATTCGCCTGCCCCAGCCTCCGTCACCGTTGCTGTCGACGATGATGGTGATGTTATCCATGTGGATGCCGACCACAACCGTAGCATGAGTTTCCTCAACAGCCGTGAAAACCTCGCTCAGGAGGAGGAATACAACACGCCTATTCTGGCTGCTGACGAGGTCGCCAAGAACCCGCACCACTACAACATGGACGCGGCTGTTCCCGCCGAGCGCCGCGGCAGTTTCCTCGACGACGAGGCCTCCAGTCGCCCTAACAGTCGCCCCAGCAGCCTTTATCACCACGGCTCGCAGTCCCAAGTCGAGCTGACGTCGACGCCCCTTGAAGACGTTAATGAATACGAACCTTTGTTCCCTGAAGAGGAGGAGCAGAAGAGGAAGGCCGAAGCCAAGGCCAACCAGCCGCGCCACAAGTTCCCTAGCAAGGATATTTGGGAAGACGCTCCCGACAGTGTCAACGCGACGGCCATGGTTTCCACACCTGAATTCGAGGAGGAAGAGTTCATCCCCTCGCACCATGAGGTTGTTCGCACCGAGACGCCTGCGCAGGCCTTCGCCAGGCAACAAGAGGAATTGGCCGAGAAGGAGTCGCGTCAGTCACCGGAGAGCTACGGTCTCCGCCAGTCACATGTGCCGAGGCCCCATCCCGTCCAGCGAATGAAGTCCCATGAGGCGCGGCCTCACGCCAACCGCTTCCCCAGCCGCGATATTTGGGAGGACACGCCTGAGAGTTTGATGCATGAGACTACCGTCGACAGCCCCGACCCCGAGCCTGCCGAGCCAAGCGAGGCTACAGATGAAGCCTCCACAACCTCGAGACCCGCGGTGCCTGCTCGCCCGCAGAAGAAGTTCTCCGGTGATAAGCCTGCTATTCCTGAGAGGCCCAAGCCCAGCTCCACACCGAGCGACGAGCGCCTAAGGCCCGTCGTCTCGGATAAGCCCAAGCCCCAGGTGCCAGCGCGCCCCACCAAGACGTTACCTTCTGGTGTCGATTCCAAGGAGCAGGATGCTGCCCCAAGGCAAAAGCCGGCGGTCCCTGTTCGCCCTGTCGGCAGCAAGATTCAGGCTCTGCAGGCTGGCTTCATGTCGGATCTCAACAAGCGCCTGCAGCAGGGCCCGCAAGCCCACGTTAAGAAGGAAGAGCCTCCCGCAGCCGACATGATTGAAGAGAAGGAGAAGGCGCCGCTTGCTGACGCTAGGAAAGGTCGCGCTCGCGGTCCTCAGCGTAGGGCCCCTGCGGCGAAGAGCCCGGCTCCGGCGGCAGATCTCAGGTCGGGTGTGCCGACGTTGAGTTTCTCGCCCTTGAGGACATGCTGGAGTATTGGTGACGATGGCATCCTCGAGGTTGATAACAGCAAACCTCAGCCCAAGAAGACGGAGCCCGAACCCGAGGTTGAGAACGTCGAGGCCGAGTCCGAGGTTGTGCCAGAGCCTGTCAAGACGGAGCCTGTGTTCGAACCTGAGTCCAAACCGGATGAGCTCGCAGAGACAGCTTTCGAAGCGGGTGAGAAGGGCATCGATGGCTTTGTGCCGAGCGAAAAGCTGGAGACCGAGCCCTCCGCGACAAGTACGGAACAGCGGGGCCCTTCTGATGTGTCACAACCTCAGGAGACCGCCCCTGCGCAGGTCGAGCAACCGACCGAGCAACTCAAGACGTTGGCCAGTAACACGGCTGGCGAGCCGGTTTTGGAGGCACAGATCGAGCAGATTGATGAGGTCAAGCCTGTCTCTGTCCAGCAGCCCGGCGGCGAAGCGGCATGAAGTGCTTTTAGAGGTGTGATACTGAGTGTCTTCGGACGATGCGCACTGTTTTCAATTGTCCAATGATTTTTTTTCTCTGTTCTCTACTTGCTGTGGTGGTATGCCCACCATGACTTACATTCCCTGGCTCACGGCGAGCAAGTAAAAGAGGGACTGGCTTGAAGCCAGCTCGTCAACATTGTTTAGATAGCAATACATACTTGTGTCTTGTTCGAAACTAGATGGGAAAACCAGCTGATGTGATCGCCAAAACTTGGAATTGCTAATCGTGCTCTAGGCTCGATGACTTAAGCGAGCAAGGCGACTCATGCCCTGTCATTCCACGCTGCGGCGAGAAAACACTCTGCCTGTGTGAACTCGTAGTCAGGCAACAGTCGGTTGAACCCGTCCGACACGTCCCATGCCCCCCTGGCACAACTCAGCAACGTGCTCAAGAGAACGGCCTTCAGTGCGACCGCGAGCTTGTCGGCCCCAGGGTCCGCGAAACTCGCGTGACGTCTGCCGAGCGACCATGATGTCTCAAGGTGTCCGACTTCAAGTTCCTCAAGGGTGACCTTCTCGACGGCAAATGGCTCGCCTGGGAAATCTTTTCAGCAACGACGATGATACTTGGGATGCGGGAGGGGGGAACATGCCCCTGCTTTTCTCGCCGATGCTGGTGATCTCTGAGACGGGGAGTCTCTTCCCGCGGATGCCGCCTGATCGAGGCCACTCTGTTTCGAGGTCGACGGTTCGGGCCACGACGCCGGCAATGTCGCGTACGCTCGTGTCAGGACCACGGACCCAAGCAGCCGGGCCCCTGGAGACCACCAGTGGATCGGGGGGCCGAGCGCTGGCAAAATCATGTATATATATAGGCGGCCAAGGGGCCCAGACAGAGAGAAGGAGGGCATCGATCATTCTACGTCTCTACAGCTACCTACCAACAGACCAGTTGCTTGTCCTTCAGTCATTTGCCAACCCCCTCCCTTGACACTAAACCTTTCCTTAAGATAGGTATCCAAGTGACACATGCCTTGCAAGCCAATATATTCAGGGCAAGCCGATCGCATTATATGTAGAGCTTTTTCCACGTAATCGCTCAACTGGGCGTCGTATGGCGACTTCGGATTCAGCGTGGCTTCGACTCATCAACCTTAGGGCATTGACTCTTCACCGGAAATCTTCCAGAAGCCGTCTCGCAGTCAAGAACCGGGGCTGCTCGGGTGCTTTATATGATAAAGCGTGACGCCTCAGATGAAGCTTGGCACAAGGCTTGTGGCCCTCTTGCCAGTCTTGCGTAAGACGCCTCCTGGTGCGGAGTTGCCACTATCCGTCACTGGAGTGTAAGGCGAATTCAAAGCATGCAGCTGTGAACGGAATATCGAACAAGATCTTCCCTTGGGCCGGTGATATTGAGTCACTGCTGTGGTTGGTCAGATGTTAACCGTGATTGGTATCAGCTGCTGGCTTGCTTGACGTACTCGTAACCAAGATGGAGAGATAGACGTCTAGTTCGTTGATTTTCTGCGGCCGCTTCGCGTTCTTCCTCGGCGTAATTCATCTCTTGCTCTTGAGTGGCCTCGCATGGCGTGACTACCAATCCCGCTGGTGCATAAATACATGTGGCATCGCTGCTGACTACATACCAAAGTTCAGTAAACTGTCAAGCTCGTCCCCACATGCCAAAGCTGTGCCGGATTCAAATGAAAACTCGATAAACCTGGAGTATGTTTTCATCATGAATGTGTCCAGTTTGGCTGGCGTGGACAGAATATGCTGAGTCTCGGGTTTCAGGGGAACGCCCGAAGCAGCGATGGTATTCGCTGTCTCGCAAAGCTCTGGATGCTTGCTGGAGAAGACAGGGTCGATTTTGTAGTGGGAGGCGCCGCAGTCTATTTTGAGCATTTTGAAGGCCAAGGATGCGTGCTTGCTGGATGTGAACGGCGTCTTGACCTGCAACACCGGGAGCTCGGCTGGGATCTGGTCCTCTTCGACACTCCCTGCTTTCGTCATTGCGTATATGATCTGTTACTCGAATGTACACCTGAATCTCTGGGGCTCCCGTCACCAGCCATGACAGGTTTGTTTCGACGACGTATGAGCTGACCGCATTACAAAAAATGCGGTCGATAGAAGAGTTGGCAGGGTGCAAACGAATGATCCGGTCTCTGATGGATGCAAACGGGATCCAATCCACAACGCAGGGGTATTTATCACGTAGAGCTAATTGAAGCCTTGTAGGTCGATGTCGTGTATGGAGGCGGGAGAATGCTATCGGGCAGGGAAGGATTTGCCAGGCCGTGAGTTCAATGATGTGGAAAAATCGAGTTTTGGCGTACCTGTCCATCGCGTCTGAACGTGTGATGCTGTTGAACATGGACAAGGCTGTAGAGACGGGCTGGTAAAGGCTTTGATATTTGTCACTGCGCTGATCATGATGGTAGTTGCTGTTCCGGGCCTACTTACCTGCGACAAGACTGTGCGTCCGTGATCTTAACCTCCGTTGGTCTTGTAGCCAACAAGTTCTTGAGAGCAGAGATGTGGTCGGAGGATGGAGAGTTACTTGTTCTCCACCTTACACCTTCAGTGGTCGTCGAATGTGACCTTGCGATACGATCGATATATGGTTGGTTTCCCATTTGGTACTGGAAACTCCACACATTTGCCGGTTGCTGTGTATGCATCGGTGATGTTAAGAGAGGGTCGTAAGTCATGTTGTGTTGACTGTCTAGGCACGGTTGATCGTTCGACGTGTTTTCGCATGTGCGAAAGACGTCTTCGGCCCAAATCGTGAAGCTGCGTAGCTCTGATTGAAGCCCCAGATTATAGGCCTGCTGGCAAGAAGGGCCCTCATCAAGGAGAAACTACGGTAAAACACAACTGGCTTCCGACATGTGCAGCAGATTCAGAATGTTGCCGATCATCCTCTCGGTCGAGAACCGCGTCTGCCGAGCTTGCAAGGTGTCAGGACCACACAGGTGTTACAGGACAACCCCTGCTGACCACCTGTAGGAGAGGACCGAGCACGAAGAGAGCTATATATCTAAAGGCAGGAAGGCCAGAACAGGAGGAACAGGGCATCGCTTATTCTATCTCTCTAGCTACACCCACCTATAGTTCAAAAGTTGATCGTCCTTCACTCAACAACAAGACCCCTTTGACAACTATCCAATCAGGCTGGATGAGTGCGAAAGTCTCTGTGTTAAATTCGTCTTCGTAGATGTCCATACTAGTATGACTGCATGGATAGAATGGCGGTCCATGACTTCGATGGTATCGTTCAGAGTGGCAATAATCGTCACTTGTGCTCATGTCAGAAGCGTCGGATGAGTAGAGTGAAGGGGTCTTCCGCAATTCGCCTCCGCAGTCAATTGGCAGGGAGGTATAGGGTAGAATAACATCTGGAAGCTGCCTCCGCACCTCTGGAGGCCGCCTCCGCGTCCCTTATATAGCTGTTCAACAGCTGTCGCGCCTGTAGAACGCTCTGACCGTTCTGTTTCGTGACTGCTGCAGTGAGAGCCCTGACAGCTCATGAGACGTAGCTTCCTGTCTCTGGGCCATGCAGACTAAAATTGACACTGCTGAAACGGTTGAACCCTTTGGCTGTTATCGCAGTCATGAACGACACCCAACCAGGCAAGAATTGGTAATCGACCTAAGGTTCGTCCTCTTTGTTGATGCGAATGGGCTTTCTCTGGACAAATCAACCGCCAGCAGCCTTCAACCTCCTGAATGGCCATAGCATCGTGACCACGGCCTTGTTGAGAGCATGGATACTTCACAGCAAAAGTCCTCTCCCGCAAGGGTCTGCTAAAGTGGAAGGAAGGGCTCGACTTTGATTATGCAAAGGTTGCCAAAAGCCGGTATGGTATGCCTTCGGAAGATATGGCATGGCTCGTTACCTTGTTGATGTTTCAGTTGCTTCCGTGACAGGATCAAGGCTGCCAATACAAATGCGAACCGACTTGCTTCATCACTGATTCGTGTGGTGTGTATGTGAGGTCGTAGATTCGTTTTATATGAGGACAATCGCATTTAGCCTAAATTACTTTGCAGCTGGGTTGTGCAGCATCCTCGCCAGAGACATTTTATTGTGATCGCTTTCTGGCAAGATCGAGCATATGTGGTAAACATGCTTAAAGTTTCCTATGCTTGACGTACCTTATTATCCTGAGAATCAGCATGCTGAAGTTCATGAATCGTATCTTACCAACTCGAAAACCCCCGAATTCCAATAACGGTGCTGCATCCGCCCCATGGGGAAGACAATCCGCCGCTCAACAGCCCCCTGCAAATCGTCCCAAAGGGGAACCATCGCCGAGTGATCATCCGACTCGCGTGCCAAGCTCAAGCAATTAGGTATGTCCCCCTGAGCAGGGGTCGCACCTCTGACAGCTGACGGCGACGCTGCCCGCCTCGGCTTTTGTCCTCTTTATTTCGAGCTGATCAGCCGCTCTCGCTCTCGCTCTCGCTGGGAGCGCGTCGGTGACCGAGCCTCAGCGCCCATCACGACATTCGAATGCCCATGCTGTCATGGCGCCGCTCATTGCGCCCACGAGCCTCGGCCGCCCCGTTCGCTTGCTGATATTCGTCTTTGTTTTCGCACTTTTGGGTTTGCTGACATGGGGTCGCCATGACCCGCGCTTTGGTCTCGGGGGATTCACCCACGTGCATGCTGATATCCTTGGATTCGTCGATCCACTGATTGGGACCCTCAATGGAGGTGGGTTCTCGGATCGTCATCTACCTTATTCGAGATGACAACATCACTGACGACACAGGCCATGTATTCCCCGGCGCGACATTGCCGTACGGCATGGCCAAGGCGGGCCCGGATACGGACAATCGGGGAGAGAACGCTGCCGGATGGGTATCCGACGACTCACACATCACCGGTTTCTCTCACCTCCATGACTCTGGTATGTCATGACTCTCATCATCAAGTCAGTCAGTCTAAGGTACTAACCCATCCAGGAACCGGAGGCGTACGTCTTGTAGCCATCCCATGAATCTCACTCTGGCTAATCGCGACAGGCCCCCTCCTTGGGAAACTTCCCCTTATTCGCTCACCCATCCTGTCCCAACGACGACCCAAAGAAATGCACCTTCACAACAGAAAAGCGCAAGACCCTCCGCGTGCCCAGCTCCGTCGAGGCCCGCGTCGGGTTCTTCGCTCTCAACCTGACCAACGGCGTCCGCGCCGAGATGACCGCCTCCGCGCACGCGACACTCTTCCGCTTCACCTTTCCCGAGGGCGCGAAACCCCTCCTGCTCCTCGACGTCGAGGATATCGCCAGCAGCCGCAGCGACGGCAGCATCAAGGTGGACCGCGGCACGGGGCGCATGACGGGCCGGGGAACGTTCGCCCCGTCGTTCGGCTCGGGGAAATACGACGCTTTCTTCTGCGCCGACTTTGCAGGGTCGCATGTGCGTGCCGCTGGGGTGTTTGTTGGCCCGGATGCCACGCCTGGGTTGCATGAGTGGGATTCTCTGCCGCGGGGGTCTGCCGGCGCATGGCTGCATTTTGACGAGACGGGGCCGGACGGCGTCTTTGTGCGCGTCGGGCTGTCGTTCATGTCGACGCAGCAGGCGTGTCGGAACGCCGAGGAGGAGATACCCGAAGTTGACCTCGTTCAGGTCGAGGCCGAGGCGCGGACTGCTTGGGCTGAGAAGCTCTCGTCCGTCTCGGTCGATGCGACGGGCACGAGCGGCGAGCTGCAGACTGTCTTTTGGTCGGGCCTCTACCGGTCGATGCTCTCGCCGCAGAACTACACGGGGGAGAACCCGCTGTGGAAGTCGACAGAGCCGTACTACGACTCGTTCTACTGTATATGGGATTCTTTCAGGGCGCAGCACCCGTTGCTGACCATCCTTGATCCGGTGGCGCAGGCGGAGATGGTGAGGGCGCTGCTTGATATCTACCGGCACGAGGGAAAGCTGCCGGACTGTCGGATGTCGTTTTGCAAGGGGTTCACGCAGGGTGGCAGCAATGCGGATGTTGTCGTGGCGGATGCTTTTTTGAAGGGCATAACCGATGGGATAGACTGGAAAACAGCGTATGAGGCGGTCGTCTCCGATGCTGAGGGTGAGTTCACCTTTTCTTACTTTTCCATCTAATCATGACGTTCATCATGAAGTCGTCATGAAGTTCATCATGAAGTCGTCATGAAGTTCATCATGAAGTCCGTCATAAAGTCCATCATGGCCAGCAACTGACAGCATCAGATTCGCCACCCTCCTTCAATGTCGAAGGCAGAGGCAACATTGAATCCTGGCACAATCTGCACTACATCGCCTCAGACCACCAGGACCAGAACTCATCAGGCCCGCACTCGCGCACCGTCTCCCGAACAGTCGAATACGCCTTCAACGACTTCTGCATCGCCGTCATGGCCCGCGGGCTGGGCCACGCCGGCGACTTTGTCAAGTACGCCCGTCGCAGCACCTACTGGCAGAACATCTGGAACCCCTCGCAGACCGACCTCCCGCCGTCAGACCCCAACGCCGAAGCACCGCAGCCGGCGTCGACCTTTGTCGGCTTCCACCAGCCTCGCCTCGCCAACGGCTCCTTCACCTACCAGAGCCCGCGCGTCTGCTCACCGACATCAGAGCCGCACCTCTGCTACTACGACACCAAGCAGTCAACGTACGAGGGGTCGCCCTGGCTGTACACCTTCTACGCGCCGCACGACATGGCGACGCTCGCTCAGCTCATGGGCGGGCGCGAAACCCTCGCCGCGAGGCTCGAATACTACCACGCCAGCGGCCTCGCGTATCTGGGCAACGAGCAGGCGTTCCTGACGGTGTTCCAGTTCCATCATGCCGGGAGACCGGGCCTCAGCGCCAAGTGGGCGAGGGAGTACGTGCCGCGGCAGTTCAACGCGACGCTGGCGGGGATACCGGGGAATGACGACGGGGCGATGGGGGCTTTCGCGGCGTTTGTCATGATGGGGTTCTTCCCCGTCGCGGGGATGGATGTGTATCTGCTCACGGCGCCTTTCTTCCGTGAGGTAAGGCTGAGGGCTAGGAAGGAGGGGAGGGAGGCTGTTATTCGAAAGGTCGCGGCGAGGGGGGAGGATCCCATGGCGGAGGGGATGATTTACGTGCAGAGCGTCAAGTTGAACGGGAAGAAGGTGACAAGGAGCTGGATCACGCACAAGTTCTTCATGGAGGGGGGCTTGCTCGAGGTCACGGTTGGCAAGGAGGAGAGTAAATGGGGGACGAACGAGGAGGATTTGCCGCCGAGCTGGGGGTTCGAGGAGTTTAAAGGGAGAGAGGGCGAGGTGAGGGATGGTGATGATGTTGAACCGTTGATATCGGTGAAGGAGCAGCTGAAATTGAAGGAGCTCGAGGGAGGTCTGTGAAGTGGTAATGGTTATATCGATTCAAAGACCAACAAGCACCTCAAGCTCTCGATTTCAACATGAAGCCATGATGTAACCAAAGTTCAAAGTTTTGCTTGCTGTGAGCTGCCCCTGCTGCTCATGATTAACGGACGAGATGAAATCAATGATGTTGGACCACTGTATGTACATGGCGAGAGATGTCTACCCATCGAGGAGCAAACTTGACTCAAGAAGGCTACTTACCTACTACCAAGACTTACACGGGACAAGTGACCCGAGCCAGGGTTACATGAGGGCTAAGACAGGGTTAGGGTTACAGACACAGTAATGGAGGCCTTTTCATTGGCCAATGCCTCAAGGACGATGAGCTCCGTAGTGGAGCCTCCTCGGCTTCTTCAATGGCAGGTGACGAAGGGTACATCAGGCTACCCCTCAGAGCACCTCCAAGGCCCCTGAAGCAGACCTCAAGCAAGTCCCCCCATGTATCGGCTGTCCGCTTTCTCTCGGCTATTCCAACCGAGGGCTTGTCACCCAGCGCTGTCTGTAGGGAGTGCCCAGCGCTGTAACACCGCATGCCCGTGCTTAAGCCGGGGATCCCACCTTAAGGCCAAAAAACCCACATTACGTACCTACCTTACCTAGGTATTCCCCCCCCCCCCCCCCCATGTCCGTGACCAGCATTTTCATATGCCGCCGCAAGCCAGAAAGAGAGAAAGAGAGAGTCACATCTTCAACACCATCACCAAGACACGACACCCCTCCACAACCCACCACTCAGCACTATCTGAGGGCTATCGACAGAGGACAGAGGACAGAGGACCTCTTTTCCTCTCTTCCCTTACTCTCTCTCCTCTTCACGACCTTCAGTGTCTGGCCACCCACTTGACGAGCCTCCCTCGCCCTCCCTCCCATCGAGCATCCCCTCCTCGATCGATCGCCACCATGTCTTCCTCTCGCAACCTCCAACGCACCACACGCTCCATCGCGCGATGGAGGCCAATGCCCAAAATCGCCACAAGGCCATGTCTTTCTTCTACGACAAGACCGACTGCAGCTGCAGCAGCAGCAGCAATCCCCCGAACACTCGCCGCCGCCGCCCTCCCCTCATTACGCACATTCACCACCTCGAGACCCCGCCGCTCCGATGACGAGTCGTTCGACCCCGCCTCCATCGAACGAGAGTCCGACCAGGTCGACGTCTGCATCATTGGCGGTGGCCCTGCCGGTCTCAGCGCCGCCATTCGCCTGAAGCAGCTCGCCAACGAGGCCGGTAACGAGGACTTCCGTGTCCTTCTCCTCGAGAAGGCCGGCGAGATTGGCGCACACATCCTCTCTGGCGCCGTCATTCAGCCTACAGCCATCAACGAGCTTCTCCCCGACTGGCTCTCCGAGGAAAACCCCGACCGCTTCGAGCATGCGACCCCTGCTGGCGCCGACCGCATGCGCTTCCTCACCAAGAACACCAGCATCCCCCTGCCCACGCCGCCTCAGATGAACAACCACGGCAACTACATCGTCTCTCTGAACCAGTTCACAAAGTGGCTTGGTGATCGTGCCGAGGAGCTCGGTGTCGAGGTCTACCCTGGCTTCGCCGCCAGCGAGGTCCTCTACCACCCCGACGGCAGCGTCAAGGGTGTCGCGACAAACGACCTCGGTATCGCCCGCGACGGCCAACCCAAGGATTCCTTCGAGCGAGGCATGGAGTTCCACGCCCGCGTCACTCTCTTCGGCGAGGGCTCCCATGGATCCCTGTCCAAGACTGTCATCAAGAAGTTCGACCTCCGCCGCGACAGCCAGCACCAGACCTACGCCCTCGGCCTCAAGGAGGTCTGGGAGGTCTCCCCCGACAAGTTCAAGAAGGGCGAGATCACCCACAGCCTCGGCTACCCCCTTGACAAGGACACCTACGGCGGCGGCTGGATGTACCACTTTGGCGACAACCTGGTGAGCGTCGGCCTCGTCGTCGCCCTCGACTACCCGAACCCCTGGATGTCCCCCTACGGCGAGTTCCAAAAGTACAAACAGCACCCCCTCTACCGCTCCGTCCTCGAAGGCGGCAAGTGTCTCTCCTACGGCGCCCGTGTACTCAACGAGGGCGGCTTCCAGAGCATCCCCAAGTGCGCCTTCCCCGGCGGCGCCCTCATCGGCGACTCTGCCGGCTTCGTCAACCTCCCCAAGATCAAGGGCACCCACAACGCCATGAAGTCTGGCATGCTCGCCGCTGAGGCCGCCTGGACCGCCCTCGCCGACGCGCCCCCCGTCGAAGAGGACGCCAGCGCCGTCTTCCTCTATGACTACGAGGACAAGCTCCGCGCCTCCCCCATCTGGTCCGAGCTGAAGGAGGTCCGCAACTTCCGCCCCTCCTTCCACACGCCTCTCGGCCTCTACGGTGGCATCCTCTACTCCGGCCTCGAGGCCTACATCCTCAAGGGCCGCGTGCCCTGGACGCTGAAGCACGGAACTCCCGACCACGCTGCCACGAAGAACGCCGACGCCAGCAAAAAGATCGAGTACCCCAAGCCCGACGGCGAGGTGTCGTTTGATATCCTCACGAGCGTCAGCCGCACGGGCACAAACCACGAGGAGGACCAGCCTGTGCATCTGCAGGTCAAGGACTGGGAGAAGCACGCTGCAGAGACGTGGCCCAAGTACAAGGGACTCGAGAACAGGTTCTGCCCGGCGGGGGTGTACGAGTATGTCGAGGATGAGAGCAAGGAGCTCGGCGTGCGGTTCCAGATCAACTCGCAGAAGTAGGTTCTTTACTCTGGTGTGTCGTGATGCAGAGGGTTTGTGCTAACTTGTGACAGCTGCATTCACTGCAAGACGTGCGACATCAAGGCGCCGCATCAGGATATCAACTGGCAGGTGCCGCAGGGTGGTGAGGGCCCCAAGTACTACATGACGTAGGGCTACCACTTCAATCATTGGAAGCTTGGGCATGATGGGATGGGCGGTGTGGCATTGTCCTCGACCTGCAGTCAATCACACTACATATGTGAATCTGGCACGTTGCTCGGCGAGGCTTCAGATCATCCTTGAACCTCAAACACAGAAAGGGGAGGTTTTCTAGACGGGGTGCCCGGCGGAGCTTGGCGAGTAAAAGTCATTCCGACTCAGCCGGCGAAGAACTGCGGAGTGGGATCATTTGGATATGGATTCCCCGGCTGAGGACCAAAAGTGAGGAGGCGCCTGAGGCAATATTAAATGTCATCTTTGACTTTGTACATCATTTCAAACCCGACCATGTGCCGGGCAAGGCCCTGCCACTTTGGAAACATGTCTGGTTGATGGCCAATACTATTATCACTGTTTTACTCATCCGAATTGTCCTCTGCCTCCTGACTGGCCTGTCGTGGAAGATACAACTCACAGGCCCTTCTATCTGAACAGCTTCTGTGGGGTAGAGAAGCCTGCGACGCCTTGCTAGTTGGAGGCTTCCAAGACTATTGTGGTCCTCAGTTGTATACAATTACTAACACCTCAGAAAATGAGTGCACCACAGTTCTAGCACTGTTCGTTGTTGAAAGTCGAAGCCTCGCCAACGGTGTTTGATCACGTAACACGCGGGCCTGGTACTCACACCCTGAGTGTTCTCTCTTGACTACACGAAAGCCGAGTGTTGAAGGTTTGACCTCTCCTGACTTTGACCCGTTATACTGAAGAGTTCATACTGGCTAAATGGTGATTGAAGCATGAATGACTAGTAATATATATCGACAATTAGAAGACCATACTAGTAGTTCTTCTCTTTACAGGTAGAAGGTACCAGAGATCTGACCCGGGGATGGGCGCGAAGTGCATCACTTGGTCGCGCAGAGGAAGGCCTTAATAGGGTTTAAAATACCCAATAAAGCCCCAAGAAGACAACTAAGCGACCTAGGTAAGAAAGATCATATTTTAGACCCCCGGACCACCCAAATGGGTCAAGTTGGGTTATCCAAATCCTAGGCCTCAGCTTTTCCTCAACCTACCTAGGGAAGGATGCTGATATTAATGCTTTCGTGAAACTTTAATCTCCCAGACGACTGTTGGTCCCCAAGGTAAGAGCCTCCATATCTTCGTCCAAACTTGATAACGCCGTACGCATAGAAGATTCTCGCATCACTCCCGTATCTTCCGCCGCCGTCGGGGTCTCTCCCGGCGCCGCTGCCGCTTCAGTTCCCTCGGCGGCAGCCGGCGTCTTCTTTCTCTCCGCGTCAGCCTCGAGCATGCTGGCGGAAGCCTTTTCAACCCTCATGCAAGGCTCTTGCTATCAGAGGCGTTGTAATAGTAGAGTGAAGAGGTCTTCCTATTTTGCTTCCATGGTTAATTAGCAGGTAGGTATAGGGTAGAATAATATCTAAAATACGCCTCCGCACCTCCAGAGGCCGCCTCCACGTTCCTGGTATAGCTGCTTAGTAGCTGTCGCGCCTATAAAACTCCCTGACCGCCCTGTTTTAAAGCATTTGGGGCCCTAATACCGGCCTTCTTCCCCTAGACGTTTGGCCTTTTGCGGCAGACGTTTGGTCTTTTGCGGCAGACGTTTGGCCTTTTGCGGCAGACGTTTGGCCTTTTGCGGCAGACGTTTGGCCTTTTGCGGCGGCGGTCTTGAACCCTTCGACGATGGCTGCTGGCGCATTGGGCCATGGGTGTGCTATGCATTGGTCGATTGTGAACCTCTTCTCCGGGTCCACCACGATCATCGAGTCGATGAGATCAACTTGTACAGGTCAGCCCCTCAACGACGACCAAGAAGGGGCATGAAAACAAGAGCTTACGGGCTGCGTCGCTCACTTGATTCCAGGCCGGCCAGTGGTACTCGAAGCAGCCTGAATGAATCTTCTGAGAGAGGACATCGGGATTACTACTATCCTCGACCGCGCTTCCAAAGGGTAGGGATCCGCATAGGCTGAAGTAGAGGGCAGCACCGGCCGCCCAGATGTCGACCGCTTGGCTGTAACGAGGCTTCGGCCCCGCAAGCATCTCAGGGGCGATGCAGGAGCCTTCACGGTAGACTCTGGTTGTAGACCCGTCTTTGAGGATGGCAGCCATGCCAAAGCTGGAAAGCTTGATGTTGAACTGATCATCGACGAGGAGGATGGTCTGCGGCCTGATATCACTGTTAACGATGTTTCGCTCATGCTGCCGTGAGCCTTGTCAGTAGGGCGGAGTCAAATGCTAAATATTCGGGGAATAGAAGCAGTGTGAAACAGAGCAATGCTGACCAAATACTTGATAGCTTCAAACAGTTGGCCGAACAGCTTTCGGGCTGCCTCCTCGATGACAATCTTGTTGTTGAGAATGTAGCTATAAAGGCTTCCTTTTGGTGCCAATTCCAAAATAATCCAATTCAAGTCGTCGTGAGAAAACGCATCCTTCAGGCGGATGATGGCTGGGTGGCTGAGCCTTTCTAAAATGCCGATTTCCGTTCCGTGTCTTTCGATGCCGGCCGATCCTGCTGATCGCGTGTTGAGTGGTTTTGCAGCCCATCGTTTGCCAGTCGACTTCTCAATACAGACGTATAAGTTATTGATACGACGCTCTCCTGTTCTCGGACGCAAGTCGTATCGGTCGCGGATCTGAATGGCCTCGGACTCTTCCGCGGCTCGCTGATATCTGAATCGTACTTGGGACGCAGAGTAATCAAATCCCCGTCGACTAGATGTATTCCATCGCCTTGAACCGCTTCATTGTTGACCCATGTTCGTCTCGGGGGTATGTTCTTCAGATGTACCCTGGGTGTCAGGCCGGCTTCCTTGTATTCAACATAGATGATGCAATGCTGGTCTGAAACCATAGGATCGTCTACCGTGATATCTAGGACACGTCAGCCTACCTGTTAGGACGTTGTTTTATCGGAATTCGTCCTCACCAGATGAGCGATCTCGTCCGATAGTATGCGTCACTTGCAGAAGTGGATCATCGCTTCTAGGAAATAACGTTGCTCACCCACTTTTGGCCCACCCCCCCATTTGGCCCACCCCAAAATCCCTCACCGCCACCCCAACCCCCCTTCTTCAACCTCCGATATCTTTACCAATTCAACAGCAATTCCTTCACAATTCTGAATCCTTCTACCTTGGATAATAATGCCTCGATATACCGAAGACGAGATCAACCAGGCCCTAGAAGCTATCACAAACGGCAACTCTATCCGCAAGGCCTCTTCCAGATAGGGCATACCAAGGTCTACCCTCCGGCACCGTATCCAAGGAACCCAATACAGGAATATCGCGTTTTCTAGCTAGCAGAAGCTATCCCCGACGTAGGAAAAGCATCTAGTAGAATGGATACGGATCCAGGCTGCCCTAGGGCTCCTACCGACCTATTCCTAAGTTAGAGAGTTTGCAGACCGTATCCTAGGCTTACGAGGAGGGCCCTAGACTATCGGAAAGAACTAGTTTCAGGCCTTCCTACGTAGGAACCTATCTATTAAGGTCTAAAGAGCTAGGCCTATAGACTCGCAGCGTATTAACGGGGCGTTAACTAACGTTATTAGGAACTAGTTCCGTCTCCTAGCTATTCCTGAGATCAGGGCTATCTAACTAGCTAACTGCTATAATATAGATAAGACTGGGATCCTCGAGGGCCGCGGGTCAAATAGCCTAGTTCTAGGCTTAGTAGAAGCCCAGAATCTACGTAAAAAACAGCCTAGTTCGAGGGCCTAGACGTCGATCCTTAAGTACGTTAACGTAATAGGCTCTGCGCTGCCCCCCTTAGTTATATATAAGGGAAAGTTAGTCTAATAGTAGTAGTTTCCTCTAGACCTATAGCCCTATAGTAGTTAGAAGTTTACTATAACCGAAAACGGATAGACCGATAACGATATAGCTATATTCTAGCTTAAGGAGATCTTTATCCCTTCTACGTAACTAACTAACCCCTTAATAGCTAGGCTTCTTATCCTAGACGGTTACGGCAGCTATAAGATAATAGAATTTATATATCTCTGCTATAGTAATAATATCTATCTACTATTTCTACCTCCCTATACGTTATACGTCCTATAGCCTCTTAACTAGTCGATTTTTAGTCCCCTAAAGGCAGCCTATAGGAAGCAGCTTAGATACCTTCCCTAATAGAACGACTCTACGATAGTAGGTAAAAGGAACTTCCTTACCTACTATAGAAAGGCTCGAGAATTAGCTTTTTCAGCCCAGAATATACGTAGTAGGTGGAAGTTAATAGGTCTTTAGCCCGTATCCATGACTAAGCCCCTCCTTAGCTATCTACTACTCGAGAATACTAATAACGCTACTAGGGTAGCTAATCCTACGATAGATAAGGCTATTAGGTCTAGGGCTATCGAGGAATACGAGAAAGCTATGTCTGCAGTTACGTAGTCGACCCCTAGGAAGTTAGTTAAGCTATAGGTCTAACTAGCCTAATTTAATAGCCTAGACCTACCTACTAATACGCAACGGCTTCTATTTCGTAAGGTTCAGAAAGGCTTTAAGGAAAGGGACTGCCTCTTAGCTACCTAGGAACGTAGGATTCAGGTTCTAGAATAGCAGCTAGAATAGGCACGACCTAGGAAAAAGAAGAGGGTCCGGATTAGCCTAAATTCGAAGTTTGCCGATATTAAAGCTATCCACAGGGCTCAAATCGAGGCAGGCGATAAAGAAGATAGCACAGGTGAAATCAGCGGCCCTGAATTACCTAGTGACTCAGAGGACTGTATTATCGTTGCATCGGAACGGGTCGTAAATTCGGGTTGAAGGGAGGTCTCTGATTCCAGGGGTTGGATTTTGGGGTGGGCCAAATGGGGGGGTGGGCCAAAAGTGGGTGAGCAACGTTATGCTCCGGGTTTTCTGCCACTTTAGAGGAATGCGATGGTCGCCGCTGTTCGTGTGGAGTGGAATCAAGAAACCAAATACACACCCATCTTCGTCCGCGTCGACGTTCTTGGTCATACGTGACTCCACAAAGCTCAATTGATGGATCGAAGACTGGTTTGACGACACTTCATCAAAGTATTCCAGTGCAGGGACATAGCCAGATGTATCCACATGCGACTCCGAGTCAGCAGATTCTGCCACAAAAGCACCGTCGAAAGACGAGAGCTGAAGTTGCGACAAAAGGTCCGGACCGTTCTCGATGGCCCATTCTTCCAGCCGGTCTGCCTCGTCCTTGTCTTGTGGCAATATAAACGTCCCAACTTTGGCTACTTCGGGCACCATCGGTAGTGTCCACGGCAAAGCGCGCATGGAGAAGTCGAAGATATGTTTGAGCACGTGATTGATCAATTCTGGCGAGCCTTCAGGGGCAGCTGACGAGCAGACCGGGCAGCTCGAGATTCGTAAGGGCTGTGTCTCAGCCCAGGTCAAGAGGGTTCCCATCGACAAAGCTCCAACATCGTCTTATGATGCGTATTGAAGTGTTCGATGGCATCCTCTTGAAGCCAAAAGGTGACATCATCGTCTTCGCACAAGGGGCACTGCCACTGTTTGTCATGCGCTGTGTTCAAATGAGCCTCCCATTCCTTTATTGTGCTGAATTGCGAGTAAGGTGTCGGGCAATCCTCGATGATGCAGGTATAAGGGCACAGATCCTCGAAAATGTGTTGCCTGTTTCATATAAGTCAGTACGGTCCCTTGTCTTAGCCATTAAGAGAGTTCGAGTCTACCTCCACGTGTTGGAGTCCATAAGATCATCGCGATGAATATAGCGGCAGCAGCACGGGCATTTCCCCATGAGACGGCCCGGAGGAGGAAGTCTTGGATTTGGAAACTCGGTTTCGGCGGCCAAAGCGGAAGTTTGGGTTTTGGTGACGCTTGACATGTTGCTCTTCTTGGATTGGCCTCGTAAAGATATCTCGGCCGTTGAGACGAGCGAAAAGTCGTTCAAAGACGGTAAAGCAGGCTTGGAACTCAGCAGGTTGTTTCTCCGAGGCGGCTGCATCTCTCTCGGATTCGGTTGACTTGGAGATTCAGTAGGGGAGACGTCTTCCGCCATCAGGGCCTCAACAGTGAAATTGCTGTCTTCATCCGCCCTTGAGCTTCCAGAGCGCTTCTGGGCAAGCACAAAACGGTGCCTTCTTTTGAGATTAGCTTCGATGAGACGCCTTTGCGCATTGCTCAGCTTCGTGGCGTCAGGTCGAGTGCAAAGCCCTCCCTCGCCAGGCCGTACGAGGACAATGCACTCCAGGTGTCGTCTGAATTCTTCATTTTCGAGGGGATCAAAACACAGATCTGCCTCCCTTCTTCATGATGCCTTGCCAGTACGTCTGATGGCTACCCCCATTATGGCCAAGTTCTCGATTGTTGAGTCGATATGTTGAAGAGCTTGGTCCTGGGGCTCCCCTGCAGCAACTAGATCTGAGTACTCACCCACAAAGTCGGAGAGCATGAATAGGATTGACTTGACAAACATCAAGTTGTCGGGCCGCGTCCGAAATCTCCATTCGAGCAAGTTTCCACCCTGGACAGTCGCTCCGACACCATCAGCCCAAAGACGTACATCTGCGAACCTTGTAACGGTCACACCACCAGCGAGTGTTACCAAGTGCTCAAGTCTAGAGAAAACTAACCGCGTCAGTTCGTAAAGTAAGTCATCCGCACAATCTGAAACCGAAGGCTCTAGATCATCGACCATGTTGGTCACGTCGGGAGCTGACGGATCAGAGGTCCATGTTGATCTTGGCGATTCTTTTGTTTCCAATAGCACTAATATAAAGTCAGTTAGGTTATGCTTCTATCATATCTTTCATAGTTTACCATTGAACAAGAGGGTAGTATACAGATGTTGACGCAGACTACATAGGCCTTGCTCGATGTTCATCAAGAGTTGGGTAAGGCTGGGAAATGAGTGAGAAGTGGGAGAATGTCCATAAGCAATGCGTATCGTCGGACGCATATACACCTCAGGCATTCATGCATCACAACCTACTTTTGCTGGTCCGGAAAGTAGGGGCGTGGAGTGAACAAGGCTGTATCCTACTTAGCTCCTCAAGACAACGAGCCGCCTTGAGATGGGTCGTGGAATGGACTCACCATGCCTGACGAAGACGCCTGCTACTTGCTGGCATCATGGGCCACGAAAATCACGGGTGTCATCTTTCAGCTCTGCCGCGATGCGCGCAAGCTGTCCTCGAGCATCCGCTGCACTGCTAGCCGAATCGCCACCTTACTCCAGACTGTCAGCCGCCCCCTTGAGTCGATGCCACGGTACCGGATAGAGCCTCAACTCGGGAAGCTTTGTCTGAATGTTCTAAAGAAGTTGGCTGAGATGTGTGCGGTACGTGACGAAATCTGTGTCCTGAAATGCTTGAGCAATGTTTCTTATGGTCTGCAGTGGCCGGATCGTCTGCAAATCTCGACAGCCTTCGCCGTTCGTGATTGTCATCAACACCTCCGGGCCACGGGTTCCGGCACCTTTTTGAATTTGAAGCCAATACTCGCCTTCTTCTCTGATGCACGGAATGAAGAATCGATACGCAAATCTGGAAAAGGACTGCCGTAGCCTGCACGACGAGCTCGAACCGACAAGTGATGAACACAGCGCTGATCAGCAGCCGCCTGCATCGGAATCCTCTCGACTTGATCACGCTTACTTGAACCAGGCGCTTTTCAAGATACTCGAAAGACATTGCCAGTGCCTTCCAAACATGCACAATTTGAGCCGAATCGACAGACAATGGCATCCCACGATGTTGTGCCTCGACAAAAGTGTGAGCGACGTATACTTCGACATCCTGGTTTCATCGATGGACATGTCGTCCTGGCAGGAGATCCGCCCCAGAATGTGAGAGATTGGAAACCAAAATTCAAAAAATAGACTGATACTAAAACTTTAATCTGACAGGTAATCCAGCAGCAACCGTCTGGCTGGTGAATTTCGATCTCAGTCAGACGCAGAGGATCTCATTCAAGGACAGTTCTGCAGCCTTCTGGAACAACAGCTATTTGCATAAAATTCATTCCTGTTCAACCCCGATATCGGTCTTTGCCAGCTTCCAGAATCGCAAGAGCAAGACTTCTTCCCAGCTGCTGGCCAGGGTTAATGCCTGGCCAGCGTCCTTCAGGAGTACCACTCGTCCCATCGAGACAAGGTTGTTTTGGCATACGCCATAGCGAGAGCATATTGGCAGTTTTACGACTCGGAGCTCATGGAAACGAAATGGAGCAGCGCCAACATATACTTATGCCTAGCCCTGAGGGAACCGGCCATGGCGATCAGCTTCCGCTGAAGGGGTTTGTATCATTCCCTTTCGGCACGCTAAGTGAGCCTCTGGAGGACGCCATATCCGATATTAACATCCCTCTCATGCACCGCTGTCCGCGCATTTTCGCCCTTGGCGTTCTTCTGCTTGAAATTGGCCTGTCTACGCCCTTTCAATCTCGAACATTCCGAAGCCAGGTTTCACAAATCAACTTTAACCACAAGATGGCCAAACATCAATTCAGGACGCTGCGGGCTGCCAAATGGCCTGGGTTTACCTATTCGAGATACTTTGTTGACGCTGTCGAGTATTGCATTGACGGCAGTAATTTCATTAACGACATGGATGTAGGAGGTCTCAGGATGAGGTCTCTGCAGCCAGGCCAATCCACAAGCAGTCACAAACATATGGCAGCGAGGCGAAAGTACCTATTTGATCACGTTGTGCGTCCCCTGGAGTGGCTCGCTGAAACTGGGTTTCAACAGAGCTCATTAGGCATAACACACATTAGACGGATCTCATCACCACCATCTGCTACCCACATACGTCTTCCGCGTCAAGACGAAGGCTCAACTTTCCATGGTGGTCCGAGACTCAGCCCGAGTCGTTGGCTCGAGCAGCTCAAGGCCATCAGCGCACAGGTCGACACTTGGAGGAGCGCGCATGGCTCATCAGTCCCCGTACGCGTCGCCATCTTGGACACAGGCCTGAATGCTGCCATGAAGTATTTTCAAGACGAGGACGATGGCCCGCGCAGGTTGCTACAGGTCATGGATTGGAAAGATTTCGTTGATCCAGCGAACGACTCGATCATGGTGGACAACTTTGGCCACGGTACGCTCATGGCGAGGCTCATCGCCGAGATAGCCCCTTTTGCGGAGCTCCTTATTGCTCGCGTGGCGAAAAGCACCGATGCTCTCTCAAGGTGCCAGGACGATATCGCCGAGGTGCCTAATCTACGTCTTTCAGTTCTGAACAGCTACTAACCGTGTCAACACAGGCCATACTTTGGGCGGGCCAGCGCGGCGCCGACATCATCTCGATGTCGTTCGGCTTCCCGCGAGAGCATTCTGGTATCACCAACCCCATTCATCAGGTGAGCTCCCGCGGCGGCGGGGCTGTGTTTCTCGCCAGTGCAGGAAATTCTTCCTACGAGAATGAGAGCTTTCCGGCGAGACACGCGAGCGTTCTCTCTGTGTATGCGACTAATATCTACGGCACCTTTGCTGAGTGCAACGCCCAACGGCCAGACAACAGTTCGAGCGTGCTGGGCACCTTCGGGGACGACATACCCGTGCATCTACTCAAAGAGTTTGAGGAGGAGTTCCCCGGCGTGTGTCGACCGGGATCATCAGTAGCGACGGCAGTGGCTGGCGGAATAGGCGCGCTCATGCTGGCATACGGAGACGTCCTGCCGCAGCTCGTGAAGTCTCAAGACTCACCACAGGATAGGAGGGTGATGAATCGAATGCGTGAGTCTATGGGCATGACTGCCGTATTTCGTATGATGGCGCAGGATATGTCGAACGGGCGATGGTTTGTGAATCCGGCGCAGTTCTGGTCCCGCAAGAATATACACCAGCCGAGATATCACGCCATGGCACACTATCTTTGGGAGATAGACCGAGGGCTTTAAGCACCGAATGATGATTTTACAAAATTATTACAGCTCCGTGAATTTACTGAGGCGGGTTTCGTGCGCAGCCATTGTTAACGCAAGTGTCAGATCACCTGATTCGACGGGGGATCATGGCCGCGAGCGTACTTCATTCATAAGCACATGCAGAATCCCCCAATCAACATCTTGTGCTCGCCTCCCACATCTAACGTCTAGTACGCAGGACTTTTTATAAATACCTCTGTACTGTCAGCCTGATCAGGCTGACAGCACATCCTCAGCCCAAGACACCTTTCAACGCGTATCGGCCTCCCCCCCTGTTTAAGCCAAGATGCAGAAGACCTGGTTCCTAGCCCCAGACTTCAACTTCATCCCAGATGGCGAGCTCCGTCTGGGCATGATTCTCAAATATCCCAACCGACCAACCCTCGCCCTCGCCTCCCTAGATCCCGAGAGCCCCATCTCCGCAAACCTTCCCGGGATCACGATACTCACGGAGACAGATCACGCCCATTCCACAGACTCAAGCCACGCCACCACCGCAAGCATCTTCGCCAGAGCCCTCTACATAGCCTCAGGCTCAGGAAACGCAACCGTCAGCCGCTACCAAGACCACGCCTTCGGTCCCGTCGACCACGAAGTGCGCCTCTTCTCGCGCGCTTTGGCCCCCGAAACCGTATCCGCCATCCTGCAAATCGACGCAGTTATAAAGTTCATCAACGGCGGGCCCTTCGGGCGGTTCCGCAAGAGACCGGTCTACGTCATCACGGGGTTGCGCGTGGTCAAGCAGGCACTCGCCGTTAGCCGCTCCGGGGGGCGGGGCGCGGAGGTGGCGGTCGGGGCGGGGGTTTCTCCGGTGGCGCTCGGAGCGCCTGTGCCGGTGGAGGCGGGGGGCGGGTTGTCCTTTGAGGGGGGCAGAGGGGAGTCGCACAGCTACAGCACGGCGCCTGGTATAGTTTTTGCGTATCGGCTGAGCGTGATCCGTGAGAAGACGGATGGTAATGAGTCGGAGGTATTTTCTGATAGTACGGCTTTCATGACTGGGAATGATGATGACAGCGAGGAAGGGGTGGATGTTTTCGAGGTGGCTGACTTTGTGGTGAAGGAGAACGATTCGACGTGGGAAGTGGATCGAAGCATCTTGGGTGACGAAGCTTTGGCAGTGTTCAAGGGCGACCAGGGTGCTGTAAGTGTTGACAGCAAGGAATAAAGAATGCCATTTGATTGTGTGGAGAGAATACGCTGGATGGTTTCTGGGGGACAAATGACTTGCATTACCCCTAAGGGATGTCAGGTTGTGTGCTAGTTTTTGCACTTAATGGGACGATTCTCATCCCCGGAAGCCAAAGTCCTTATTCAGTACACCATGAAATAGAATTGCTTAAATGCCATCCTGGTGTAGACGGCTGGCCTCGAGCTGGATGGGTCACTGACCTATACATGTCTCGCCAATCGAATGAGATACTATTCAGGTTCTCATCTTTGTGCAGTGACAGTCGATGCCGTCAGCGGCTCTTCAAGCTGCATGGTTCAAGCTTGAAAGGGAAACAGGGAAGCGGAGAATATCCCAGGCACCGTCGAGACAATGTATGTACTCCAACGTCATGATCTCGAATTGGCAGGCCGCTAGTCAGGAGGTGCATGCGGGGAGCTGATCTGATAGACGTGAAGACAGCTGACGGTGGGAAAGACTGGGACTTGATTGATGTCCCGACGATTAGAATAGTACAGGATAACAGGTAGCGGAGATAAAGCCAAACAAACTGTCAGGGGGTATTGTTGGTACACCGTAAATAACAAGATGACGCCACACGCTTCAACTTCAGACGAGCTTCCTACGAATACGCAACACGAGTCTGTCTGCGAAAGGATACAGACAAGGCCCGGGGCTGTGGGTACAGAATGCACATCCTTGCGGAGAGGCCGTTTGAAAAGTGGAAGGACGAGTGGAAGTGCATGTGCGCATGAAAGGTCACGTCTCGTCAACACGAATCATCTCCCCCAATGCCCTGGTAGTGATTGTGTGAATGGCGGCCCTGAAGTGTCTCGGAGGAGTTATGGACAAAGCGCCCAGACATGCTCCCAGGGTCTTGGGGTCCCTTGAACCACATGCCGCTGACGAGGCTGGAATGTGGCTCTCGGTGGCTTGCGGGATGTAAGGGCGGCAGAGGGAGAGGCCTCCGAGGCTCGTTCGGGTTGCTGTCAACATCCGGCGTCTTCCAATGTTGGGGTCGGCCGGAATCGTCTTCGTCTGTTTCTTCGACTGTCGATTTCTCGATTCCGTCGCTCCAGCTTGGCTGCGAGCCGAGGAAGCCATCGTCAAGACACTTGTCCGGTTTGCTCATAAGGGCTGGTTGCGATGGATAATCCGGGCAAGGCTAGCATACTAGCACCAAACACTTCAGTTAGCCGCATGAATCGGTCAAGCGGTCATCGATCATGGCCTCAGGCCTTTTGCATGCGTCTTGCAGGGGTGAGCCGACAGGAAGGGGGGCGGAAGGTTGAAAGGGAAAAAGTCCGAAGTACCTCGACTTGCGGCGGACATGCCGGTACAAGACGAGCTCGGACCACTAGGCATCAGCCCCTGTCGCGCAACCCTGACAAGGACTGACCGAGCCTGACTTGCGTAAGATTGCCCCCGACTTCCTTCATCTGCCAAACGGCCTGGAAGCGGTCGAGCTGCGATGGAAACATGGGTCGTTGTGCATCGTGCCTCGCGCTGCGACCATGTGTGACCAACGTTCGACCGAGGATTGTCATCTCCACAGACATGAAGATGGCCGGTCTGAATGTCGTGGAGACAACGCGAGAAGCTCATCATGCTGGCGGTGGTGTGGCGAGCAAGGTAATAAGGCTCGGGTACAGGGTTTTTGCGGTTTATGTGGAATGACTCACACTTGACCAGCAGCCTCGGTCGGCCGTTGGCTCGCTGGCCTGTGCCGCTGCCGCCCATCAGATGCCATGGACAGGACAGTCCACCTGCCACAGTAACCCGAGAATGGCCGAAACCAGATGAAAAATGCATTGTCTGCTGATCAACCAGGTTGATGGTCGACAGGTTGTGTACGACTTGACAGCTCGGCTTCGTGATGCGTCCCGAAGCATCGTGTCGTGATGCAAACCTGGCCAGCTGAAAAGACGCGACGTGCCATCGTC
This sequence comes from Verticillium nubilum, assembly GCA_002851675.1. NCBI lineage: Eukaryota > Fungi > Ascomycota > Sordariomycetes > Glomerellales > Plectosphaerellaceae > Verticillium > Verticillium nubilum. The sequence goes on along the minus strand of NMXI01000047.1, from coordinate 47,423 downwards.
GACAGATTTGGCGTAGTCCAGGAGACAGGAGTCCAGGGGCTGTCGTCTGCGGGCGTGAGTGTGAGAGAAGGAAGCGAGGAGAGAGAGAGTAGGATCGCTCAGAAGAGTCGGAGATCAACAAGAGCCATCAGAGGAAAAGAAGGGGGCAGGCCCATCGTTTCAGAAGTGGAGGGAACAGTGGATGCCGGGGGTGGCTGGGCCCCCTTCGCAATGTGCCGGCTGCGGACTTTGGAGCGAGCATCAAGCCGATGGTCGGTCGTCGCCCAGCGGGACTGGAGCTGGGCTGGTGTCGGTGTTTGTCGGTGACTGGTGCTGACACGACAGGCGCCCCAGCGCGTCGTGGTCCAGTCCGGTCTCTGGGGCACGGCACATGCGAGGCAGATGCGACGCGATGCGATGCAGTGGGCCAAGACGGTGAGAGTTGAGAGGCGTTGAATGGGAAATGTTGGTGATGGTGATGAAGATGATGGATGAGGAGGAGAATTAATGGATGAAGGGAATATGTGAGGTGATGAGAAACACCGTCAGCGCCGTGATGATGATGGTCATGACTTGCTTGGCTTTCTGATCTCTGAGGCCTGGCTTGCCTGGGTAGCAAGGGCCGGAACAAGGAAAGGGGGAAAAGAAGAAAGGTGAGGGAAGAGTTTTTCTGGGTCACCGACGGGGAGATGATGCCATGGACGGATTCGCGCCATGGCCGGGCACCTGCTGGGATTGGCTGGCCACCCATAAGCTAAGCAGAGGCTTATCGATCTTGTACCGGTACCTTCAGCGGGATACGGGCTACCATGGTGCGGATCCTAGGGGGTGGTGCAGCAAAAAAACGCAACAACACACGGTGATTGGGTGCATCGACTGTAGCGTGGACGCTAGTGGCCGCCACACCACAACTTGCTGCCTGGGGGGGCAACTGCCTCGAAATTATAAGTAGTCGCCCTCCCCTCCTGCCCACCTCCAGGCCGAATTCGTTCCGGAATCTACGACCCCTGCCTTACGTATACTACCCTCTACGTTCGGCCTTCTTATTTTTCCCTCTCCCGTCTCCACAAAAAAGTCCATCCGACCCCGACACTGACCAAGCGTCAATAATTATCACGACATCCATCATCCTCCTCCCATTCATCACCGTCCGTCTACTCGTTCCCCCCCGACTAGACGTCGAACACAAAAAAACCATCTCCGTCGAAGATCTCCGCGCTTCTTGACTGAAGTCGCCCGAATCAACCCGACGTTGAGCAATTTGACGACAAAGTAACTGAAACACGTTTCTTTGACACAAAACCCCTCCTTCGTTCGCGCGCGCGATACCTTCCTCGACGACGAAATCGGCAAGCACTCGAAACAGAGCCAGTAACCCCATCTCGTCGCCAAAGGTCGCCGCGCTCTGTAGACACACTCCGTGCTTTGCGCCTTTCGCCCGAATAGAAGAAGATTTTCGTGCATTAGAAGTGACGTGGTCCGCAAACGTCAAGGTGGTATCTGGGAACCGAACGCCTTGCGCCGACTTTTGAGAATCGACATCGTATCGATTCCCCCATCTTCACCTTCATCCTCCATCATCTGGCCTGTCGAGCGCTTCCGCGACCTCGCACCCGGATATTTTTGAGCCGTCACTGTAGGGGAGACATTCACTTGTTCATCTCCCACTTTTGGTAGGTGCTCTTTCCTCAGCCTATCTGGACTGCCTGGTTGCCTTGCACCTCGATCAGCAACTCGGCCTATCATTCTGAAAGGTCGCGCTCCTGCTGCTGCGAGCTCCTTCCCGTTGCCTTGGCCACTTCCACAACCTACTCGGGTTGCCAGCTTCAACTGCAAACCTACAACCTGCCCTCCTTGTCCTTCATTCACAAGCACAACCATCAGCATTATAGCACCGCCGGTATTTACCGCGCACGCTTTCTCAGATGTACTGTGCTAACGCTCGTTCAGATTGCTCTTAGCAACAAAGCTTCTAGTCTTTGAGCATCAAGGAAACAGTCGCCATCATGGAGACCTCCAACATTACCACTCATCCCACCACGGTTGAGCAGGCCAAGGCCTTCACTGCGCCCGGCTCTCTGTCCTTCCCCGGCGGTGCCCAGGAGTTTGCTCCTCTGGCTCCCAACGGTCAGGTCAACAACCAGCATGTCGCAAACGGCAATGGGGTGACTCCCGCGACCCCCGCTGCGACGCCTGGTGCCCTGGTGGGCGGTAGTGGCCTCACCCCGACTCTTCAGTATGTATCACTTTTGTGAGAAGAATTTTTCCTGAATGTGACGCTTACCTCCGTCAAGGAACATCGTCGCCACGGTCAATCTCGATTGCCGTCTGGACCTGAAGACGATTGCCCTGCACGCGAGGAACGCCGAGTACAACCCTAAGGTACTACTTGATCCATCAGTGATTTTCTTTTCACAAGGATGCTGACTGTCTTCTCAAAGCGTTTCGCCGCTGTCATCATGCGTATCCGCGAACCCAAGACCACCGCTCTGATCTTCGCCTCTGGCAAGATGGTCGTTACTGGTGCCAAGTCAGAGGACGACTCAAAGCTTGCATCGCGCAAGTATGCCCGTATTATCCAGAAGCTCGGCTTCAACGCGAAGTTCACCGACTTCAAGATCCAGAACATTGTCGGCTCTTGCGACATCAAGTTCCCCATTCGTCTCGAAGGTCTGGCTTCCCGCCATCACAACTTCAGCTCCTACGAGCCTGAATTGTTCCCTGGTCTCATCTACCGCATGATCAAGCCGAAGATCGTACTTCTCATCTTCGTCAGCGGCAAGATTGTCCTCACCGGTGCCAAGGTCCGTGAGGAGATTTACCAGGCCTTCGAGATGATATACCCCGTGCTGCAGGGTAAGTTTGATCACTCTGTCACGGATCATACCTTGTTTGCTGACTCCCACATCAGATTTCCGCAAGGTCTAAATCTTTGCCTGCACTATCCCCAACTCTTCCGCGCCGGCTTAACTGCCGAGGCGCGCCTACTCTTTTTGCGCTTTGTACCATTACACCCCCATTCTCCTTCACGATACCACGAAAACATTTTTGCCCCCCCCATCGCACACCCAAGTCATGGTTTGGCTGTCGGATGCTTGGCCTCCCCACCAGGTAGAGATTGGAGCGTGCCGCACCACAACCATGGTCTGTACCAATTGGTTCTTTTCCCGCATTGCACTGGCGTTGAGGGGGAAACAAACAAAGGCTGGAGGAGGGTCCAGCCGAGGCGGCTTGCTTCGAGGAGAAAAGAACGCGCGTAGCAATACCACGATAGTAATTGCAAAAGAAGTATTGGTCGTTGACCAAAAAAAAACCCTGTCTGTTTGATTTGAGTGATGTTACTTGAGTTACTTGATGCTGTACTCAAGTACCAGCTGCACAACCTAGGTATCTCGCAGTCAACATCTGGTAGACCTTGGTGCTGGTCAATGGCCCACGTATGGCCTTTTAATGCCTTCACTCAGGCCATGAACAACTACCCAAGAGCCTCGGTCTGTATCATCTTGAACTCCGAACCTCGAGTAAACCATTATCAAAGCTTGGCCCGGCGACTCTTTGCCAGCTCCTCAGTCAGCACAAGCCCCAGCTTCCCTCCGCGACTCCCATCCTCGGTGACGATATGCTCATACACCTGCTCGACATCATCCTCCTTCTTCTCGATACCGCGCCACCTCCACTTCTCGTCAAACGCCTCCGGTCGCCTGCCCTCCACACAGTCGACGATCTTGTCGCCAATGATGGGCAGAAACTTGAAACCGTGCCCGCTCCCCGCCGTCGCGAGGAACAAACCCTTCCAGCCAGGGTGATAATCAATAAGGAAATCACCCGTCGCAGTATCCGTATACCAGCATATCCTGGAATTGGTAAACGGCCGCTCATGCAGCTCCTTCAACGGCACCGTGGCACGCAGCACGCGCCGCAGATCCGCCTCGCCCTCGGCCGGTATCCGCAGCACAGGGTCATCGACAGCCGTATACGGCAGCGACGTCGTCTTGCTGAGGCTCGCGCCCGGTCTTGTGGGCAGGGCGCCCGCGGGCGTGGGCTGGGGGTTAACGTAGCCGTAACCGTGGCGGGCGACCTTGAGCTGGCCGTTGGCGGGGGGTATGACGAAGAGGCCCGTCGTGAGGTTCAGCACGATGGGGATCTTGCTGAGGGCTGCTTCTTCGGAGGGCGTTATGTCCATGTAGGCGAGGACCTGGCCCGTCGCGACGGCTTGGCCTGCTAGATCGACGAGTGCGCCCGTCCATGCTCCTGTCGCTACGATGACGAGATCTGCGAGGAGGGTCTTCCCGTCAGCGAGCTTCGCGCCCTTCACGCGGTCCTTGTCGCGCAGGAGCGCAGATGCCGTGCCGTGGATGAATTTCACACGGCCTGTGGCGCGCACGCGCTCGAGGAGCCACGCCATGCTGCGCCCGGCGTCCGCCCACCCGGAGTTCCCGTTCAGATACCCCCAGTCGCCTGGCGCCGCGGTCTCGGGATCCATGCCCACGAGGTCGGCGATGGCTCGCCTGCTCGGCAGCTCCGTTATCCTGGCGGCGTCGATGCCGCACTCCTTCCTTTCGGCGAGGGCGCGGACGTTGGCGTGGCTGTCGCGGACGTAGTCCATCTGGGTGCGCTTCTTGGCTTGGGGAGGCGGCGCGTCGGCGATGAGGGCCATGCCGGACTCGGTGTAGCGGCCATCTTCGCCGAGGGGTGTGTGGCGCCAGTGGTGGTGAGCTGCGGCGGCGAGGGCGGAGTAGGCTGGGTCGGCGTAGTCGGGGCGGATGATGCGGGAGGAGTCGATGCTTGAGGCGTCGTGGGACGGGAAAATGCCTTCGTCAGGGGAGCGGTCCAGGATGGTGATCTTGGTCTTGGCGTAGGCTGGGCGGAGGGCGAGAGTGAGGGCTGTTGAAAGGCCGAAGACGCCTGAGCCGATGATGAGAATCGAAACGGGGGGCGAGTTGATTGACATGATAGCGGCTGCAGGAGATCAAGCAAGGTGCCTGGCGAGGTATCTGGCGATGCCTTCGGGCAGCAGAGGCCGAAGGCGAAAAGTTGAGTGCGCCATCGTCAGTGCCGTTGTCGGACGTCGGTGGTGTGGTGCGGTGTGTGCAGGTGGGGGGTGGGCCTTTGACTTGAGATGCGGTTGGCGTGGGCTAGAGGTGGTAGGTTGAGATCGATTGCTGTATGACTCGGGCGTTCGCTTGGCCGGTGCTCGTTCGGAGGAGATGCCGAGTAAGGTGCCCTGCCCTGTGGTGTTGATGCCCCACTTCACCGATCTGGCAGCCTGTGTGCCTACCTACCTAGGTACCTTACCTTACCTTACCTACCTTACCTTAGGTACCTAAGGTACCTCTAGGTAGGTGCTTCACCAAACGTCACCAGCACAACAGCATATTGTGATGCCTCAGATCCCTGGTGTTTGAGCCTCAAGCTTCAGTCGTATCTCAGTCTCACGTGTGTGCGACCATGAGCTGGAGCAGACGAGGCGCGGCATATTACTGGTGGGTCGCCAGTAAGCCGTACGGTAGGCAGCCAGAGTAAGCAGTATGCCGTCAGCACTGTCAGCAGGTTTGAGAGACTGGACAGCAGTTCATTATATCAACGAGGAAGGTCTCTTTTGAAGCGCTCTTTTTCTGTATCATGATCTACCTTACTTGAGCTTGGAATCCATCACGAAACGACAGCACCTGACACACAAGACGGCATCCGTACCGCGACATCGGCCATTCTCTTTTCGGATGCGAGATGGCTTCTTTTTACCCGTTCCCTCGTCTGCCTGCCGAGCTTCGTCTTCAAATCTGGAAACTCGCAGCCCAACCGCGACTCCTCGTTGTAGAGAAAGCCGCTGACTCGACGGACTTTGAATCACCTACCCCTCCACCAGCAGTGGTACACGTATGTCGCGAGTCACGCAACTTTGGACCCTACAAGAAAGCCTTCGCCAGCGACGATTCGTCTCGCTATGCCTGGGCCAACTTTGATCTGGATACCATCCACGTCGAATGCCTGCACATTAGCAGACCCGACCTCTGTCAAGCCTTCCCCGAGCGTTCCTCAATCAAATACATGAGGGCTGAAGCTACAGGCGACGACCTCAGTTGGATAAACAACAACTGCCTCCTCTTCTCGTTGAAAGGCTTCGATGCCTTCTCAGAGCTCCAGTATCTCGACCTCACTGTCGACTTCGACTTCGCTCTGTGGACGGGGCTCATCAGTGAGACCTATTTTGGCCCAAAGTGTCCAAGGTTGAATGTCAGGATCATAAATGTCCTGTCGGGGGAGTACTTGTCCGAGAAGACTAGTCTTTTGTATGAGGACTGGTACTCACTTCATATGACGGATTTTGAGCCAACGCGCACACTTCAAGCTGGCGAGGACGATCATTATCGGTCGGAGCTTTGCCCTACGCACTTCATAGTGCCGTGGGTTTACTCGCCGCTGCCCGTTCGAGAGGGGTTCGAGCGGCCACACGACCCTTATTCGCCGCCTTCGCCGCCGGAGTTGGAGGTGCCCTGGTCGGAAGACGTGAAGGATTTTATCGGTATTGATAGCATGATATAGAAAGTACAGACATCTATCTCTAATGATCGTGTTGATGATATTTAGCGTCGCCAATCCGAGGGTCAGTCACCCTCTCCGTGTCTCATGATAGACCAATGGTGACTGACGTCGCGACCGCGACTTCTCAATGCGAAACCCCAGGTCCACGACCCAAAGGAAGTAGATTTAACATTCATTCAAATTACAGGAAATGCAACGATACCTTAGGACGGTCTTTCCGTGCTGACATTGCCAGATACAAGAAACGTCCGTCCCAATCCCGTTCTGATACTGCCTAGATCCATATGCACCTTGCGGGGCCATATACCTCCCTCGAAATCATAACCCCTCTACCTCGATGGCATCCGTCTCCTTCCTCACTCCAAACAAACATCAACGACAAATCATCCCAGACTGCCCACGGCCAACAGTAGGATATTGCCCACCGACTGAGACGACCCAAGCAGCTTCATTTCCCGAAACCCCTCTCGAGCACGCCACACGCGACACCCTCCCGACCCTTCGCGCCATGCGCCGCAATTTCTAACAGACCATGTCCTCCAAGAAGATCTCCGAATTCCCCAACGTGGAAGCCAAGCTACAAAAGCCCAGCAAGCAATCCGCCTTCGAAAAGCAGCGCGCCGAAGCCGAAGCCAAGAAGGCCAGGGAAGCCGCCGAGACAGCCGCGGTCCTCAAGGAATTCGAAGCCAGCTTCGACAATGACGACGGCTACGGCGGCGGCGGTCGGTACGGCTCCTCGCAAGGCGGCCCAGGGCGCGGTCCTCCCAGCGGATTCGGCGGTCCCCCGGCGGCGTCGAAGAGGCATTTCGGCGCGTCCAGCTTGAAGAGCGGGCCGGGGAGTCTGGGGCCTGTGCCGGCGAAGAGCGGACCTGGGAGTTTGGGGTTTGCGCCGAGTTCGTTTGGAAAGAAGAGGGGGTTCGACACGTACAGGCAGGAGAAGGACGGAAGGCTTGGCTTCGACGAGCGCGGCGAATCGCTGTCGGTTTCGAAAGCCTTCAATCACAGCGACGATGAGGAGGATCACAAGAGCGGCGCGAGGATGGAGGAGATGGCTGTTGCGCGGCCGACGCTGAGGCTGTCGCAGATCCCGCCTGGCACGTCACCGGCGCTCATCAAGTCGTTGATGCCGGCGTCCCTGACGGTCGAGGACGTCAAGATGGTGCCGGCGTCCGGTCCGTCTACCGAGAGAAAATGCACTGTCGCGATCGTCACGCTGTCGCAGGAGACGCCGGCCACGGACATCGACGCCGCCGTCAGCTTGCTGCAGAACCGATACATGGGCTACGGCTTCTACCTGTCCCTCCACCGCCACCTCTCCTCAGCAGTCTCTTCCGCCGCGGCATCAGCCCTCACTGCATCATCAACAGGCTCCCAGCCCTTCGGCGCAAAACCGGTCGCTCAAAAAGCAGGTCCCGGCAACAACCCCTCACAACAAACCCACCGCGGCTTCGCCCCGCCGACATCCTACAATCAAATGGCTGGTGCGGCGGTCAACAGGAGCAACATCCTTCACGTCCCCGTTACGCCGCCGCATGACGTCAAGACCCTCCAGCTCATCAACAAGACGCTCGAGTCGGTCCTGGAACACGGACCAGAGTTTGAGGCGCTGTTGATGACACGACCCGAGGTACAGCGCGAGGAGAAATGGGCCTGGCTGTGGGACGCAAGGAGTGTCGGCGGCGTGTGGTACCGCTGGCGGTTGTGGGAGATTGTGACGGGGTCATCATCCAGCGGCGGTAAGGGACGGTATCTGCCTCTCTTTGACGGCAGTCATGCGTGGAAGGCGCCGGAGAAGAAGCTGCCATTTGAGTACACGACACACATTGACGAGTTCATTTCTGATTCTGAGTACAACTCTTCTGATGACGAGGACATGGAGGGCGAGGCCAACCGAGAGGGAAACGCGGGCGCCGAGGTTGAAAACACGTTTCTGAACCCCCTTGATAAGGCCAAGCTCACACATCTCCTTTCACGGCTACCCACGACTCTATCAAAGATACGAAAGGGCGACATCGCTCGCATCACGGCATTTGCACTCACGCACGCCAGCCGAGGCGCCGACGAGGCGGTCGCCATGATTGTGGCGAACGTCAACAAACCCCTGGCTCTCACAGCCGCCAATCCGGCCTCATCACGAGATGGAAGAGAGAAGAGCAAACAGCGCGATGATTCTGAACAGTCCGACGCTGAGAAATATGACAAGGCGGACAAGGACAAGGACAAGGAGGGCCAGAATACGAGTGGAGCCAGCCTCGTGGGCCTCTACGTGGTCAGCGACATCCTTTCATCATCTTCGACCAGCGGCATACGGCACGCTTGGCGCTTCCGGCAGCACTTCGAGAGCGCTCTCAAAGATGCCAAGGTGTTCGAGACGCTGGGCCTGATGGCCGACAAGCTCCGCTGGGGCCGACTCAAGGCGGACAAGTGGAAGCGCAGCGTGGGGATGATCCTCAGTCTGTGGGAGGGGTGGTGTGTTTTTCCGGCCGAGAGCCAGGAGTTCTTCACGGATACCTTCAATAACCCGCCGTCGCTGAAGGTTCAGGCATCTGCCGATGAGGGTTTGAAAAAGGGCAAGTGGAAGGTGTTCGAGGCGTCTACGCCAGCCAGCATAGGGACGCCACCCGAAAAGACCGCGAGAGAAGACGATGGTGACGTCGAAGGCGAGCCGATGGAGGAGGAAGATGTGGCTGGTGAGCCTATGGAGGAAGACGACGTGGCTGGTGAGCCGATGGATGATGAAGATGTGGCGGGTGAACCGATGGACGAAGAGGACGTCGAGGGTGAACCAATGGAAGACGACGTTGGAGGCGAGCCAATGGAAGACGACGTCGATGGCGATCCAATGGAGGACGGCCTTGACGGCGAAAACCAAGACACGGCGGCATTGGCGGCGTCGACCCAGACAGGCGGGAATCCGCAGGTGTCACCCAACGGTTCTGGGCCCGGGAGGAAGCGAATGAGGGCCGTGGATATGTTTGCGGAAGCCGGCGACTCGGACTAGGGGTTCTGAGGGAGACGTTTCTGGTGGTGGGTTGTTAATCTGCAACTGCTGCTGCTCAATATGCGTGTCATGTGTGAGTTGAGTGCCAACGACGACAAGATCGAGACGAGATGCGCGGCACAAATGAAGGGAAGGGGTGGGAGCTTCGATTTTAGTTGCCTATTCTGGACGTGATCGAAGGCGTCCCTCGACGGGAGCTGTTTTGGTTACGAAATATGCTGTGGTCAAGGGCGGCTGTGGTATCTGGGGCCATTGCCGTCATGGCCAACCAGCGTGAGCAGAGAGGTGTGCATGTCAGGTTTGGGGCCTTGAAGGTTAGCATAGCGCTACCTCGGGACAGGCTTGTACTTTTAGGTATCGAGTATGCGCCACTGAACATGCTGTCGAGGGGCAACTTGGAGACGGAAAAGGCAGAGAGAGACGTCTGGTATTGGAGGAAACGATGGTGTGGCCCATCTCGCAGACAATATTTCAAGACTGATGACACCCTCCAAGGCTCCCGACATGGGATGTCAAGGATGTGTATTTAGTAGGTGAGAAGCAGACCAGCGAATGTGATGTCGACGTCAGAGGAGGTGGGATGACATGGATGGCATGTGTGAGCCCTGGTAGGCGAGAGTGGAGGAGGGGTGTGTGGGAAAGATGAGATGCCAACCTGCTCACTCTGCCACATACCTCAAATCACGGACAATGAAAGCCCATGGTGCCAGTCATGATGGGCCGAATTCCGAGCTGCGTCATGGGGTGACAGGCACAAACAAGATGGTCTGCCGGAGAATACTCATGGCGGCCAACTAGGGGCAGCTTGGGACATGACCGGCGGTTTTGGATCACGGTGGACGGCAAGACAGGCAGGCAAGCAGGCACGCACTTGGTTTAACTGACGAGGACCTCTGGCAAGAAGTGCTGGGAAGTCTTTGAAGAAGGACCTCCCTCCGGGTGGAGTCGAGGAACGGGTGTTGTCAGTGCGTCCAATCCCGAAAACTTGCTCACTCTTGCCTGTTGGGCGCCCCTTGTCACTGCTGTTGGGACACCAGCTTGTCTTCTTATGGCAAGGGCGCTTGGGGGTTGGGTGGGGTGCCTTTCCTTCCTCCGCTCACTGTCAAGGCCTTCAGTTCAGCGCCCGGCAAGAGTGGCCCCCGATTCAGGGGTCCTGAGGGGGCCGAACAAGCAACCAGGGCATGGCCGGATTGTGCACACCCCTGGGACCCGCCTTTCAACCCCACCCCCTCCAGCTCTAGGCTCTGGGCTGCACTTGGTCGTTGCTTCCTCATCCCCGTCTCACCACCACGTCCCCGTCCTCAGCCGAGTCGAGACCCCCAACCACGAGTGCGAGCGCCTAAAACGAAACGAGACCTCTGATTTTTCCGCCATCATTGCCTGTGCCTGGACCTCCAAAGGCAAAAGAGAAGGACAACATCGCGCCATACGCTGATCTCATCATCGCTAGCTTCTCCGTCTCTCATCAGCCTGCCTGGCGTCGTTCCGTCAAAAGTCAGCCGGATCTGCGCTCATCCATCTACCAAGTAGCTTGCCAGTGTCTGACACGAACGCACAACACCATCGAACGACACAGACAACCAAAACCAGAAGCCGTACCACAATCCACGACCACGCCGCCCCACGCTTTCGGCCACCGGGACAGATCCATTAAGCTAGCCTGGTTTCTCCTCGTGATAGACCCTTACCGCTGCCGACTCTCCCCCTCCTCTCTTCTCACGCCTACTCGTGCGCACGCTTTCCGACTCCCAGACGTACAACCACCTTTTCCCCAATCGCCATCTACCCGCCTACCAGGCCAAACAACGCACACGCCTCTCTCTGCGAGGACCCTGATCCAGGTCCATCACCGGTACCATCAGAAACCAGATCGACTTCCGCTTGCTTACCTAGCAAGCCACCACCCCCCTCCCCGCACGTGGGGCGCGCCTTGTTCATCCATGCTCTGCGTCTGCTTCGCCTTGCCTTGCCTTGCCTTGCCGTCGCTTGAGATTAACCCCCCGCCCTCCCTCCTCCATAGGCCGTCCAGCGGTGCACCGTGTTTCCCCCGTCCGTTCCCCGTTCCTAAGAGAAACTTTCTCCGGCCTCTCTTTCCCTGCGAGATCCTTCCGCGATCTGACCTTACTCCTTCCTTTCGAGAGCGAGAGAGAGAGAGTGAACACACCCCGGCCCCTCGTTTGCGGAATATCTCTGGCTTGTGATCCGGGACTCAGCTGCGCCTACCCGCATCGAAGACCACGACGTCGACACCGTAACCCATTTGCCTGGTCACCGGTCTACGCCGACTTTCCCTCCTGTCGACGGCCTTTCACCTCGATCATCTGGCCCGGCGACTGCCACCTCCAACCCTGACGTATCACGAGCCGGCTCAGACACCCATAGCCCATCATGCCGCTCATCAACGGCCAGAAGATGGCCTGGTACGTTCACACCTCTCATCGCGTCTCTTCCACTGCTTTCACGATGTCTATCCCGCCAAACCCTGGCATGCTCCTTCTCCTGCCTCGTCAATTACCCCTCCTCCCTGATTCTTAAACATCGCCACTAACCCGTCGCCCGCCCCCTTCCAGCGAGCCATGCATCCGCGGCCATCGTTCCACCAAATGCACACACGCAAACGAGCGTCTCATGGTTCCAGTGCGGAAACCCGGCAGACCTTTGAGCACCTGCCCACACCCGCCGAGCCGCGGCTGCGGCTGCGGCAGCGTCACGGCCGCCATCCCGAGGAAGCAAAAGTGCAACTGCGGACCGGGGGTTACCGCCGAATCCGACGTCGTCAAAGTCGAGTCTCCTGCCAGCGAGGCCATGCCTACCTCACCAGCTCGGTCCTCCACTGTGTCGAGTGCATCTTACAGAGTTCAGAAGCAAAATAGCAAGCCCAGTAGCCGAAAACAATCTTTCGGACCCGCCACGCTGGACCGCATCGACAGTAGCCAGTTCAACATATTGCCAGCCTACGACGCACCTCAGACGATATCGCAACAAATGAACGGCGGCATCGACGCCATGGGAATGCCGACGCCCAGACCGAGCATGGAGTACAGCCAAATGCCCATGATGGGCCCTGACGGTGTCCTACAGAGTCCAATGGTATTCCCCATGTATCAACCTCCGATGGTACCTATCATGATGTCGCCAGACGTCCAAAAGCCGCCCGGAATCTCAACAATGGCCGCACCGAAGCTTTCTACTGCAGCATCAACAACAACAAACAGCCCGGTCAATGGCGGAGGCGGCTCCTGCTGCTCAGGAGGGGCGAAGAGCGCCAAGACCACCCCGCCGGCTAGCACAGAATCCAGTCCAAAGGTTCCCCCGAAACCCAAATCTGGCGGATGTTGCGCATCGAAGAACAAGAACCCGCCCCAGGCCAAGACTGCGGCTGTCAACGGAACGCCGATGCCACCTATCAACGGAGTGGCCATGCCGCCTTTTCAACCCCCTGTGGCCCTGTCGTCGCAAATTTTCCAGCAGTATTACCCCCAACCTACGCTTTTCCACTACCCAGCCAGCTACGGCTCCTACATGACGCCACTGCAGCCAGCTCAGTGGCGGCAGACGATGGAGGCGTTGCAATACAGACAAACCGGACCCGCGAATGGGCCTTACGAGATGCCGACGGCGATGGCCTACGGAAACGGTCAAGCCGCGCCGCCAACGAACGGTATGGTAACGTCCCACGAATGTACATGCGGCGACGGTTGTCAGTGCGTAGGATGCGCCGCTCATCCATACAACGATGCGACGCAGGATTACGTCCGCTCGGCATGGCAGAGCATGGTGGAGGATTCCTACCACCACTCCAACGGCCACGGGTTACATGGTACGAACGGGACGAATGGTGCAAATGCACATGTCGACGGGATCAATGGTGGCTCAGATCTCCCTCCATCTCGAGACGGCGAGGCAAGCGGTTCTCCTACGGCACCACAGACGCCCTCAGATGCGACCTCCGGCGTGGGCGAAGAGCTTTCTGCGAACGACTTCTTCTTCGTCAACTATCCGTTTGGTGGAGACTCATGCTCAGGGGAGACGGCTTTCTGTCCATGTGGAGACGACTGCCAGTGCTTGGGGTGTTCGATACACAACAACAACAACACGGCTCCGTCGTCGGAGGTGTAGGTCCCAACAATGGGGAAACAGAAAACAGGGTGGTTATGGTATTGCATGGGACGGAAGGATAGCATGGTGCTGGTTCCGGCACGTGGGTTGCTAAGTCGTGGATCGACAAGTGTGTTTTGGAAGACGCCGATCGATACCCTTGTATGATTGTACTGAATGAAGACATCACATACGGACCGGGCAGTATATAGACGGGTTCACGAAATCTGGGTACGGGAGCATCAAGACATCTCCATTCTTGGAGCGTTGTGCCATTGCCTTCTTGCAATTGTTTTGATTGTTAGACCGCTGCCTGGCGGGGGAAAGTATGTGAACTGAACCATTATTTTGGACTACTCCCTACGCAGGGAGAACTCCGTACTTTCGAGAATCACCGGCCAACCTACGGTGATCGCCCGGCGCGGCGCGGTGCCCCGCTCAGAACATAGCCCCGCATAACAATGGTAGACAGCCCCGGTACATGAATACGATGTACAGTCTTCGACCCAGGCTTTCATGCACAGACACACCTCATCCCAATCACACTTCACAATTCCCCCACGTCACCATCTCATTCTTGAAACATCCGTGAAACAAAACGATTCTGCGAAAGCTTGCGAAGAAAGATCTGATCTGTTGAGCGCCCTACGCACTGACTTTGGGCACGAGGGGTCCCACATTGACGGGTGTCATCTGAGCTGGGATCATCGAGGCACAGGCGCGCTCACGCGTCGACGGCGTACATTCGACATCTCCAACCAGACTTCACACATCCAGCAGTCGACCCTCATCACGTCTCATACAAGCTACTCTCACCACATCAAGTCCCATCACGCAAATTCAGAATGCCAGGTCACGACGACCGCCCCAGGGCCGTCTCCCACCACCACAGATCCCGCTCCCGCTCCCCACGCGCCTCCGAGAACGACCGCTCCCACCACCGCAGGCGCTCCCCGCCATCGTCCCGCCATCACGATTCGCACAAACACCGCTCCTCCCGCCGCGAACGCCCCGCGCAGCTTCCCTTCTCGGCCCGCCCGCTGCACAAATCGGACCTGTCGGCCTTCCGCCCGCTGTTCGCTTACTACCTCGACCTGCAGAAGGGGAAGGACATACTTTCCATGGACGAGCGTGAGGCGCGCGGACGGTGGAAGTCGTTCGTGGGCAAGTGGAACGAGGGCGCGTTGAGCGAGGGGTGGTATGATCCTGAGATGTTCGCTTCGGCTGTTGAGAGGGCGGCTGAGTTGGGGATCGATGAGGAGAGACCCGCTGCTTCTCCTGCTGCCGCCGCCGAGCCGGAGTCTGACATGCGGGGGCGCGAGGAGAGCGAGGAGAGCGAGGATGTGGGGCCTGCGCCCCCGCCTGCGAGGGCGGGGGCGATGTCGGGGCCGGGGATGCCGAATCTGGATGATGTTGCTGTGGCGCGGGAGCAGAGGGCTGAGGATGCGGCGAGGGCGCGCAGGGATGAGGCGGAGGACCTGCGGTATGACAGGAAGATGGACCGGAGGGATCAGAGGGAGAAGCTGGATGAGCTTGTGCCGAGGGCGGAGGCGGGGACGAGGGAGCGCAGGCTGGAGAAGAAGGCAATGGTGAATGAGAAGATGAAGGGGTTCCGAGAGAGGTCGCCGGGGGCGGCGGTCGTGGGGGATAGGGAGCTCATGGGCGGTGGCGACGGGGTGGACGAGCTTCGTAGGGAAAGGGAGCGGGAGGAGAGGAAGAAGACGGAGCGGGAGATCCGGCGAGAGGAGATCGCGAGGGCCAAGGCTGCGGAGAGGGAAGAGCGCGTCAGAGAGTGGAAGGAGAGGGAGGAGGGGACTATGAAGGCGTTGAAGGAGCTGGCGAAGGCGAGGTTCGGATAAGCTGACACGCAACGGCTGCTTCTACCCTACGTGTTTTGGCAAGTAAGCCCGAGCCTTGATGTCGAGGTTCGACTTTTCATGCCGCTGCAAAGTTGAAAGGATGCCCAAGCTCACTTGCAGTGTGTGGTTTGCCACTGCGTTACCAGGTAAAACCTTGACGCCTGTCCTCGTGTCGAATCTTTGTGTCTTCTACCCAGAAGGGTAGTAGAAGCTTGCACTGAGTTCAGAATCTGATGATGCACGTTGACTGTTGGCCCACCTCACGCATTCAAGAACTGGTTCTCGGAGTAAATCCTCCGTAGCCTACCAGTCGAAAGGCAGAGGTGAGTGCTCGTGGAATGGAAAGACTACCAAGATAGAACACAAAATGAGATCCTGTTTAGACATCATCGCCAACAAATGGCCAATATCTGAAAGGCCATCACGGGGCAACGAGCAGGTCGGCATAGCGCCTCAAGTGGGTTCTACCGCGTGCAAGATGGAATGTCCCTCTGTCTAGCTCAGGACATGCCAGTTTTCTCAATAACGATACTCATACTGGTCTAAAGGCGTCTTCGCATCGCATTCTGGTGTTAATGGTTGTCCTATGGACAGCACATTTTGCCAGATACATGCCTCCAATGAATATGCAAGTTCTAGCTTGCCTACTGCCTGGCCTAATACCTAGGCATGGGTTGGACAGATTAGAATATCTCGTGCCATCAAGCAGCCTCCTTCCATATGGAGGACTCGATGGTAACCCCTGCTCATCCAGTCTGGACGAAGAAGTCTCACCTTGTAAGCTTCTACTACAGCCGCCCCAACAGCACATCAGTAGGCCGAGGACCGGACCTGTCTGGCGTGGGTTCCTCGTCTGAAGGCCCGTCCTTACGCTCTAGCATGTATCAACATCCACCGTACCATGGGATGGAAAAAGAGTAGCGTCTCGCATACGATCTTTACACTAGGAAATCGGCATGGAAACCGTTTAGGTCATCTCGCGAGTCGTGAGGGCCCCATTGCAAAAGATAGCCGTGACCATCTCATCTCAAAATGGTTGCTCTGGTTGAAACATCTTCATGGTTATGTATACCACGGGTCGGTAAGTGTCTGCCTGGGGCAGGAGAGCCCTCGACAATGAGGGAAGCGAAGCGTTGTAGCTGGAGGTGCAGTTGTACTTCAAGGCCAGTGTAATCTCTCAGTGCTCGACACTAGCCAGCTTCAGGATCCAAAATTGAGAACGAGGCGTATGCTGAGGTTCTGGCGGATATGTTGGGATTCCGCTGCTGCATTGAGTAAACTTGTCCGTCAGTCTGGAAGGGGCATTGGAAGGGGCAGTCTTGGACGTTCAGGGAGATGTTCGTGCACGGACGTCTCACGTGACACCGCCTCCTATCAAAGTGGGGTGTTTGCCCAGGAGGAAAGCTCGAGGTACTTGTGATGAGGACAAGTCCAAATTTGTTGACACAAAAGCAACCAGCTAATTAAGTCCTAAAACTATGGTTTTGGTATTTTCCGTAGAAATAAAGTTGTGGACGCGATGCCTGCGTTGGGATGCATCGAAGAGCCCGTCTCAAGATATCAGGTCCCCACTCTCGACGTGTCCTGGGGTCCGACTGAATTCCCAAGTCTGTAATTTTCTCACTCACAAACTTCGACTCTCAGCCTCATAAAGCCGTCGTTCTAACCTCTAGTAAGTAGATTTTGACTCATACTGTACAAAAAGAAAACACTAAACATGAACACTCACGCCCCCGAAGGACCCTTTCGCATCCACCAAAACTTCACACTTTACCCCGCCAACGACCCCGCCATCAAATTTCCCGTCACCAACACGCCTCAGAGTATCCGTCACGATGTCTTCCGATAATGAAGGTGAGGCAGGCGACCTCTTCGCCGACCCAGAAGACTACTACCCTCCCACCCCGCCACCAACCTCCGTAACCCACACCCTCGCCTCGGGCCGCACCCTAACCCTCCACCTCGTTGGCTACAGCCCGACAGAAGCCCACCACCTCTGGAACGGCTCCCGCGTCGTCTCCGACTACTTCGAGGCCCTCCCCTCGCGCGTTACCTCACGCACCGTTCTCGAGATCGGCGCCGGCGCCGGTCTCCCCTCCCTCGCGGCTGCCCTCCTCGGCGCCCGCCGCGTCGTCATGTCCGACTATCCGGACGTCGACATCGTGCAGACCATGCAGAAAAACATCGACATCTGCGAGGGCGCCAACGAGGTGGTGGCCAAGGGCTATGTCTGGGGCGCGGACACGACGCCGCTGCTCGCCGAGCTGCCGGTGCCCGAGG
Organism: Verticillium nubilum; assembly: GCA_002851675.1. Classification (NCBI taxonomy): domain Eukaryota; kingdom Fungi; phylum Ascomycota; class Sordariomycetes; order Glomerellales; family Plectosphaerellaceae; genus Verticillium; species Verticillium nubilum. Next base: position 29,663 of record NMXI01000047.1, on the reverse strand, counting down.
CCAAGTTTGACGTTCTCATCCTAGCAGATCTGCTATTCCGGCACACGGAGCATGGGAGCCTGGTCAAAACGATCGAGATGACAATGGCGAGGAAGAAGGAGAGCAGGGCGTATGTTTTCTTCACCTCATATCGGCCATGGCTACGGCACAAGGATCTCGTCTTCTTCGACGTGGCCAGGGAGAAGGGGTTCCTGGTCGAGCAGGTCATCGATCGAAAGATGGAGAAGAAGCTCTTTGAAAACGATCCCGGCGACGAGGAAATTTTGAAGACGGTATCAGGGTACGAGGTGCGGTGGCCTGAGACTGCGTGCGAGGACTGAGGGGTAATCGACCAAGGATCGGGATCAAACGGCGCATAGAGAGTCTTTGGAGGCGTATGAGGCATGCATGTGACGTGGACCGGCAGGAAGAGAGAACGGGATACTGGGATGGGAACTGCAACCTGCGGGAATGAGCTCATCTAGGGTAGTGATGCAGCAGATCTTCCCCCCTTCGAGGAGCCTAGAGCTGTCGTTCATATGAATGACGAGATCACGAGCTTCAGCTGACACCGATTCATTGGAGCGTATGCAGCCACGCGGCTGCGAGCACATCATCCACATCCCATCCCGCCATTGAGATTGGCCCTTGAGCGCCCAAGTTCGGGGCACAGGCAGAAATCTCAGGCAAAAGTTATGGCTGGTCATTGTTGGCCAATGGCAACTGTGTGGATCAAGATCTTCCGTGCTTAAGTCTACAAGCTGCCAAAGGCCTGGTACCAGACCTCATGACCCTGGCTCGAGAGAGGCGGAGATCATGGAATGTTCCAAAGGGGGGGTTGCCTTCGGCGCAGTACGCATAGTCGTCGGCGTGTCGCCGTGCGGGGTGAGATGGTGCCGCGTCGATACTGCCGGGTCAGTGCATGGAGTTCGCCAGACGGTGTCACAAAACAAGAGGTGTCCAGCACCGGTGACCAGGTATATGAAGACGTCAAGGCCTGCCCGCACCCTTCTCGAACGCGGTCTATTCTGGGTAGCGTCTTCGTCAGACATGAGCCACAGACACGGCGTAGCTCAAGCCCAAGTCTCTTACACGTCGGCTCTGAGGCAAATTTGAACAATCAAGATGATGTACCCTTGTCAAGCATACCGCATGTGAGGTTCGGCTTTGAGGTGCGCTGCCAAGGAACACCCATAGTAGAGGGTGAAGTTATCATGGTGTTACCCCGTTTCCCCATGGGTGTGCCGCGACTAGTGACCCCAAGCTGTAACTTAAGACTCACACAAATTCACCATACCCGCATTGTGAACATGCATATGGACCCCAAGTAGCACGCAGAACCGTCACGCTCGCCTAGGGAAGATGCCTGAAGTAGTGGTCTGCGGGGTGGGTGTCAACCTCCGTGGTTGCACGTGATGCGGGTGAGGGCTCAGTCGTCTAGTCGCTTGCCCAATATCGATGTGTTCGAGACACGATTGGGTACCGGATGAAGGAAGACTGCTTGAGATCCAAAATACATTTTGAAGGATTTGAACGTTGAGGCAAGCCATCAATCGAAGAAGTTGTTCAACGAATGTCGTCGTTTTGAAGACGAGTCGCGCGCGCCAAGAGGCCGTCGCATGACCACTCGTCAGGTACCAGCCGCACCAAAAGAACACACGACTTTGTGGAGGTGGCAGGGTTGCAGGGTTGCAGGGTTGTGGTCACGGAAGAGCCGTCTCCTGTCTTCGAGGATGGGTTACCCCACACTCTGGCGGCGGGCGGCGGGCGGCCAGCGACCAATCCAGGTGTGGGTGACACTGCCTCCGCGTCGACCTCCGCATCCCCATTTTTGGCACAAATGCAAAGGCGGTCAGTGTCAGCGCCAGACAACTTGTCAAGTGGCATGCTATGATGGGATCAGCTTCTGAGCCAGGCATCGGGAGATTTTGACTCGGCAATGTATGGTGCCTGGTCGAGAGAGTCCCTCGTGCTGAAGTTAGAGCGCCGGCCGCCGGCAAATGGCGAAGATAAGAGAGACGCACTAATGGTATGAGAGCAGATAAGCCCAGGGCAAAACGAAGCAGTCCGCGCGCCCCCGTGGTGATGCGGCTTTCCGATGTTGTGATGGGGTGGATGGACGGAAGGGTAGGCCAAACCATGGAAGTCGGTTCTCCTTCGGGGGGCTCCATCAGTTCATTTCCTCCTCATCTCATCTCGGCCCCTCTCTGCTACGGTAGTGTTTAGCGCATTGTCGCAGAGGTGCAGGCCATTCCTCCGAGGACGAGAAGTGCGGCTCCATGTGCCGTTTTGGGGAGGAGAACTGATGGGGAATCGGATGAAGCCCTGGAAGCTCGTTTTGTCGACTTGGTGCCTGCGAGAGACAAGAATGAGAAGTAGGCAGCGCAAGGAGGGGAGAAGAGGAGACCGTCGAGCCAATGACCATTTGTTCGGTTGTCATTGGCGTGTGTGTCCTTGTCCTGTCTCGGCAAGGTTTCCGGAGCTTCTGCGAGGGGCCTGCCCCCAAAGTCATTTCGAGGATGGGTAGCCGCTGGATGACAAACAGATTGGTGTTCGGAGAAGCTCGGCTATGCTGCTTGTCCCTCTCGTCGAGGGGTTCGTGAGATATTCGTGTTTGTGCTTCGCTGGTCCCACTCTGGGCACCGAGGACATAAGTAAACGGCGGTGCTTTCACGAAGGTGCAGGATCGTGAGCCTTCTGTGAGAGAGGACAGGAACAGGGAGATCTGCGGGCAGGCACATCATCGCATGGGGTCTATTAGGTAAGTGGTGTACCTAAGCACGATCCGAGCAAGGCAGGCGACAGTGAGGTGGGCAAGGTGGGCAAGGTGGGCAGGGAGACAGAGAAATCTTGGCAGCTTCTCCAATGCGGAGTCAGACCCCACGGGCAGCTGCCCCCAGATTTTCCTTTCCAGCCCGGTCGCTTCTTCTTAGCCCCAGCCCCAGCTTCTTTCCTCCAAGTTGGGTCGCACTTGCTGGGCTTGGGCTGTGTGTGTGTGTACTGGGCCAAGCTGCACTTGCCCCGAGGTCCAACAGGTGAGTTGTGATGTGATTGTCCCTCTCTCTCCACACTTTCTCCTCCCTCACCTCCACGTCCGTCTCGGAACACATTCCAGCACACACCACAGCTCCTGGAGAGCCAGAGCTCCCGTCTTTCTTCCAAGCTCTGCTACCCAGCTCAAGCACATGCTCCTCACCATCTCCCTGCTCGTCTCGTCACGCAACTCAATTCGTGACACCGATTGCCGCCACCACTCGACTTAGGCTCCAGACCAGATCGCCCATGATAGACCTCGGCGTCCCGCGTGCCTGAATCAATTCCCCGCTGTACATCCGTACCATACGGTACCTCATTCTGCTACTTGTTGCCCTCGACTTGGCTGTTTCCCTCCACCTCCTTCGTAACCATCGATCACTTGCCGGCCAACTCGAACAGCGACACCATTTGAAGGACTCAGGAGCACGGCCTTTTTGCGACCTGATCGCGTGTCGACCTGCTCTATCCTGACAAGACGCCGTCACCAAGCTAGCGGCGCTCTTCTCGAGCTTCCCCCGCGTCTCACGCTCCCCGACGTTTCCATCAACAAAACGTCTCCTCACCACATCCCCCATTCCCCCGCCTTTCGCATCCCACACCCTCCCTCCCTGCTCGGGCCCCCCCAGGTTTCTGCCACCACCACCCTCATTTCATCTCACCTTAAGAATCGCCCTCTTTTTATCCAGCCAAGTTCGACTCCACGAGTACCTCCACTCCCACGGATACGTGCGTCTTGTCTTGCGCCGCCACCCACAACTTGACGCCGTCACTCCAACCACCGACAATATCAATCACACTTGAATCGTCGGGCCCTTGTCTCTTGTGCCACCCCATTCTTCGTTGGACGCGATCCTCAACCCTCACGTCGCGTCTCCAAATCATTTACTTGGGACCCCTCTTGCGCCGCTCCGCGCCCGTCACCATCACACTGTACCATACCGCAACCGCAACCCCAAGGCACCGGCCTTTCACCTTCCGAACCCAATCAACTGTGTCCGCCGCCAACTCACACGCATGGCCCGAGGCAACGGCTGGAGCACCGCCTTTGACGACCAGTGAGCACTTGCTCTTGCAGGATCCGTCCTGACTAGCAGGCCAGATCGTTGTACGGGGCATCCGAGGCAGAGAGAGGTGATAGATACCGGTAGCCTTGCCATCAACGACTGGAGAAGCTATTTTCATCTCATCGACCAAGAACCCCGAAGTCTTATCCCCCTCGAGCATTTTCGTGCTGCACCCCACAGTCTGCCCTGTGGTTCCGCTTCTCGCTCCGCGGCCCAATTCACACCCCTTCCTCCACATCCACCACCACTTCTCCTCGAATCCTCCATCTCCCCTCTTCTTCTCCTCCCCGGTCCCCCACTTCAGGGTACTGCGTTACCCGAGCCCTCAGAGTCCCAACCGTCCTTTCTGCCCTGGTGTTCTCCAGGATGATGCCTATCCACCAGTCCATCGAGGGCCAGCCTCCTCACATCGGCGCTGGACTGAGCCCTCCTGCCGCCACTGCCGGTGAGAACGGCGAGCGCCAGCAGAAACCCAAGACCTTGCCCTGCAAGTACTGCAGCAAGCGTTTTAGGTGAGTTGCTTCCATTCCAGCCCTCAAGGGTTCCGTGTATCTGTAGCTGACATAGCCATTTTCAATTTAGGCGTGTGGAGCATGTTCAAAGGCACGAGCGCACTCACACCAAGGAAAAGCCCTTCTCCTGCGGTTGGGCTCGTTGTGGGAAGACATTCGGACGCCGGTGAGTCGTGTTTTGTAGTTCACCCTCCACAGATAGTCCGCGCCTCTCCCCTGCCCTCCCATTGCTCCTCACCACCTCTTGTACCTCTGCTGTGTCCCACGCCCCCGACCTGCTTTTTCTTCCTTCCTTCCTTCTCCTCCACTGGTCATCCCATTTTGCATGATCGACGTTTCGACTCAAAACTGTTCTGGAAGACATAAGCTTATATGGACATCAGCGATCTCTTGGTTCGTCACGAAAAGCTCGTTCATCTTAATGAAGGGAACAGTGGCCCCAAGGAATATCGACCGAGGAAGTCCTCAGCCGCTGGCGGCCATCAGGCCTCCTCATCCGAGAGCCATGCGGAAACCGAGGTGCTCAACATTCAGCGGACACCCGTCCAAGCACACCAGCAACCTCATCATCAACAACACCAGCAACACCATAATCACCAACCGCTTCAACCTCAGCATTACCACCAGGATACGATAGTAGCTGCTGCGCCCTCTTCTCTCCCTCAAGACCCCCGCATGCAGCAGGCTCGGGCAGCCGCCTGCAATCTGGACTTACTCTCGGATGCTGCCCTGGCTAGCGAGGTCAATCCTATGCAGCCAATGATGACGGATATGGGCCAGTCTCAGCCTACCCATGCGCGCATCAAGTCTTACGATGAGCAGATGGGCTACTCCGAGCGACCCCGCGAGGACCAGCCGGCGCTAGCCCCTGTTTTTGCGTCACAGGCTGCTCCTTCCTCATATGACGACTATCACCTGTTCCTCGATGACTTTGCGGGATCTTCGCATTTCCTACCACCAGCATTCGAGCCCGATCAGCAGATGGGTGGCATGTGGCCGAGACAAACCGGTGATATGCATCAACGGGGCTTGTCTAAGCCGGCATCGCAGTTTCCGTCTCGCTTTCCATCAGTTCAGCCAGATGGAATGACAGGCATGGACGGACAGGCGCGAGGCGGCGATGAGCCGATGAGAGCACCTTCTCTAAGAATCTCCGCAGTTGACCACAACGCCATCAAGAACAGGCTGGATGAGTTTTCTTCAGTCTTGCCTGCGGACTTCGTCTTCCCGTCACGCCACACTTTGACCAGATTTCTCGAAGGATACATTAGTGGATTTCACGAGTACCTACCCTTCCTACACCTGCCCTCCTTGGCTCCGGCGGAAATCGCACCAGAACTTCTTCTCGCAATATTAGCGGTCGGCGCACAGTATCGCTTTGAGAGCCATCGAGGGCACGCATTGTGGTATGCCGCAAAGGCTGTTGCGCTGGAGCAAATCCGGAGAAGACATAGCCATGAGGTTCACGCTCTACTCCCTACACCAGCTGCATACAGTCCGCACTCGACAAGGCCATCGCCAAGCACCGGCTTTCGACACTCATTTGCATCAGCCCAACAGGAAAGGCCTATGACACAGGACACCCATCGCGAGCCATTGTAAGCTCATCTGATTGGTTCGAAGAAGATTCGCTAACTGACCATTGTAGCTCACCCAATACACCACAAGCGCGGCTCGAAACGATACAGGCCGTTTTGTTGTTGTTTGCGGTTGGCCTTTGGGGTGCGAGCGCCATCCTGCATGAGGCACTCTCCCTCCAAAGCCACCTCGCTATTCTTGTTCGCGAGGAGGGCCTGACGGCCGAGTCGAGTCCCGGCGCAGCCCCTGATTGGGAGACATGGGTCCGCTTAGAGGGCGCATCCCGGACCAAGCTCATCGCCTACTGCTTTTTTAACTTGTGCAGCATAGCGTACAACATGCCACCGCTCCTGCTAACATCGGATCTAAGTCTCTTCTTACCCTACCCCTCGCGCCTATGGAGGGCCGAATCAGCCTGGCAGTGGCAGGAAGCCAGGCAATCATGCCCATCAGTGGACATCACCGTGCATGATGCGTTTGCAAGACTGTTCGGGAGGTCGTCTCAAGGTCTCCCGGCTCACATCACGTCTTTGGGCCATTACGTTCTTATTCATGCCCTAACACAGCATGTGTTTTTACTCAAACAAACTTCATTCGCCTTCAGCTCGCCTTTTGAGCCGCAGAGGGTTCTCAAGCCAGACGATGTCGAAGAGGTCCTTCAGGCCTTGCGTATATGGCAAACCAGCTTCGAACACCGACATCAAGTGCGAGCAGCAGAATCGGCACACATGGGCGCGAACGACTCATTCCCGGGCGGTCCGGTGGCATTCAACGCAACAGCTTTACTGCGACTGGCGTATATACGGCTGTACACCGATATCACCCCGAGCAGAAGTCTCGAAACACGCGATCATATGTTGATTGCATCATCACTGAGCAACACACCTATACTGGTGCGAAGCCTGCGCCTCCAGAAGGCTGTCTTTCAGGCAATCCACGCCCTTTCCATGCTCGTCAAGGCAGGTGTTAATTACGTTGCGCGAACAAAATCGCTGGAGTGGAGCATTCAGCATTCTTGTAAGTCGATGCTCTGCGCCAGGGACGCCATGCTTGCTAACCTGTCTCTCAGTGGGCAACTTTGAATGCGCCGTTTTGCTCTCCAAGTGGCTCTTGACGCTATCCTCGATTGGCCCGAACGATCAACCAGTGTCCACTGACGAAAAGAACTTTCTCGAAATGATCCGCCGTATGCTCGACGAAACCGAATTCGCAGTGCCGATCGACCCTTCGCTAGGTGGCCCCGCGGCCAATCCACCATCCAATATGGAGGCTTTGGCAGGGGACAGCACACGGCTGAGGCAGCTTGCTGCGGCAGTCATCCGCCTCTGGGCCGAGACGTTCAAGGGCACGCACATTTTCGACCTGGTGCGGGTGATGGGGTCTAGTCTTGATGGCTACGCAAGTTTAGTCGAAAAGCCGCATGACAGGGCACCTATGGGGCGTGTTGCCGGTGACGCTGGGCTTGGCTGAAAAGGGGCAAGGGGTATTGCAGGTGTGGGAGTTCTCGGTTGGGATAGGAATTCTTCAAAGGGAAAGAAGTGGCCAGGGGTTCGGCATTGCTCTGGGTTTTTTAGCTGTTGGGAACCAGAGCAAATGACGGTGCATATGCCTGAAAACGGGTTTGTAGGACCAGCCAGACATGGCGTCCTGTACCATGATTCTTTGCCAGCTTGATTCGGCGCAAGACTGGGGGGAATGGAGAGCAGTCTCTGCGCCAGAGCAAGGTCGGCAACAATTGGGCTTTCAAGATGGAGCTGATCAGAACGACGGTTTTGTTCTAAAGACGGTAGTCATGTTTTAATGATGCAGAATATGGACAAGATAAAGTCTATTAACACAACTACAAGTGGCGAGCATTATTTGTTGCGGTCAAATTGAATCGGACCCGAATCAGATCGATTGGTTCATTCAGGGGCTTGTTCCGCCACGTGACCTCGCGTTTACCTGTCAGTCCCGCGGCGCGTGAAGTTCGCGGTCAATGACGATGATGACATCACTTTTATAAGCTGGCCATTGATCTCCAATTGCATCTTCTCTCCTGACGATCTGTATAGCAGAGCTGATTTATTACTGCAAACGAATCGTCGCAAAAATACAACAAACCTTGCATTGACCATGCCGGCGCGGAAAAGAGCAGCTGCCTCGCCGCCTGAGGATGAGCCCCGCCAACGACCCCGGCGCACGACGAGCACGCCAAAGAAAAGCGCGTATTTCGAAGACGAGAGCGATGAGAGCGCCGACTATAAAGAAGAGGATGCTTCCGAAGACGAAGAGCCGGAAGAAGATGAGGATGACGAAGATGAGGATGACGAAGATGAGCGCCCGAAACGCGGCCGCGGACGACCTGCTGCGAAAGCCAAGGCCAAGACCCCGGTGAAGCGCAATGGGGCGAAGCCGAAGAAGCTGAAGAAGGAGGAGGTGGCGGATGAGTATCATGAAGATGAGGCCTCGGAAGAGGATGAGGATGAGGAGGAAGACGATGAGGATGAAGTCCCGCGCGTGACTATCACGAAGGCAATTGGCCTGCGGCCCCTAGATGGTGTTGAATACGCCGACACGAAGCTGCACAAGAACACCCTCGCCTTCTTGAAGGATCTAAAGGCGAACAATACCCGACCTTGGCTGAAATGTAAGTTATTCAAACAACTCTTCATCAAACCCCAGCATCCCAGATCAAAAAGCTAATAAGCCCAGCCCACGACGGCGAATACCGCCGCGCCCTCTCCGACTTCAACACCTTCATCGAGACCTTCACTCCCGTTGTCTCAGAAGCAGACGAGACGGTCCCCGAGCTGCCCCTCCGCGACCTCACCTTCCGCATTCACCGCGACATGCGCTTCAGCAAGAACCCGACGCCGTACAAGGCTCACTTCTCCGCCGCGTGGTCGCGCACCGGGCGCAAGGGCCCCTACGCATGCTACTACCTGCACGTCGAGCCGGGGAAGGCCTTCCTGGGCGGGGGACTCTGGTGTCCGCCCGCGGATCAGGTCCGGGCGCTTAGGGAAAGTATCGATACCCGGCCGGCGCGGTGGAGGGGAATCCTCAACAATGCTGCTTTCAAGAGGACGTATCTCAAGGGAAAGGGGAAGGGAAAGGGAGATGAGGAGGCGGTGGATGCGTTTTGCAAAGGAAACCAGGAGAATGCGCTCAAAACGAAGCCAAAGGTAAGCCTCGCTCGACATTCACAAAATCCCGCGGGCGAGATTCTAACGACGGCAGGGATGGGAGACGGACCATCGCGATATAGAGCTGCTCAAGCTGCGGAGCTACACGGTGGGCGCCAAGATTGAAGACGGACTTTTCGCGAGGGGGAATGCGCAGGAGAGGTTGAAGGAAATGCTGGCTGCCATGGAGCCTTTTGTAAGTCGACTCTGCGATGTGCTGACGACTCCTCCCGCTGAGCCACGCACTGACCTGCCAGATTACCTTCCTCAACCGCATAGTCATGCCGGACCCTGGGGATTCGAGCGACGAGGACGATGAAGAGGATGCACCGGAGGGCAGCGAGGATGAAGATGAGGACGAGGGTGCGGAAGAGGATGAAGCGAGCGACTGAACGGATAGCGCAAAACGATCCAGATAGCCACAGATTGACGTTCGCATATGACAGCAAGGACCCGGCAGGGCAAACTTGTGCCGAGCGCTCATGATGCCACGTCCCTGAGCAACCGAAGTCCAACTACAGGCGAAGAGAGCAAGAGGAGGGACATGCACAGCACCAGCGATATCACAATCAGGACTTGTCTTTCAACTCATAATCATTGCTATCTATATTAAGCCGGCTCATCATGTCATTCGACATTACTATACATTTTCCAACCTCGCCTCTAGCAACCGCACATGTTGATCTTGGCGACGGCCGGGTCGTGGTCGCTCACAATGTCGGCGAAGCGGCGCCACGAGGAGACGTGTAGGTGCTCGAGCTTGGCCTTATCGTTGACCAGCGAAGGGCTGATGAACATGTGGTCGAGCTGCTGGGCGTTGCCGTCGAAGACGTAGCTGTAGCGCTCCGTCGCGGGCAGGCTGTGCTTGCTCAAGCTGGTCATCTTGTGCTTCTCAACAAGCAGCTTCATGGGCGCGACAAAGGCAAACTCGTTGAAGTCGCCGGAGACGACGATGCGGGCCTTGGGGTCCTGGGCGTACAGGGTGTCGATGAAAGCACCGATACTACCGGTCTGGAGGAGGCGCTTCTCAACGCCGTTGTTGATGGGAGGGCGGTTGTCGCCGTGGAGGGTAGATGAGCCGCCCTTGGAGCCGTTGTGGACGTTGATGGTGAAGAAAGGCTTGGTCTTGGGGCCCTTGATGGCGCGCCAAGAGGCGACGAGAGGCTTGCGGCTGTTGGCCCAAGCAGCGTCGTTGGCGACGTCGATACGGCCGGGGTTGAAGGACAGGGCGGGGCCTTCAACGACAACAGCCGAGTCGAGGCTGCCGCCCTGGTTGGGCTTGTAGACCTCGAGAACATCGGGACGGTAGAGGTACTGATTCCTTCATTAGCACGCTTTACGAGAGGGGGCCGTAATGGGCCAGCTTACCGCGGTCTGAATGTTACCACCGGGCTGGCCACCATCCTGGTTGCGGACAGGGTCAACGTTGAGCCACTCGTAGACGACGCCGCTCTTGGCCTCAATCTCAGCAGCAAGCGTGGCGAGGGTGATGTTGGCGCTGACGACCAGGTCGTTGGTAGGGCCGTTGCTGTCCTGAACCTCCTGAAGGAAAAGCAGATCGGGAGTCTTGAGGTACTCAACGATCTGGTCGGCAACATCGGGCAGATGCTCGGATTCGGGCCACAGGTTCTCGACGTTGTACGAGCCAAAGGTGATGCCGCGGCAGTCACCGCTGCTCTCAAGAGTGGTGGGGCTCGTCTCGGCAGAGGCTTCAGACTCGACCTTGACAGCCGTCAGGGGAAGGATACGGTAGAAGCCAAAAGCGTAGGTGACAACGCCGGTGATGTCGGCCAGCTTGTCGCCCATCTTGGACTCGGGGTTGCGGGTGCCATCGAGGGGCGAGCCGATAAGGACAGTCTCGGGGTTAGCATCTACAAGTCTGGTCAGCCACAGGTCGCGCACTGGTCCAACTCAAGCCAACTCACCCTTGTCGAGCATGGTGATACCACCGTGCTCGTTGCGGCCAGTGGCGGGCCATCCGCCAATGACCCAAGTGTCACCGAACTGGTTAGGGCGGGTCATGCCGACGGGGGCCTTGATAGTGACAAGCTCGCCATTGAGAGCCTCCCAGTAGTCCATGCCGTACTTGGTGGGTTCCAGAACGGGGTTCACAACCGAGACGCGGCGAACATCGTTGGGGACGGCAAAGACGTCGCCGTCATCAAGGCTGGTGTACTGCTCGGTGGGCGGGTTGGGGGTGTCCTCTCCGATGACATAGGCGACAACGGCGTTGCCGCGCGAGACAACCTCGACGTTGCGGGGCGTGGCAAGCTCGGTCAGGTAAAGGTGGGTGTTCGTGGACCTAGGGCGTTGCGCGTCAGCTATGCTTAACACTAGCGGGTTTGCGCTCCCGGCAGTATGCGCACCTGTACTCAAGAATGGTGCCGTCAAGCTTGATGATGTCGCCAACGGCGAGGTTCGCGCCAACGTTGCGGTCAAAGACGTAGACGGCCTCAGAGGTCAGGTCGTCATCATCGGGCACGGTCGAGCGAATCCAGACACCGTTGGGGCCCTTTGCGAGCACGAGACCCTCGACAGCCGTCACATTCTTGCCCTGTAGGGGCGACATGAAGGTGTTGCCATTGATCTCGGCAATAGTGGTGGCCGCGACGGCACCAACGAAGGTGAGGAGGGCAGCGGGGACCTTCATCTTGGATCTTGGAGGATCGAGGGGATCGCAAGACGGCAAATTGAGGTCGGTTGACGGCAAGACGAGGAGGAGGGACCTGCAAGAAGGGACGATTCTCGTGAGATCGGCGGCCTGGAGACTCCTCTCCTCACATGTTCCGGGGGACACAACATGGTATTTGTAGCTGCGAGAGCTCGTCCTCGAGTCGCTTCGACTCGCATCAACCCTGACCCAGGCTGACCCAGGGACCGACCCTCATCTTGGGCTTGGCATTTGCGAACGCACACCAGCCAGTTGGGAGAGCGGCCATTTCCGAAGGCGACGGTAGCACGGGGATGGGGACGATTTGCCTGTCTCTGATCGCCGAAAGGGCATCGGCGAAGGGGATTCGCCAGAAGACAGGGCGGTCCAGCGCAGGACGGCAGATCCAAGAGATGGAGATGGCCGGCAGGACCCGGCATGGGTAGGGGTGCGTTATCAGCTGCCCTGTTAGAGTGCGCGGTGCCTGGCACGTTTTCCTGCGATTCCTGGAGAGAGGGGAATGGGCAGAACGGGTAGAGGCTTGGAAAGGCGCGTCGCTTTGCCTGCATATCGAATAGCGCGTCGCTGGGCCGAGCCCCGGCGTGTTCCTCATTGGGAAGGTGAGGCCACGATGGGGGGTTGAATGCTGGAGGGACAGAGTGACTGGGGTCTTGATCTTCTCCGCCGTGGAGACTTCCCCAGTGGTCCAAGCCGTTCTCGGGGGGTCATGCTTAAAGGGTTATCTCCACCAATGATAGGGGGTGTCGTAGCAGTTGATGGCGATGCCCATTGATTGGTGAGGTGAGAGATGAACGATGGTGTCGTTTTGATGCTTGGTTGGCGGAAGGTTGGAAGACGTCGAGATGGAAGATGGGGAGCGCCGTGATGGAAAAGGAATGAATTGGACCAAAGCCGACGAGTGAAAGAGACAAGACGGCAGCCGGCACATGCCAGCCACTGATTGATGCTGCCCCGCCATTTGCTGTGGCTTTCGCTGGCCCCTGTTCGCCCCTGTAAGTCCTACCCTGTAATTCAAGTCATCGCCCTGGTCTGGTCTTTTCTGGGGGCCAAGGTCCCCCATCGCGCCGGCCAATGAACGCTATCACGTGGAGGGCTAGCTCTCTACAGTACCTGCCTTACGCCCTGGTCGCGCTTGCCAGATTCCCATCAGGTCAGTCAGTAACCTAGGTAGGTATAGCTGAATGCAAGGAAGGAGCTGTAGACACGTGCACCGACCTCGGAATCGACTTGACTTCCTCCTCCCAGCGTTCTCTCTCCTTCACCCTGGACGACCGGCCTCCACCGAAGGCCAAACTATGACACCAATTATTGTTCTTCAATTTATCAGCGGTTCAGATTGCTTCGCTTGCCATCACATTCTAGGTACCTGTCTATCAATGTGCCGCTAACCCGAGATGGCTCATAGTTTCGTTACTGATTAGGCTCGACCCGGAGCCATGTCAGTCTCACTCCATTACTCTATTCCCTGGGAGACGAAGATCCTCACGAGATCACCCAACCCCTACCTTAGACCTCACTTCACACGCTGAGAGCATGCCCAACCCGCATGGCACCTGTTCCCGAATCGTCACCATCCCGCAATTCTTTCATGCAGCTAGCAGGATCTGCGCCATTTACGCGGACATTCAAGGCAACGCGACACGCGACCAACAGCCCCGCGGGTATGGTCACCTGCATCATGCAGCCTCTATCGGATACTTGCTCCCATACTCGTGTCTTGGCTCTATCTAGGGGGGATAAGTACACATGAAGGAGGCTCTGGCCTTAGTTCCAGGATCCACTTGACTCGACTCGGCCACGACGCACCCGGAGACGACGTGCCACCGGGGCCGGGGCCGGGGCCTGCTCGCCAGGCTGCATGAATTGGCCTCCTGTCGCGCCCTCGCCGACGCCGGGCTGGACGGCTTCCGTCTCGCCGGGCGGTGCAGGAGCAGCGGGCTGCTCAGGTTCGGCGGGCTGCTCAGGTTCGGCGGGCTGCTCAGGTTCGGCGGGCTGCTCAGGTTCGGCGGGCTGCTCAGGTTCGGCGGGCTGCTCAGGTTGAGCAGGTTCCTCAGGCTTGGCTGGCTGTTCAGGTTGAGCAGGCTGCTCGGGCTGAGCAGGTTGCTCAGGCTGAGCCGGCGTCTCGCCTGGAGTCACACCTGGCACCACGCCCGGGATTTCTCCACCGGGAAGCTGACCTGGAATCTCTTGTCCCGGTACCTGCCCCGGGTGTTCCTGGCCAGGCTGAGCGGGCGGGGCCGGTGCTTTCTCTGCGGGCTGTTCAACCCGGGGGGGGCTGAGGAGGCTGAACCGGAACTTCTTGACCGGGGTGTGGGGGCTGGATAGGAGCGGGATGCTCGGGCGCCGGCGGCTGAACAGGAACAGGTGACTCGGGCGCCGGAGGCTGGGCAGGATGCTCGGCTGGGGGCGGCTGGGCAGGCTGCTCGGGCTGGACAGGGTGGGCAGGCTGCTCGGGCTGAGGAGGTTGAGGAGGCTCCACTACGGCAGGATGTTCGGGGGCTGGCTGACCAGGAACCAACTGGACAGGCGGTTGAGGCTCGGCCGGTGCAGGGTGCGCGGGTGCCGGCTGGCCGGGGACTAGCTCGGCCGGTGGCTGAGGCTCGGCGGGAGCAGGATGCTCCGGGGCCGGCTGTCCAGGTACCACCTCAGCCGGAGGTTGAGGCTCGGCAGGGGGAGGCACCTCTTGGCCAGGCTGCTGGCCCAAAGCTGGGTCGGCAGTAGTCTCATTGCCGGGCAACGCCTGTTCACCGCCTGGGGCTGGTGGCGCTTCAGGGAAGGGAGGCTGCTCGGCCGGAACAGGCGGCACTCCAGCGACAGGATGCTCAGCCGGTGCCGCTGGAGGCTGTTCTCCAGCAGCAGGTGGTGCAACAATGACGACGCCTTGGCCTCCGGAAGCACGGCGCTTCAAGTTGCCGCGTATACCGTTAAGACCTGCCAGCGGACCGTTGTCGGCTGCGCCATCGCCTGCGGCTCCGGCGCCCGCTTCAGCTCCAGCTCCGGCCCCGGCATTGTTTCCTCCAGTAAGCTATTCACGTCAGGTCAGCTCATGGTCTTTGCGTGTCAGGCTTGGTCCTTACACCGCCAAGGAGATTGTCAAGAATGCCTCCTGCGCCATTGTTGCCGTTGGGCACCTCTGTGCCGTCCGTGGCACCATTCGCTGGTGCTTCCGTCACGGGGTTTGTGCTGTTGATTTGACGACCTGGTCTTCGTCAACTCCTGTTTACTCCTTGAAAGGTCAGATCACTCACCATACATGCCTCGCTTCTGACCCCGAGCAGAGACTTCAAGAGACTGGGATGGGTACCGCGAGGCAGCGTTGGCGGGGAGGGCTGTGACATTGGCGGCAAGCGCCGCCAACGACAGCAACACGGTCCCTGTTGTCTTCATCGTAAAAGAGTGACCTGCACAAATGGAAATGGGGTATTCAAGTAAGTATTGGAAATTTTGCGTGCAGAAGAGAAGAACACTCAAACATGGGCCAGCCAAAAGAAGGACGTTTGATGAAGTGATTTGGGTTGGAAGGTTAAGAAAAAAGTGCCTCTCAGAAATGTAGGCGAGTCTCTTTTATCCACGAAGCCAACCCAAGATTCATCTGACTACCATCCCTTCAATCTGGAACACCTTTCCTTCTGTCCCCAGAAAAACAAAGGCTTCAAACATGTTATGTGGCGGGTGTCCTCGGCCAGCTCGTCCCGCAGCCGACATCCTGGAGATCAGACATCATCCCACAGAATGTTGGGACCAATACGCAAGCATCCCAAAAATAATACGCAAAGATCAGCAAAAAAGAGCTACGCATATCGGCAAGCATTGGCAAACAGTTCTTGTCGTCCCAAGTCAGTCTTGCCATGGTCCAATTGGGGTGGGTCAGATTATCCCAGGCTCTTACAACAGATGCATGATCCTCACGACGAGGCAATCGCAGAGCCGCATCGCGTCAGCCAAGGAGGAAACCCGTGTTGTTTGTTCGGGGAAGTCAGCTCCCGCCCAGCTGTGCCAATGTCGGCGATGGGAGATGTGGACTGTCGTTGTGCCATTGGCAGGGGTTGTCAAACCTGGGATGAAACAATCACGAGCTTTCGCTTCTTGGCCTGATGATCTCCGATGATCCTCTGGGCGAGATTAAAGCTTATTCCAGATGACGAACGATTGCCGGGTTCGGTGTTGCTGTGCCTGACAGATTCCATCTCTCCTGCGTTGTGGAGCTCAGGGATCTGCAATGGGCTTCGTGAGGCAGCGTTTCAAACCGCTGGGTCTGCGTCTCGGAATGGAGTTGATCACGTCAATTACTATGGTGGAGTGGCTGAGGCTGGGTGATGAGGTGTTCTCTGTTTCGGGACTGCTCACTCAATTCTAGTAATGTGACGAATCTCAGATGTCGACATGGCTCGCCCTGAAGTTATCTTCAAGCCACCTCACGCCAACCGTTCTCGGCGACGACTTCTGCAATCCGCTGTGAGTCTCGATCAACCGCCTGTCAATGTTTGTCTTCTTAATTTTGTCAATCTAAACGAAGAGGCACCTCCATTGCCCATCTCGTTCGTGCCATCCGGCCATTGGAGGTCACGGTGACGTACGTCATGCGCGTTCTTTGACAACTACCATCGCGAAGATTATCTTGTGATCAGAAATCCTCGAGCCTCTTCATAGTGTTCCCTCCTTCTTCAAATCCGCTGGGCCGCCCCGAAATACCATATTTTCGATGGGTAGGATCTGGATCGAGGTCCGAACTTGATGGTGCCGGAAGGGTTGTTGGACTTCGCACTTAAGCCGAGAGCTTCTTTTACCCTGTGTGGCAGTGCTGATTGGGCGAGCATCCTTGTTATATATAGAGCCCTGAGGATAAAGAAGCAGCAGGTTCCTTCGGCGAAAGTAATCGCATGCGCCAGACAGAAGCACGCTGCCACGCAAGTAGAGATGACCTAACAGAACAAGTACGTCGCAATGTGACTGCGTTCAGCCTAAACTTCCTCAAATCTACTCAGATTCGATCAACTAGTTTTGGTTCGTCGACAAACCTGTGGCAGATCAAGTTCGAGACTCCAGCTTGCACAAAGACAGCTGTCTCCAAGCGTATTGTGCGAGCCACTGACATTGATTCACAAAATTCAGGTCTTTCAGAGATGACAGATAGTCATGTCTAAAAAAGCCTCAGCATTCACTCGGCACCGTGTATGAACGCATACAAGCTCTTGATGATCAGGGAATCAAGGATGTTTATCGCCCTACTCATCTCCTCGGACTAGACATCTTCAACCTCATGGAGTGCTCCGCACACCTAATCAAAGCCACAAGTCCGTCCTCGTCATCGGTTCGGCAAAAATCGCGTTTGACATCCTTCAAGACGCCCACACTGCCTCGCTCTCCCGACCATCCTCGCCCGCTCTCCAACCCATATCGTACCCCTCGACTACGTCTGTGCCCAACTTTCCCTAGGTGCCTATGATGCCGGCGTGGCCTCCGTGGACCGCATGTTCCTTACTAACCCGACCTACATCGATGCCCAGCTCGCCTGCGGACTGTTTGCACACATGGCAACCCAAGATTCGGAACGCTATGCTGGGCTTGCGGAGGCCGGGTTCCCGGTGTTGGATAGCCGGGATACCGGGCAGCCATTGATGAGCAATCTTATCGAAAGGGCGGGAGGGCATGATATTGGCATTGGCGGAGCGGACCTAATCGCCCGCAGGATGGTGGGTGCTGTGGCCGGGCTTGAGGTTGAGGCCCTCACAGCTACTAGCGTCAGGGTTTCGAATGGCCGAGTTGTGGAAGCAAATGCTCGCACAGGATTTGCAGACCGCGATGTTAGGAGCACGGCTGCCGAAATCCTCGGGGTTGAGGACGTAATGGTTGAGAGCGGCAAGTTGGGCCCCAGAGAGATTGCGTCTCGATTGGATGCAATATGGGTAATCGATGCCGAAGGGGCTATTACACTTCAAACTCCTAGCGATGCACATTCGGTGTATTAACCTGTCCTTGCCACGTAGTAATGAATTCTTCATCCGCATCGAGCAACGCCCAAGTCGAAGCTCTCACGGTGGCGATGGCTTCGATACCACGATCCTTAGCCTTGGGTTTGACAAAGAGTATCATGTTGTTAAATAAATCTTCCATGAAAATCGGAGTGGCAAAGACTGGAGAAACCTCAAGCTCAGCGCCTGAGTAGAAGGGGAAATGATGCCACCCCGTCGTGATGAGTGAGGTCGGCGTGGGTTCAAAGTCGAGTCGAATATGCGACTTGCTGGGCTGAGCTGCGATCCAACTCCCAAGCTTACGTGTTTCATCCGGGCATACGTGGCGAACCGGGCCATTGATGATCTCCGCGATCTCCCAAAGCTTCGCCTGCGCCGGTTTCGTAGAGTCTAGTTCTATGATTGGTGTGACAACCGTGTTGCCGAAAGATCGCTTAGGCAAGCCGAGATGGGGCGCAAAGTCCACGCTAGTACCATACTTGGATCTTGAATAGACTGATGTCTCGTCGTTCGGGTTAGACTTATTGTGTGCAAGTTGAGCGAGGTGTATATGGTGCTAGAGGTGTGTTGTTAATGTAGTGAATGACGAAGCTCGGGAGTTGCTTTCATCTGGATTCATCGCTTGACGCTTTAGGGTAGCAAGTACCGAGGGTGAGAATCGCAGGCTTCGTCCCACAACTGGATCTTCGTTCAGCGCCCGTTGGGATTGGGCTTCGTCTCCGGTAGGGGCTGTAGCAGCCGGTTTGCGATCATGCAGCGAGTATGCCGTTGACCGCTCGCTCAACGCCTTGTTCCTTTCGTCGATGTCCATATGCTGCATCTGAGTGACCATAAATGGAGGTAGATGTGGCGGCGTTGTTATCTCAACCGGCTCTCTGTCGACTGCTGGGTCGTCTATCGCTCGATAGATCTCTGCCAGGTCTGATACAGGCCTAGGAAGCTGCCAGCCCCACCGACGACGTGCGAGTCCCATCCCAATGGCCACGGAAGAACAAGCGAACTCTGTTCGTTGAATAGTAAACATGGGATCTCGCTGTACCCCTTCAAGAGACAAGTCCCAAGGTGTGAGCAGCGCATTTCCATGCCCCGGAAAATCAAACACGTTGAATTCTCGACCTGATGCTGGCGATCCGCTGGCGAAAGATCGGAATGAGGCGTCGCAGGGAGCCTCGACTACATGTTTACCAGTACCTAGTCTGTTCACGGAACGGACATCGGTATCATGGTCGATACATATCCGGCCCGTCAAGTGAGGATAATAGTCTAGGAGTCGACTGATGGCTTTGCGTAATCTCTCCAGCGGAACCACGTTGATGGAGGAGGAAGATTCATAGAACCATACCGCATTGATAGGCGTCGCGAAATGGCCAAGTTGATCAAAAGTTCCCAGGACAAAGGGGTCTTGCGGGGAGATTTGATGTTGACTTTGTACCACATGTGCCTCCGCCCCCTTCTCCGGTCCTACGTCATTTGATGACGCGCTTGACTCATACCGGCATGACTCACTCATCTGTACTGATGTACGTCTCGAACTACTTTCAGCACGAAAGAAGACGAAGAAGAATATGCTCAGCAGCTACTCCCTTGATCCTCCCGAGGAGCTCGTTAACGACGCGACTGAAGGTTAAGTAGAAGCAGTGACTTTCCTGCTGCGTTTTGTTCAACTTACAGTGTCCCGAGGGTGAGTTTTCCTAATTATTGATCATATTGAGAATACAATGAGAAGCACACTAAGTTCCCCTATAGCGGGGTCAAAAGCTCACGATGGCCAGCAAAGAGAACGGAGGGGCTGCGATCATTTCTCGGGATTCAGTCACTGGCGGGGAACTGAATTTCTACTCATATGAATGTGAGCTTCCACAACTTCGTCCCTTGTGCAGCAAATCTCGGTTAATTACAGTCTTCCAGCCATTCATACTAGTCTGCTAAATGCGTCGAGGAAGCTCTTACAAGGGCCAAGAATCGCTCCGAAAAATAGACTATACGTCTGAAGATGCCAATTCTTGCCTATATCATATTTCTTTCAGAATCTCCAATGCTCATGATAGGTCATTAAGAATGATAGTTCGTTCACAAGTCCCAATACCTCAGGAGACATATTCATCTATTCATCCATGCTTCTGCTATCTCGAATAGGGTTAGGAATACCTAAATGGTCAAAGTCGGGTTTTCTGGGTTGCCCAGAGAGCATCCATGGGTTGAAATGGGTTTCCTAGAAAAGCCCCGGAACTTTCTATGCTATATGGCCCATGCTAGGTCCTACCTGAGGTTTTCAGTTACTTCGTTAGTAAAGTACTAAGCTGGATACATAGCTACCTCAACGCTATTCTAATAATATGACTATATAGTATAACCCATAGAGACCCAAGCCCCGCTACCCATATAGGCATCTGGGTACCTAGGTAGGTTCAAGGCTACCTAAATTACCCAGTTACCCGGATGGGTAGTAGTGTATGGGGCTCTGGGTACCTATGGGCTGTTGCACTAAGCCATTGAGTACCTAATGGGCAAAACAGTTGGGGTATTTCTAACCCCCATCGATGTCAAACCTTCAGACACCTGATCTTATATCCATACAAAGGAAGCACTTATACCAGGACTTACCGTGACCTTTGCTTACTGAAATTGATGATTGCCATCGCTTCTAGTCCTGAGATATAACGGGGATGGGACCTCCAAAAATGCGGACCCCTGCCTTCGAGGCAAAGTTGCGGGCTCCGTAGTAGTATGCCGCAACGGCAGTCCGTCGGCCGGGTGTCCGTTTCCGCCACTGACCACGTAATCACCATAGCTAGCAAAACTCGACCTTCTCGACCTGATGGAAGCATCTTGCGCCTCTGAAACTTGCGGGTTCCGCGCCCTCTCCGCTGGCACAAGAGGGAAGCTGGGTTCCCGAATAAGCTCGTCTCGCGCCAGACCGACCATGCGGTTGTTGAGCTTTGCCTGCCAGTCACAAATAAATTTTGCAATGTTGTGTGTACGGTCACCGCTCTTTTCCCTGGCCTTCACCGGCACTATGTCAGCGTGGAGGGGAACGTACAAGGATCCTACGGCGGCGAGAACAGCGGTGATGATGGAAGACCATTGGCCTTGACATGATTTTGTTAGAGCTGCATAGTACGGCAAGCTGGGGCTGGAGAATATTGAAAAAAGCAAAAAAGAGGGGACATGCCTATGCTAGAAAGCGGCTCCGTCTCATACAAGAGCTGAGCGGAGTGGAAGTTACGCTCTCCGATGGCGAGCACCGCAAGCCCGGCCCCTCCAAAGAGAACGACGTTGAAGATGGTCACAACCATGTTATTAGAGAGATTCCCGAAACGGGGTAGCTTCTTAAAGAAGTTTCGCTCCTCTGCTTTCGTGCTCGTGCTTGATATGCCTTGCGCCATAGCGTCGGCGGTGGTTACCCTGGAATTGATTTCGTTACTAGAAGATTCGCAACCTTGTTGCTCCTCATCGCGGGTGCTACCGTGGGAATCATTCTCGTCTGTCTGTTCGCGGATGGCTTTCTCACGCAAGATCTTGTCCAGCATGTACAACAGCCACACGCCGGCGTGCACGCAGCAGCCCGCTGACAAGAGGGTGGCCATGCGAAAGGTCAGCAAGTGAGGCGCTGGAATTTCAAAAATATCGTTGGCGCCGCCACTACGCAGGGCTGAGAACGGTCCTTCTGCCGGTGAACAAGTGAGACCGCACACGTCGTATTCGGGCCGTATGGGAATCGGGCTGGATCAAGAGGGATGGCGGCGTTGCTATCGTTCCCGTCATCGTCACGGGTGAGAGTGCATTCGTGGGTTTGGGAGCGGTAAAACTCGATCGTCAGACTCAACAGTCCTGTAGGCCTTAGTCAGGAAAAAAGACAAGTTCCGGCAAGACAGAGACGCAGGGAGGGACGCAAGGGAGAAGGGGATGGCAGGCGGCGGGGTTCTCCTCACCAGCTAGGATCAGGCTGACCCAGACAAATATGGTATTTCGACCAGGCGCTGCAAAGTACGTCTGACTGACTCTTGCAGCTACGGGTGCGGCGAGGATCCCAAGGGAGCAGAGCTGGAAAGCCCCAAATATGTCCATATCAACGGCTCCTATTCCAAGGCCTTTAGCATCATGGAAAGCCGATGCTCCACCCGGGGGCCGATGCTCCACCCGGAGGCCGATGCTCCACAGTTTCGACTCCGGCGCGGGCAAGCGGGTTGGGTGACATACCATCGACGTGATTTGCTGCGAGAATGATGCCGTGCAGGGCAGCAACGACAGGGAAGAGTAAGGTCGCCGCAAGAGACGTGTTCCTGAGCCAGTCTATCTTTCGGGCAATAACGCACGTGACGATGAGGAGGTAAAACCTGAGATGATTTGGTCAGCCTCAACAGATCTGGGAACGTGGCTTGACATGACAATCTGAGCGACCGGATTCTAGTGATCCGACTAAGCCCATGTCTCTGGGAGGCCGGGGAACCCTTGTTCGATTGGCAGGAGACGGGTTGACGACAGGCTAAGCTTTTGATATGGCGGGGAAAGCTGTTAAATGGGTAGGTAGGGTGGGTTTGAGACTCACAGCAGGCGACTGCCAAAACCATACTGGCCAGATAGCGGCCACGCGCAGACCACTCGAGGCGGCAGGGTTGGGAAAACGACAGGGACAGGGTCGCTACTAGCGTCAATAATGGCTGCTCCCGCAAGCAGCATCATGGTAGAGTTGTGGGGCAGCACAATTATGGCGTCGATGGCAGGGCATACCAAAGCCCGTGAGGTAAGGCGAGGTGAGGTGAGGTGAGGTAAGGTAAGGCGAGGTGAGGTGAGGTGAGGTAAGGTAAGGTGAGGTAAGGTGAGGTAAGGTAAGGTAAGGAAGTTAATATTCGTTACTAAAAAAAAACGATATAAGTAAAGAAGAGGAGGAATCGAGGATGCGAAGATTATAGGCCAGTTGTTCGCCTACGTGGAAGAAGATAGGCCACGCTATTAGGTTCTTATCTCTTAACGATTTCAAGTTGAGCATTTGAAAGTAAGGTACCTACCTACTGGTACTTTAGGTAGGTACCTTGAAGGGACAAGGCTGCGACTGAGCGAGTGTGTCTGCGTTATCTCGTCTGATCCTCGCAGCGAGGTGTCATGCTGTGTACCAACGTGCTGACCGGCGCATTAAGGCAAGGTCCGACAAGGCACCATTGGCGCCAACAACATCTCACCTCTTGATATCATGCTCTTCTTCATCACCCTCGCCTACATTGCCATCTCGATAGATGCCTCCGGACTCATTCGTTTCCTCGCGTTCAAAGTCCTTCAGCGGGGACGCAATAATGGCCGCCGCCTCTACATCCATCTGTCTATGTTCTTCTTTGCCCTGACCACCTTCATCGGCAATGATCCAGTCATTCTAAGCGGCACGGCCTTCCTAGCTTACATGACCCGTGTATCCAAAGGCATGCCACACCGCGCCTGGATTTTAACCCAGTTCGCCGCTGCAAACATCGGGTCGGCCATCCTCGTTTCGAGCAACCCTACAAATCTTGTCCTTGCGGGCGCCTTCGAGATCAAGTTCATCCATTATACCGCCAACATGGTCGTTCCCACCGTCGCTACAGCCGTGGTCCTTCTTTCCGTGCTGATGTACATGGTCTTCAACGAGCCCGACCTGATCCCCCGGGAGATCCAAATGTATACCCTGCCGAGCCACCTGAGTAGTCAGCCACCTGTCAACCCTAATATACCCAACGCTAGGGATTCTATTGCCCAGGCGCCGATTCCGCGCCGGCCGACAGAAGAGGCACAGGCAGCGAGCACCGAGGACAGCTCACCGGGGAACCTGTTTGCCATGCAGGAAGTTTTAAACCCCTTCCTGGACGGCAAGTCCGCAATCGTCGGTTCGATTGTCATGGCTGCCACACTCATCACATTGCTGGCCCTCAACGCTGCGAGTACGGGTACCGGCGAGCATCCTGTATTCTGGGTAACTCTCCCACCTGCCTTTGTCATGTTTTGCTGGGACGTCGGCTGTGGTTGGAGCAATCGGGAGCAGACGCGAAAGATCGCTCAACAGGGAGATCAGAGGCGCTGGCAAGCTTTTGACGAACAGCAGGTTAATGCTGAGGCCATGACGGCAGCTTGGCCTGCACAAACCGAAAGCCTCACGGAAATGACTCGGACGACCTCACAATCGATCCTTCACGTGGGTGAACTTTCAGTGTCTTGCGAGGAGGCCACGGAAGGGCCCGGCAGGTTGTCTTCGCAAGCAACCATGTCGAAAGCGCACGGAACGAGCCCTGTCCCCTCGGCCGCCGGAACAGACGGGCGGCGCGTGAGCGCCACAGATCCGGAAAAGCTAGGCGACTTGTCCGATCATCACCAGAAATCTCCCACATCGCAAAGTACAATCGAAAGTGAAGCTGACAAGGCTGAAAACAGGCCTCGAAGGCTTGCTGACCAGCCCAAAGCACTTGTCAGCTGTTGTAGAGACTCGGTAAATTGGCTCAGAGCCACGTTTCCCACCACCATGGCCGTCTTCTCACATCTCCCTTTGGCACTGATCCCCTTTGCATTTGTCATGTTTGTCCTTGTGGAGGCCCTGGTGTCAAAGCATGGGTCGCCACGTTTGCGTACGGGCCCTGGAAACACTGGGTCGACAAGACGGGCGTCGTGGGCGCCATTGCCGGCATGGGGTTCCTGTCCGTCGTGCTATGTAATGTGAGTCCTCTCCCTTGCGCAATGAGTGCCTCGGGCTCATCGTGAAGATACCCATCCAGTACTGACGATTCTTTCAAGTTTGCTGGCACCAACATTGGCACCCCGATTCTTCTGTCGCGCGTCATCCAGACATGGGAGCAACCTGGAGTTTGCGAGAACCAACCTTTCGATAATCAGTGTGGCAATGATTGTTGGATTGACAATTTTGATCATCCAGGTTTACATCACGCCGGATGGGACCGTCAACTAGAGTGTCCGAGGCTGTTGGTGGTGGTGAGTGACTGAAGCCTCGCGAGGAGGTGGGGGAATATGTTAGGTTTTGCTGAAGTTCCAATCCAAGTGCAACGCGACGCATGCCTAGATGGGCTGATGCATGCTAAGGATGCGAAAGTCCTCACAAGACGGACAATTTCATAATGCCAATTCGGACATTATTTTTCTTCAGTGGCACGTGATACTGCATGATGCGGAAGCAGTGAAGAATCGGAACTCGGGTGGTGAAGGAAGCAGCGTTGAGGTGACTTGGGGGCGGCTTCGACATGACGCACCGGATTATGGCATACCGATGCCCCACGGAACCCCGCAAGGGCCGAACCCACCACTTCTCTTGCCGGAAAGGGGACACGGATGTAGGTGCTGGTGTGTCGCCACTTCCCGCCAAACACGTCGGGGTTCGCGGGTAATGGGTAAGAGCGATGGGCTGACATTTTCCCATTCTGTGGCTAACGGATCGATCCTGATTCGAGGGCCAGAACAACCATGTTTCGCAGCTCGTCGTCCCTAGAAGAAGCACGGAAGTCGCGTCTTATTTGCGCCGAAGGGTTGCTCGACTGAGAAGTGAGGGGTCCGATCGGTCCCTGTCCCCATAGTGTTCCCATAGGGAATTTCTTGGGCTGCATGTCAGGAAATGCGGCGGCAGTTGGGGTCGGCTAAACGTGGTTGCGGGTCAGACGGCGTCATCGCACGATCGAGCAAGAGGACCTCAGAAGGGGGGACCTGAGTCTGGCCGAAAGCCCACTCAGTGCCCATCTTTCGCATTTTTGGAGGGGCTGAAATGGGGGGAATATACTTAGCCGGATCCTCATGGTGGGCGGCCCTCGAGCTCCAAGATCTCTGTCCCAGAGTCAGTCCCCGCGGATTGCCGAGCTACGTTGCCGCTACCACGACCACGACGAAATACGCCTCGTATGATTCGCGCCCACGGTGGAGGCGCTTGCACCATGGCCGCCATGATTCCGGGGAAAGTTGGAGTTTCAAGAGTGTGTTCGGCATCGCGCCCGGCGAAGCTTTGAGCCACTGAACGCGATAAGTACTCGCTCGCCCCTGGTCTCAAAGTTCCTTGATCTGGACTCTTCTCCCTCATCTTCATGCCATCATCAAGTCTTACACCGCGCCTGTTTCAATCCCTTCGAGTCGCATCCCATTCAAGATATTCTCTATCGCACATCAGACACATCAGACCCATCACCATGGCAGCAAACGGAACTACCAACGGTGCCAGCACCAATGGCCACGCCAATGGGTCATCCAAGTTCGACCCCAACTTCACACAGCATGTCATCGATCTCATGAGCCCCGAGACCGACCCCCGCCAGCGCGTTATCCTCACATCCCTCATTCGTCACATGCACGATTTCTGCCGCGAGGTCGAGCTCACGCAGGATGAGTGGGTCACCGGCGTCAACTACATCAACTCCCTGGGTCAGGCCTACAAGAAGAACCGCAACGAGACGTGGCGCGTGTGCGACATTCTGGGCATCGAGTCGTGAGTCTCTCTAGTGTACGAGCTTTACGGCTTGGTAGAAAAAACCTCCTAACAGATGTAGCCTCGTCGATGAGATCAACCACACAGTCGAGGTCCCCAACGGCAAGGCGCCCACCTCCTCCGCCATTCTCGGCCCCTTCTGGTCTCCCGAAACCCCCTTCCGCGACCTCGGCGCCAGCGTCGTTCAGGACATGCCGTCCGACGGCCAGCTGACGTACTTCCACGGCGCCATCCGTGATATCGATACGGGCGCCGGCATCCCCAACGCCGTCTTCGACATGTGGCAGGCCTCGACCAATGGCAAATACGACGCCCACGACCCGGAGAACCAGACGCGCCACAACCTCCGCGGCAAGTTCCGCACCGACGCCGACGGCAAGTTTGACTTCTACTGCCTCAAGCCGACCGAGTACGCCATCGACACGTCAGGGCCCTCGGCCACGCTGCTGCACATGATGGGACGTCACCCGTACCGGCCCGCGCACATTCACATCATGGTCACGCACGACGAGTACCTCGGCGTCACGGCGCAGCTGTACCCGCGCGACGACCCTTACCTCTCTACCGACACGGCGTGCGCCGTCAAGGATGATCTGCTGCTCGACTTCAAGCCCGTAACGGGGGAGAAGAACGGCGCTGTGCTGGATTGCGAGTATAACATTACGCTGGCGTCGAAGAAGTATAAGCCTGAGATGACGATGCTCATGGGCAATGCCAACCAGGACAAGTTTTAGGTTGGAGTGGTTGTCTGGTGAGTTGGGGGGGAAGAGAGCAAATTGCATAAAGTGTAAAATGAATGAGCCATGATTTTTTGATATTCAATTCAAATAATACTTCATCAAGTTGCTGTTCTGTTGGTTTGAAGAATATTCAATCCGATCATCTGTGAGGTGAGAGGCAGACAACTGGCAACAATCATCGTGGACTCTGTCACATTTGCCCGCCGTACGGATTCCACAGTCTCACCGACCGAAGCCGACACGAATTGGTGAACTTCAGAGCCCGTAGATCAACGCAGCCGGGGCCGAAGAGAGGGCGGAACAATGGACGCAGCCATCAGATCACCACGGTTCGCCGGACTCATGTCATGATGAGCGGGCGGCGTCACAGGATCGAATCGGCCACCCCGCATTCTAAGCACGAGGGGCAAGTGCAAGTGCTTCCTGGCAGGGCAAGCAGGGGAAGCAGCGAGTGGGCGAGTGAGTGCCTCTTGGGCTGGAGCGGAAGTATGTGGGGCTTCTCCAAACCGGGGGAAGAACATTCATCCCTTATCCCCCATCCTGCTTTCTGATGTTGACCGTGATCTGGGAATCAGAACAAATTATCTCGCACACACCAAGACCAGAGCTCCAGTGCCCTACCCGCTGTTACCCAAGTCCAATGTCGTGCGACACCGGGTCAGGGACGACAATGGGCTGATGTCGCACGACGAACGCCTTGTTCAACCCCAGCGAGCGAGCGGCTGGGCAGCATTTCCCATCTGCCGCCGCATTTCCCGATCAACCCTCCAAGTGCCCCACACGTCCCACACAAGGACACAAGAGGGAAAGGAGGGGGAGGGGCAGAAGGGGACCGAGGGGAAGCATGAATAATACCAGGCACAGGTCCAGACAATCTGATAGCATGATGTCAGGTACATTTCTTTTATTCCAATCCCGACTTACACCGACGCTCCATTGCTTTGCCGATTCAAGTTTCCGAGGTTCGTGTCTCTTGCCCAGACCATTGGCCATTTTGTTCTTTCTTTCTGTTTTGCTGCTCGGCCTGTTGCTCCGTCATCGACTGCTCACTCGGCTTCGGCTCCTTTGATCATCAAACATCTTTGCTGACTGTCGACACCACTCAGCTCATGCAATCCTTCACGTCACTTCTCAACAAACGCAGTCACTCCTTGGCATCGGCCAGACGACTCACCTCTACTCCCACAGTCCATTACTTACACGCCTGGCGATCTTTCTCTACGACGCCCAAGATGCCTGTTCACCACCTCATGATAGGCACCTGGACACCTCCAGGCGCCATCTTTACCGTCGCCTTTGACGATGAGAAGCTCACTCTCGAGCTTGTCAAGCGTACCGAGATTCCTCAGGATGAACCCATCTCATGGATGACCTTTGACGTATGTGCTCTTTTTCATCTCCATTGCATCTCACTGACGTTGCCCAGCACAAGAAGAAGAACATTTACGGCGCGGCCATGAAAAAATGGTCCTCCTATGCCGTCGCCTCCCCGACATCAATCACCCACACGGCCTCCCACCCCATGACCCACGAGCCCGAAGCCTCCTCCGCCTCGACGAACACCCGCGCCATCTTCCTCCTCGCCGCCCAGAAACCCCCGTACGCCGTCTACGCGAACCCCTTCTACACCCACGCCGGCCACGGCACCGTCTACCCCGTCGACGAAGCCGGCACCCTGGCCGCCGACCCCGTCCACCACTTCCCCCTGGACCCCCACTCCGGCATCCACGGCTCCGTCTTCGACCCGACAGAATCCTACCTCTACTCGGCCGACCTACGCGCCAACAAGATCTGGACCCACGCCAAGAACCCCGAGACCGGCGCCCTCACCCTCCTCGACGGCCAGCCCGCCCCCGACGCAGGCGACCACCCCCGCTGGACGGCAATGCACCCCTCAGGCACCCACCTCTACGCCCTAATGGAGGCGTCCAACAAGATCCGCGTCTACAGGATCAACCCCGAAACCCACATCCCAGAGTACACGGGCGCTCACTTCCCCCTCATCCCACCCGGCATCCCGAACCCAAAGACCATGTACCGCGCCGACGTGTGCGCCCTTTCGCAGTCGGGACGGTACCTCTTCGCCTCGTCGCGCGCCAACGATTTCGGCCTGACGGGGTACATCGCCGCTTTCAAGCTCAAGGATGACGGAGAGATCGAGAGGCAGATCTGTCTGAACCCGACGCCCACGAGCGGAGGTCACAGCAATGCTGTTGCGCCGTGCGACTGGTCTGACGAGTGGATTGCCATCACGGACGACCAGGAGGGCTGGCTCGACATGTACAGGTGGCAGGATGAGTTTCTCGCGAGGGTTGCGAGGTTGAGGATCCCGGAGCCCGGCTTCGGCATGAACGCCATCTGGTATGACTGATGCATCGGGTTGAGAAACACTTGCGAAGACGGCATGCGGGCTGGAGGAAATCCAAATAGAGATATAAAACTGAACATTGACCCCTAGGCCTGTATACCTATTTCTTACCTGCACTGATACTTTGCCACCCTTTCTC